>JARFXV010000285.1:0-427500 GCA_031761425.1 Cosmopolites sordidus
AACCCCTTGCATTTTTGCCGCATGTTTACCTCTGTATATATATATATATATATATATATATATATATATATATATATATATATATATATATATATATATATATATATATATATATATACCCATAGTTACCTCCAACAATTTACCTTTAATAAAATAATTGATCTTATGTAATCTATTAAAAAATAATATTTCTTATTTATACTTTTTTTCAAATGGACAACTAATTAGAAACAAAACGTACATCTCCAAAATAATAAATAAAACTAAATAAATCAATTCTAAAGGTTTTAAATGATAATATTAAAGTTAAGATTTTGTAGCATATCATTTGTTTTTGATGACAGCCCTATATCTCCTCAGTATCGACTCGACTAGATGTTGACACCTTTCCAGAGGTATCGATTTTAATATTTGCTGTACTACTTCGCTTAATTCGTTTAAAGTTTTAATTTGTTTGTCCCGTAGCATCATTTTAAGGTAACCCCAAAGGTTTTTTTATAGGGTTAAAGTCAGGGCAACAAAATGATGGGCCCAAAATTAAGAAATGAAGATATATAAAGCAGCTATTAGACCGGTGGTGACCTATGGTGCGGAGATGAATTTAACAAGCTTGGAACAGGAAAAGTTAGGAATATTCGAAAGAAAGATAATAATAAGTATATATGGATTAAATAAAGTTGCAGAAGATGAATACAGAAGGTTAATGAATTTTGAAATAAAAACCATTTTGAAAAGAGAAGATATCGTGAGGACCATAAAAGGCAAAGACTCCGCCGGTTTGGCCATATAAGAAGAATGGAAGACAACAAAGTAGTAAAGAAAATTACAATGGGGAGACCAGATACTAATAGAAGAAGAGGGAGACCGAAAAGTAGGTGGGAGGATCAGGTGCGGGAAGACATAAGGAAATTGGAAATACAAGCATCGTGGGAAAAGATACAGGACCGCGATGCGTGGAACAAAATAACGGAAGAAGCAAGGACAAACAATAGGATAGAATAAGTGAAGAACAGAGGAAAGTGGACTAACTCACCACAATAAATGAGTTTCTAGAGCTTAAAAGAACTGAGCGGCTACAATTCCTAATGGAATGTAGACCCATATATATATATATATATATATATATATATATATATATATATATATATATATATATATATATATAAATATATATATATATATATATATATATATATATATATATATATATGTATATATGTATATACAGAAAATAATCTTTCAAGTAATAAAATTTCGTGGATTTCTTAAAATAAAAAGCACCTGTTACAAAAATACTTTTCTTATTCACTATTTTGATATATATTTAAAAAAAAAATAATCGCAAGAAAATCGAAAATGTCATTTAAAAAATAATGTATTGAAAAAAATAAAGAGTGTTGAGATATATCGATAGCTTTGGTTCACTTTTTGTCAGAAATTGGTTTTTATTGATGTGTATACAAACATTTTAAAAACAATGGTCGAACTAAACATTGTACTGACGAAGAACGCCGGCTAATTTTGCAATTGCGAGAACAGAAAAATTCTTCAACTTTAAAAAGATTTCATTGCATTTCAAAAGTATTAAAAGAAAAAAACATGGAGCAAAAACTAGAGTTCCGAATCAGTACGAGAACTATTAGGAGATGTTTGCGACAATTTGGCTAACATGGTAAAATTTTAAGGAAAGTTCTCTATTTGATTAAAAAACTCTTAAAACAACGTAAGGAGTTTGCACGAAATAATTTAAATAGAGAACATAAGAAACATGTTTTTTTCCGACGAAACAAAAATAAATCTATTTGGTAATGAAGGAAGACTACGTGTTGGGCTTCAAGTGAATGAATATTTGAATCAAAAAAATATTATAGGTTGCATCAAACATGGTGTTGGCAATATTAAAATCTGGGGTTTATTTTTATATGCCAGAGTTGGTCCAATTCATTGGATAAAACAAAACATGACCAAAGAAATTTATTTAAACATCTTACAGAATATTATGTTGCTTTATGCCGAAAAACATATGCCATTACGGTGGAACTTCCAGCACGACAATGATTCCAAACACCTGATTGGATACACACAATATTTTTTGCGTGTAACTTTATAGAAAACATCAAACACCAAAAAATTATGGGAGACTGTTCAATAAATTTGACAGTCTATTCCGGTTGAAGTTTACCGCAATATTAGAGACTCCATACCTAGACGATGTGCCGCAGTTTTGAAAAATAAAGACTATCTAGCAAAATACTAACTAGTAAGTTGATTTTGGCTAGTTAGTCCTTGTTATCCTACTTTTTTCTTTCTATGTGCGTACTATTTCTAAACACTCTTGTTTTTGTGACTAAGCTCTTATTTATTAAAAGTTATGTATTTTTTGTAATTTAATTTACAATTAATTACAATTTAGTTTGTTTTTTTGTTTATATTTATTTCATATGTCAATCAATAACTTCATTTGGTGTATATATGTTGTATATATGTTCAATTAAAATAAACTGAAGCGGGCTTATAGAGAAATATATTAAAAACAAAGAAAATTCCTCGTTGGTGCTTTGTCAATATATAAATAATATAATAATGTATATAATAATACAATAAATATATTAAAGTTAACCATTAACCAATTTAGCGAAAAAAAAAAAACAGTTTGAACGACACTGAAGCAGTATATATTTGGCTCATTTCCAAGCTAAGATATTCGTATCAAATGTTTTCAAGCTAGACACAGCGAAAATAGGAAAAAAAAGATAAATAAGGCGAAACAAAGGAAAGTTTTGAGTCAAATCGATAGTGTCTACAGATGAAGCAAACAAAACAGATTGAAATGGGCATGGGCAAAATTCTGAAAGTTTGCAAATTATCTGAATACCTAACCGAAAGTTTTTAGGGGAATGGTCTTCTCTACGGTCCCAAATTGGCATTGGATTCTCTCGGAAGCCATTTGTTATTTTGTATGCTGGAAACTGATAAATTGCTTTTTTTCAAGATTAAATAGTGCCTTTTTTCCTCCAAGGATTTTCTTCAATATAAAGAATTGCACATAATGGAGGGAATAGAAATGTTCGGTCGTGGATTCTTTTTTAATAACTGATTATAATACCATAATTTAATAACTTTTTCTATAAGTAGAATTCGTTCTTTATTTAACAACGTATGTTTCGTCGAATATTTACGGGCAAGTCATTTTTCGATACAAAAATAGAAGCTAATATCCAAGCCCTTGCGTAATCTACTACCCTTCACGCACCGAAGGCAAAAGAGTCCTGTATATTTAATGACTAACTGTTGAACCACCCCTTTGGTCTCCGAAACGACTGTTTTCAATATTTAAACAATCTCGCGTGTGGAAGAGGGTAACTGCTGGTGTATGTTGCCCACGGGGGTGGAGATGTAATCCGAAAGCTTTCAAATTCGACCATTGCTTTGGAGTTCATACGTAGGGGCAGTATTACAAAGTCGATATGGACATTCAATTAATTAGATGGTACATCACTTTGATTAACCCGCTCTTAGTATACATTCAGTATAAATCGAGGATTTTAATCAATCAGTCGCGGTAGCACAGAAAGCAAATTGCTTTCGAAATTATAGAAATAGGGATTAGTAGATATATCATAAAATAACAATGAGAAGTGAGTTGAATGAGATGAATTTAAAGCACCAGATAATATTTGTTATTAATACTTACATATAATAGTAATAGTTATCACTAACATATAATAGTCAGTTTACTCTATTTTAACTGAACAATTTGAAATTTCGGTAAAATAATGTCCTTTATCTATGAGGTGGCATATTTCATTTTATAAGAATAAAAATGGAGAATACAAGACAAGAAGTAAACTTCAAAACCCATTTTGAAAAAGCATTATTTATATTTTTCAGTTCACTATGTGGATTCAAGATATTCCGACTTTTTTAGGAAAGCAAAGGCGGACACCCATTCTATGCTCTGGTGGTGGTTGGTGTACACACATATATATATATATATATATATATATATATATATATATATATATATATATATATTTATATATATATATATATATATATATATATATATATATATATATATATATATATATATATATATATTTATATATATATATATATATATATATATATATATATATATATATATATATATATATATATATATATTTATATATATATATATATATATATATATATATATATATATATATATATATATATATATTTATATATATATATATATATATATATATATATATATATATATATATATATATATATATATATATATAGGGTATTTTCAAAGTTGAGTCATTTATTTTAACAGATTGTAGAACTCGTAAAAATAGTATTTGTTTACTACTGATACGGAGTATGACTAGTTTTTTTGTATTCTTGTACGATATTTCTTTTGAGTGCGATGTTCGATTTCACCAGTGATAATTCCTTAATAATGCGTGTTTGCGTGTTTAATTTTTGGGTACTTTCTTCGATTAAAATGCCACACGTTTATGAAAACAATGAAATAGTGGACATAATATTAACTTACGGGGGAGTACCAACAAAATGCAGCCGCAGCACGTCGTTTGTAGGCGGAAAGGTTTCTCGGATTTAACGCCCTGCGATTTTTTTCTGTGGGGCTATTTAAAAAAGTCAGTTTATCACGATGAAGAAGTACATACTGTGGAAGAACTATAACAGCGCATCGAAAACGCTTGTGATGTTATTCGTGGACATCGAGATTTTATTTCTAACGCGTGTAGTGATGCATGGGTACGCCGAGCAAGATTTTGTACTAACCGAATAAATGGTGAGAATTTTTGTAATATGTAACATTTTTGTTTTTGTTATTCAGCAATGTTTATATAAATAATTTTTGCTAAATTGACTTCTCTTTGCGAGTTCTACAACATGATCGAGAACATCAAAAAGTCAGGTCTATTTTCAAATCTTGCAACTGTTAATAACTTTTTTATTCTGCAACTTTTATATAAATGATTTTCGGTAAAATTACTTCTTTTACGAGTTCAAATAAATGACTCAATTTTGAAAACACCCTATATATATATACATATATATATATATATATATATATATATATATATATATATATATATATATATATATATATATATATATATATATATATATATATATATATATACATTTCCATAAGTATCCAATATTTGAAATCATTACTGCAAGTAGTTCTCCGTAAATGTCTAATCTACCAATCTGTGAAGAGTCACGACGTTTCGCAAAAATCTCTCATTTGGCATTTTCAAGTGTTGTCCACTTCAACTGAAGAGTCCAACTGACCTCTTCAGTCAAAGCGGTCCACATTTGAAAATGCCAAATGACATTTTGGCGAAACGTCGTGACTCTTCGCAGAATGAACGGATATCACAGAACTAATGCTCGCAGATCTTAATTGCACAAGTTTAAATAAACTCGTAATACATATATCTGGGCACATGAAGCAATAGGCCTTAAGATTAACATAAATAAAACAAAAATTATGAGTATTTGTGATAATTGATCCCCTCACACCAACAACATTTAAGCATCTGGCTCTCCACCCGATTCGGTAGAATTTTTTAGCTGCTTGGGTAGTCTAGATAATTCTAAAGAAGATCTGGATTAGGAAATCCGTAACAGAATTATCTGTGCTTCTAGAACATGTCCTTGAAGGTAAAGGTGATCATATACCTAGCTATATCCGTGTATTTGCTTACTTACGGTTGTAAATCGAAGGTATTCTACAGAAAATACCTGAGGATTCTCAAGAGCATATATATATATATATATATATATATATATATATATATATATATATATATATATATATATATATATATATATATATATATATATATAGCGTATATATATATATATATATATATATTATATATATATATATATATATATATATATATATATATATATATATATATATATATATATATATATATATATATATATATATATATATATATATATATATATATATATATATATATATATATATATATATATATATATATAGTATATATATATATATATATAAATATATATATATATATATATATATATATATATATATATATATATATATATATATATATATATATATATATATAGCGTATGTATACGTTAATTTTTCTACTTTTTTCACCCGTTTCACTCTTTTCTTCATCAGTAAATTCTTCTATTGTTGTAACAGCAAAATTACAATTAAATTGCAGTTCATTTGATGTCGTATTTACATTATTTTTCAAATTTGGCCTACTCTGACTAAATTCTCTTTCGAAACATGAAGACTAACTGGAAAGGAAATCACCTTAAATGAAGAGATCATCATAGAAACAGAGAACTATTCTGCAGTGTTCGACAAGTCATACTATTTGAAACGCATAAAAAATTTGGATATAAAAAAGGTGGAAAAAGAATGTCGCTTTTCACTCTACCCTTGTAGATCTATTTAAGCTGTCACAATTTTGAAGTTTATATGTATAAGCTAATTTTCTTATCAGTTTCACTTCATTTTCCACAAAACCTCATATTTCTCCTTAATAAAAACGGATTACAAATGAAGACTAAATCTTGCGACTTTATTCAGAAGAAAGACAAAGAGTAAATCTGTTTAATCAAGCGTCAACTCCATACCTTTTTGTAAACGTGACATTCAATGTCTATTTTATACAACCGTCTACGGAGAATGAGGAATTCTTTCGCCATAAGTTTAAAATCAATGGGCGACGCAGAAGTGTCTATATCGATTAGGGAGGCCTTTGTTCCCTTACCTTCGGGTCTATAGCTACCACCTACGACGTTCTGCTTTATGTCTGTAGCAGTCGATATACCTGGAAACTGGATATTAAATTCTGGATGAGTTGTTTCAATATTCGCCTCTTTATTAAAGGAAAGTTTTAGGCCTCGCTTTTACGATCTCGTCTAAAGGAGCAAATGATTTATTTATTAATTTAGGTAGAAAGTGTTGTGCTGCGTTAATGCCATAAAGTATTGCATTTATATATCATAAAGATTATGTAATAAATATGAAAATATGAAAAATAATGAGTCAACTGAAATTAATGATTATTAATTTTAAGTTAAGCTGATATATAATAATTATATTTATTATTTCCTTTCAAACCCTTCTCAATTAATAACAGTTTAGAATGTTTATAATTTGTATTCTGTTAAAAGTGAAAAAGTTCATGCGCTAAGTTGTTTCAGATAATTATCTAAATTTGAAAAGGAACGTACTATTGGCATGAAAGAAGCCGGTTTAAATTTTCATGAAATAACAATTTTAAATGAGAAAAAAGTGTTTGAGCCCTTAAAAAAGTTTTAAAAATTGACGAAAAAAACTTTTACTATTTTAAACTTTATCCATTATTATCGATGGCAGTTTGCAACAGTTTGTACTTGAATATATGTATGCGGTGATGGAGTCCCCAAAAGAGTAATTAAAGCAATGGGAGAAGTAAAGGGTCTTTCAAATTGAGTAGTTTTTTTCTAATTCATGAATAAAACATAGGCTTTGCGTCGCTTTCAAAAAACTTTTTATTGATAATTAAAGCAAAGTGTATAACATTTAAACACAAAAAACAATATCTGCTAAATGACCACCTCTTGCAGCTCCGCAGACGTCCACTCATTTGTCAACATTTTAGATGACATTGTGGCATAATCGTTTTTCTATCTCACCAAAAAATTGAATAATTTCATCTTTTAGTTCCGGAATCGATTGTCGATTGTTCTTATAGACCTGACATTTCACGTAATCCGAAACAAAATAGTACAACGGTGTTAAATCACATGATCTTGGTGTTCAATTAACATCGCCGTTTCTAGCAAACCAGGAAATTTTTCTCTCATTAAATCAATTGTTTCATTAGCAGAGTGAGGTGTAGCGCTATCCTGTTGGAACCCCATATCCCCCAAATCAATATTATTCGATTCAGCCCACAAAAACCCAGTTAGCATCTCTCGATATCGAAAACCATTCACAGTTACAGCTTCACCATCAACATTCTGAAAGAAATAGGGCCCATTTACACCTCCTGGACATAATGCACATTAAACAGTGACTCGTTTAGGATTTAAAGATTTCTCGTGAATTCTTGATTTTTCTCACCCCAAATGCGGCAATTTTGTTTATTAACATTGCCACCAATTTCAAAATGTGTTTCATCTGTAAAGATGATTTTTTGAAAAAATCATGTGTCGTTCTGAATCAATCGTTCTGAATGATCCAATTTAGTTCCTGTATTATTTGAACCTTTTATGTCTTCAAGGTAAAATCCTTTTGTAAAATACGCCATGTTGTTGATTCACTGAGTCCAAAATGTTGTGAACACCTACTAATGGAAATTTCTGGGTCTTCTGCAACTGCTTTTTGCTTTGCTTTTTTATGATGGACTGTGCAAACCGTAAATAATGTTGAATTGTGTATGACTCCATTTTTATAAGAGAGTTTAATGATTGATTGAAATAAAATTAACAGCACAACAGTCTAATAATTAACAGAATCTGAACTTTAACGACTTTCTAAATATTCAAAATGCCTTCCATCCTTAGAAATGCAAAGATTTATTTTTCGACGAGTACTAAAAACGGCAGCTTCAATTTCCGCTCTTGAAATGCTGGTTATTGAATTTTGAATTATTTCAATCATGTTTTCTCGTGTGGTAGGACGAGTTTGAAAAACAAGGAAGATGGAAGATGTTTCGTTGGAAACAAGAAGACAAATGTGGTACCAGCATGATGGATGCCCTGCCCACTTCTCGCAGGTGGTTCGAAACTTCTTTGATGCTTCGTTTCCAAATCGTTGGATAGAACGGGGTAGTTTATTTTCGTGGCCGGCGCGCTCCCCGGATTTGACAGTCCTCGATTTTTACCTGTGGGGAAGACTAAAAGACCTTGTTTTTCAAGGGGTCACCCGGTATATATATATATATATATATATATATATATATATATATATATGACGAGATGAGAGAGCATATGTCGAGCCGTGAAGAGTATAAACATCAAGAGACGAAACCTATAGCGTTCCAATGGACCCGTCGGTGGATCGGTTCTTCCTGTTCTTGACGAGAGAGCACATGTCGGTGCCCTGAAGAGTCTAAACATCAAGAGATGAAACATGTGCCCTCCAATGGAAGGGCTATGTGGGACCCATCCCCAGTCAAACAATCAGCAAAATGCTCATTTAGGCGGAGACGCAGGTTATTGTGTGTTCCACATGAGATTGGGGAACCCAACTCCCCAATAATTTTTTTGAGGAGATATGAGGAGAGTTATGAGAAGAGGTACGCAGCTCTTATATACCAGCCGCCACTGCTGTGTACCTTTGTTTTCTTGATTATCGGAGGTATCATCATCTGATCGGCTGAATTTGTCATTTTTACGAGAAAACAAAGCAGTGGTGAGGATAAAAAATCAAACATCCGATGAGTTTTGCGTCAATAAATGAATCAGACAAAGATGTATCCTGTCACCAATTATATTCAACATTTATTTATATATCATGAGTAGAGCTCTCGAGGATTGGATGGGTGGTGTCTGTATTGGTGGCATTAAAATAACTAGTTTAAAATATACCGATGACATTACACTTCTTGCGAAGATAATGATTATCGATGGTAAAAACAACATACCCAACATCAGTCAAATAGATTAATTTAAAATAGCGAAGTAACATTCATGAGATCAGAAAAAGATGTAAAGTGGCAAGAAATAGAATGCGAACTTTGCAGAAGATTTGGAGAGATAGGGGCATAACATAAAATACAAAGAAACAGTAAAAACATATCCCGTTGAAACATGGACCTCAAAGCGCATTGGTTCTTTTTAAGTTTGGTGTTGGAAAGGGGCCCTTCGCATTCCGTGGACTGCCAGGCGAACAAACCCGAAGTTATTCAGGAAATTCATGAATCCACAAGGCCATCCCAAATTATTTATGAATGAATACTAGGATTCTTCGACCACATTGAACGCAGGGATGGCAATAATCTAAAAAGGTTGGTAGTACAGGAACGGATGGAAGGTTCTAGATTACGCGGTAGACTCACGCGATAGTCCAAAAAGATGGTACACCAATATGCAATCAAAGAAGCCAGAAATAGAGAACGCTGGAGAGAAGTTGTTCGCAACGTGGTTTCTCGCAAGTTGTTCGCAACGTGGTTTTTCTCACTTTTTAATCTTCTAAATGCCATAAATTCTCAATAGAAATAGTGTCCGGAGATTCGGAAGGTATAATCAACCCTCTTCTGACATTGTATAGTGAGCATTCTTCCGTATATCCCAGATCATTGTTTTGCTGGAATATGCAGACATCCCTGGTATCTAATTTAAAAGCGCTTTCGAACACATTTTCTTCCAATATGTCCACATAGTTCCGTGCATGTGCGATTAATTATTAATACATTTCCAGTTCCAAAGCACGATATTTCCATCAGTGTTTTTTTACTGCAAGAATGATATTTGGAGGACCCAAAACTTGCTTTGGTCAATAAAAATAACTGATTTCCAAAAATAATGGACAAGTTTCGTACTTTTTAGCAAAATTGAGTTTATGCCCTGTTTTTCTGACACATGAAGGATTTATTATGACACATCTTTACACGACAAGTCTTTCTTACAGTCCTAGGTGTAACATTTATCGTTTGGTTTACAGTAAACCTTACGCAGCATTCTTAGCTACTTCTTGATTTGAAATAAAACTATTTTTTGTAATAGAATTTAACCTTTTCCTCTGAATTATCGCCGATAGTGCTTCAGGTTATTCTTTTCCGTTTTTGTTTTTAATGCCGCCAGTTATTTCATGTTTTTTTTTCACTATATAATGTACTGTATATAAATTAAACTTTAGATTTTTAATAATTTGCCGCAATTTCTCACTCACAAAAATGTATTTGTTTTTTATATTGATGTTATTTATTACTTCTGAAGCGGATTAAATCTGAAAACTCATCAATTCAAATGCACCTTTCCTATGAAAAATCTTTATTAATTACTTTTACAGTTACAAAAACAGTACCTTATTTATAACGGGTCTTTCAAATTGAGCGGTTTTTTAATTCATAAATAAAACACAGATGGCGCTGTGAATTTGCCTAGGTCTAGTCTCATTTCAGAAGTGTAATGTATGGCATTTATAAAAATGCAGTCGTACGCAATACCACATCACGTTAAAATTGTTGAACTATTTTATGAAAATGGGCGTTCAGTGAAAAATTATATGGTTTGCACAATTGTCCATCTGAAAGCACTATCATTCAATTGAATCAATTCTTCTATTGGAACCTTTGGTGTAAAACACTAAACTTGAAAAGATTTACCACTAAACACCAAAACACTTTTTTGAACTGCTCGACGCACATTTCGCTAACCATGTTAGCATCATCAGGAGATGATTTAATCTTCTCCTGATGATGCTAACATGGTTAGCGAAACGTGCGTCGAGCAGTTCAAAAAAGTGTTTTGGTGTTTAGTGGTAACTCTTCAAGTTTAGTATTCAATTGAATGTTAAAAAATTTCAAGAAACTGGTTCGGTGAAAGATAAAAGAAGAGCAAGTCGTAGTGGTGGTTCACAAGAGCATATTGATTTGATACGTGAAAGTGTTACTTCGGGGCCAAAAATTTCGAGTCGTCGACGTTCAAAATAATTTGGACTCAATGAATCCACAACATGGATTTTACGAAAGGATTTAGCTCTGAAGGCATATATGGTTCGAATAACACAAGAAATAAAGCCAGATGAAGCCAAAAGAAAGCCAAAGAAACCGATGATTTTTCTCAAAAATTATCTTTTCAGATGAAGGCCGTTTTGAAATTGGTGGCTATGCTATTAAACAAAAATTGTCCCATTTAGGGTGAGGAAAATCCAAGATTGATTCATGAGAAACTCGTATATCCTAATCGAGTTAGTGTTAGATCATGTCATTTGACACCGTTGGACAATTTTCTTTTGAGTTAGGTGAAGAACATAGCTGGTCTATAAGAACAATCCACAACTGATTCCTGAACTAAAGGATAAAATTATTTGATCCACGGTTATGACAAAATGGAATCCAAAATTTTGACAAAAGAGTGAATGTCTGTGGAGCTGCAAGAGGTGGTCATTTGACAGATATTGTTTTTCGTGTTTAAATGTCATACACTACGCTTCAATTATCAATAAAAGTTGTTTGAAATCAAGGCAAATTGTGTGTTTTATTCAAGAATTAAAAAAAAACCATTCAATTTGAAAGACTGTATAATTGTACTTTAATTATGGTATAGTTTTGTTGAAAATTATTTGCAGATTGTGTTGATATAACTATAGGGCTTAATAACGTAAAAAATTTAGAAAAGTGTGTAGTTCAAAGATCGTTTGTCACAGTGTATAAGGTTGAATCCGTAATAAAGTAAGCTACACTATAACGAATATTGACAGGGTAATCCAAAACAAAAATAAACATTTTCTGACGATTTTATGGAAACACTACAATGTAAATATACATACTACAATGTAAATATACAATTAATAATATATACAACTTCAAAAGCCTTGGAAAGTAAAAGTAACATTAGTAGAGCAACTAGTATCAGAACTATCACTGAAAAAAAGCAATAAAAATGAACTGGATATTCAAAAAAGTAAATTCATTGTTGAACTGAGGAGCGCAGATCAAGACAGGTTTTACCTTAAGCAATATCAATTATCTCTTCTGGAAATCCGGCCATATTTAGGTGAATCTCTCTCGGAGCCGAATCCCTCGGGATTCCGCATAAACGCAAATTAGGGGATATACGCCGCTTGGCGTTTATAGTGAGGGGCCAGAACCTAATTATCGCGGTAGGTGTATGGTGGACGTTTTCTCGCATTAAATTCGCTTTAAATCGGGCAGCGTATGTGGGGACCTCGTTCAACTTCGGCCTAAGCTTCATTTAGGCGACATGTCCATGGATTTAATCAAAAATGAAATTGCGATCCGGTCGTATAATTCGGTCTTCGAACGATTCAATTACTTGTTTGCGCCGGTCCTGACAAAAGGTCGGACCAGTAATTTTTCGGAAAATTGCTCAGGCAGGATATTAAAAATTGTTATGACGGTGTCTTGTAAAAAAATGAGATTTTTGATGACTAGGACATCATAACATTGTCCGTTGGAGCTGAAATTACAGAAGGAAATTTCCTCCATTATTTCTCAAATTCTACATTAGCTCATTACAAATCTTACAAAAAAAATATTCAGCTGTATTATTGCGTTCAAATAGTCCTTAGCATATTATAGTTCTCTATATTTGAAAAAAAAAGTAATTTGTGACATTTTCTACATGAATCAAATTTGCCATCCTTATTCAGATTAGATGTGTAAGTAGATCATATTACATATAATCTTAAACGAAACAGCTTCAGATAAGTCATCAATCTCATGTTGTCATTATTATTTTTATAAATCACTTTCCTCAGCCGGTGAATAGTTAAACCTTAATATTTACCCAATTTTGGTGTGTCTATATATACTGCTAGAAAAACGAAACAATTTTTTAGTGACAATAAAATGGATTTACTGCCGTTGCCTTCACAATCGTCGGACCTCAATTCCATTGAGAATTTATGGACTTACCTCAAGAATGACATGGGTAAACATAAAACGATAAACAAGCTTGAACTTTGGGCGGTGATTAAAAAAGAATGGGAAGCTATACGATTAGAAATGTGTCAAAGTAAAATGCAGTAAAATGCGGTGGCGCCTCATTTTGCATGAACCACATGTCTTGTCTTAAGTTTAGACGTGTACGGTCCAAAAGGTTTAATAAATCATTTTCTAAAAACTGCACATATTGATCTCCATTTAGTCTTTGCGGAAACTCAAATGAGCCGATTAAAAAATTGTCGATAATACGGCACCAAATGTTAATTGAAAATTCGTGCTGGAAATACTGCTCTCTTGGTAGATGTGGATTCTCCGGGGCGTAATAATAATTATTTCGCCAGTTAAAAATTCCGCGCCTGGTAGAAGTTGCCTCGTCAGTAAACAATATCTTTTTCAGGAACATGGAGGTCTTCGTTTTTTTATATAGTAGATTTTGAAAAAATTCTGATCCAGCCGGCAAATCTTGTAGCAATAAATTTCGAATAGGGGAAAAATGGCAGGGAAGCAATTTTTCTTTATGGAGAACTCTTGAAATGGTAGATTTGCTAATTCCTGTAGATGCTTCCAAACACCTAGTGCTTAGTTCAGGATTTTTCGCGATACTAACCAAAGTGTCCTTTTCTTGTTCTGCCGTTATACGTTTCGGTCGTTCACCAGGACTGTTGTAATAAAATGAACCTATTTCGCCTAACTGATTGAAAATTCTTTTAAATTTTTTTCGATCTGGGATGATTCTGGTTGGGTAGAGCTCTTCATACCTTCTATCTGCAGAGTGACTATTGTAATTTACTTGTGCATAAACGCAGAGCATATCCCTTAAATCACGGTTAGGAAACTGATTAAATATGGGCATTTTTATGTATTATTTAATACCAACTCAAGATTGGAGAAACTTGTTTCCACCCACGTTTAATAGGAGAGATAAAAAACAGTGACACTTGTCATCGAGACGTAATAATTTGTACACAACATTCAAGGCACCCTTTGTGAATTGTATATTTTTCAGCCATCGAATATTCATCAGCAATAGAATATTCAAACACGAATATCTCGCAATGAGCGAGTTAATTCCTCACAAAGTAGGTAGTAAGGGCTTTCTAGGAACTAGGCTCAAACTAGTACCAAATTCGGATTTGTCACCTTTGAAAACCCAACTACCCCGATTTTGAACCTGAATGAATCTTCAATTTTTCGAAAATTTAGTTTCACTTTCAACACCCTGTCTCTTTTTAATAACTAACATTTACCAACACATTTATTGACCAAATCCTCTTATTTTGATCTCTATTATCACCAGCTATGTCCAGGAAATGGTCAACCACAGCACATCTGTTTCCATTTCCTCAATACTGGACATAATATGGATTTCGACAATGTAAAAGTAATACAACAGATGAATAACTACAAAAAAAGACTGTTTTTGGAGATGTGTCATATAAGACAAAATAAGACCACGATGAATTTTAAATCAGATACGAGTGGTCTTAGCAGTATTTATTGCCATATTCTCAAATAACACCAAACAATGGATGTTCGTGTTGAAAGTGCTCCAGTCTTTTCAACCTCGATGGTTGTAGGTTGAAATACCTTAGTGTTTAAAAAAGATTGTTAATTCCTGGTCGGGCCCGTATCGTTCAAGAACGTTATTTAGATACACACGTTTTAAACCATAGTCATTAATTGTAAGTTTATATATTTATTGTTATGTGAATTTATATTTTAACATGTCGGTGTTCTATACTATTTCATTGTTTATTAAATAATAAAAGGAAAAAAATAATTTTAGAGTCTCCTGATGAAGTCATCAAAACAATGACGAAATATTGAGACGATTAAACACTTGTTTTACTGCTGACCGCAAGCCCGAAAACAACCAATTTCCCCAAGAAAAAAACTATAAATTGCACGGTCGAGAAACATATCAAATTATATATATATATATATATATATATATATATATATATATATATATATATATATATATATATATATATATATATATATATATATATATATATATATTATCGTTATTTATTACCATTTTTCAGTCCTTGTTGTCAAAAACGTATTCCGCCTGTCCCCTGAAAGCTAAATTTTGCCTCCAACTTTGATTTATGACTCCCTAAGGCATTTCTATCATTGCATGTATATATTTTACTACCGTCCAACGAAAAACAAACCTATTTATTCTACATGATCAATAATCCAAACTGGCTAAGTTGTGATTTCTTTTGGTTATTTTGTTGAATTTGCATTACTACGAAAGTTAAAACAATTGGTCCATTATTTCTAAAGATCAAAGAATTATTTTGAACTGTTTGGTTTGTGAAATGAGGGCATTTTGTTACGACTAAAGCTATGACCATTAAAATTGGCCATGTCGCATGGAGGCTGCAATCATATGTAGCCACACCTTCCTGCGGTAAACGGTCGCAGCAGTCAGACTGTGCCTAACCTCGGGTAAGTACTAGGTATGATCTGGAATGTCATACCTATGACCAGGTTTTTTCCGGGAGTACATCCAGTTGTCGAGTTGGTCCCTGTCGGGAGCTTGCAGACGTTTCGCCAAAATCTCATTTGGCATCTTCGATGCTTACTGTAGCGAGGTTCGTGACTTTCCAGATTTTGGCGAAACATCTGCAAGCTCCCGATAGGGACCAATTCGACGACCGGATGTACTCCCGGAAAAAAAAACCCAATACATGTTTTTTATCCGTGAAACAGTAATCACAAACATATATATAGAAATAAATAAATAAATAAATATATATATATATATATATATATATATATATATATATATATATATATATATATATATATATATATAGCTTCAAACCTTCGTCCACGTCACAGGAAGAGGACAACAGCTGAACCCGAACGTTTATTTCGGGAACAGATGGCTCTGTAGTCTGTCGCGTCTGCAGTGGCAACCACCGGCAACCTGGTTGGCGTCTGTTCACCCAGAGGGTGCGCGCTGTACACCACGCTCCAGGAGCTAAGAATCCCTGGTTCTAAACTCCCAGTGGAAACATACACTGGTCCTATAAGCTTACAAGCAACCATGACTCGTGCAAGTAATAACAATGACATCCCAGGTGGTAACCGATCCACCCGTCGACAGAAGGCAACCGGGTACTCGGATTCTGGGGAACTTGGACTTTTATGATCTAAAAAAAGTCAGACCTTTCCGGCACATTTCCACACAAAACACCTACATACATTGGCACTTTCAACATCAACACGCTGATCCAACCAGGAAAACTTCACAACCTAATTTCAGAACTTGACAGGCCAAAGATACTTGTGCTTGTCCTACAAGAAACACGCATTACGGATGAGGACACGGCGGACTACGGGAACTATCGCATATTCAAAAGCAGGACCGACAGACACGAGTTGCCAGGGGTGCACCGCTTCTGTGCATGGCCTATGTGGTACACAAAGAGATAGTTAACTCTATTAAGGAAATCACGCCCATAAACAATAGACTAATGACAATGCACATACAGTGATCCAATAAAAATTACACCATGATCAACGTACATGCTCCTACAAACGGAGACAACAAGAAAAACTCCAAGTCTATAGAGAAATTCTGGGCAACACTAGAGAAGGTAATGGCAAAGGTCTCAAAGGATGACATCAACATTTTACTGGGCGACTTTAACGCACAAATCGGTAGAGAAAAAATCCATCAGAAAACTGTAGACAGATTCCCGGGTCACAAATTTACCAACAAGAACGGCACAAGACACATCAAACTTTGTCAAAAGAATAACCTGAAGATCATGTCAACATTCCTAAGAAAATCTCGACGAAAACAGAAGATATCGATATCGCCTATAAAACAGATTGGAGAATTCCAGACTACGTTGCGATCTCAAACCCACAACAAAGAGAGATCCAAGATGTTCAAGTGCGCAGGGGAGCGAACATTGATTCAGACCACTACCTCACATGAATCAAAGTCAAGTTCACCCCAAGGAGAATTCATCAGAAGAAAGCACATCTACAGAAATTCGACACGAAAAATATCAAGGAATCCAACATAACAGAGGAATGGGAAAAGGAACAGGCAGATACATGGGAAAAATTCCACAAAAAAATTACACAAATAGCACACGAACTGATTCCATTGAAAAAGAACACAAACACCCTTGGCAGGAATCGGAATGTGAAAGGGCATTCTCGCGACGCAAACGAGCATTTCAGGAGTATAACACTAAAAAATCCCCAGAAGGTCAACAGCTTTTTGACGTGACTATAAAACAGACCGCAAAGGTTATCAGGCAAACTAAGAGGAAATACATGAACGAACAACTATAGAGGAAAATTTCCGCAATTATAACACGAGAGACTTTTATAGGACTTTCGCAGGAGAAATCCGCGGATACACATCACAAAATCTTTGCTTCAGAAAGCGAAATGGGAGATTACCGCAAATTAATCAGAAGAATTGTCAGGAGTTGGTAAACTATTTCTCTGATCTCCTCATTTGCCCCGAACGCGACACAAGATTCCTCAGGGAAAATTGTATCTATACCCACTCAGAATCACAACCTCTAACACAAGAAGAAATCCACAGGCATATACGCGAACTAAAGAATAACAGGACATCCGGTGAAGATGGTATCATCGCGGAACTATTGAATAACCTCGGACCAAATTCACTGCAGGAACTCACGCAAATTATCACGAACATCTGGCAAACAGAAAAATTACCAGATGAATGGAAATGTGCTCTTATTCACCTGCTGCACAAGAAGGGAGACAGAACAGATGTGAACACCCACAGAGGAATCTTCTTACTATAAGTCAAATACAAAATCCTCTCAGCATGCCTTCTCCAGAGAACACAAGGACAACTAGAATACAAAATGGGCGAGTACCAGGCAGGCTTTCGCACTGGTCTCTCATGCATTGAACAAATATTTAACTTAAAAATAATACTGAAATACAAAGCTATAAGGAACGCCCCAATCATCTTCACGTTCGTGGACTTCAAGAAAGCATACGACTGCATCGACCGAAAATCTCTGTTCAACATCCTAAAGAAACTCGACCACAAAACACTACGATTGATCAAGCAGACACTGACCGACACAACCTCTAAAGCGAAATTTATGGGAGAAATTTCCGAACCCTTTCTGATTAAAACCGGAGTACGTCAAGGAGATGGGTTATCCCCACTCTTTTTCAACCTGATCCTGGACAAAGTCATAAGGGAATGGGAAAAAAAACTGAAAAATCAAGGACACTGTAAACCAATACGACTCGGAGGACGTAAAAACAACATAGAAATAGCATGCCTAGCCTTCGCAGACGACCTAGCCATACTTGCAGACAATAAAAAAAGGGCAACCAAACAGATAGAAGTCCTCAAGGAATGTGCAGAGAAAGTTTTTCTAGGCCGACTTTCTCCATTCAAAAAACCGTATTCTTCTGCTGAAAATTAGATGTCCAAAATTTGAACACCAAATACCGCAAGATAAATAGGGTCACCTACTTCAAATACCTGGGAGAGATCCTCGAACCCAGAGGAGGAGAAAAGATAGCACAGAAGACTCGATTACAGAAGATGAAGTGGGCATACGGCAAGACACAATATCCACAATAAGAAATGCATATCCACACACGCAAAAATAAGACACTATAACTCAGTAATCAAACCAGAGGTACTATACGCAAGCGAGACACTTACACTTCACATAAAAAGCGGCATAGAAAACATACTAAAAGAAGAACGCAAAACTATGAGGAAAATTCTCGGCCCAAAACTGACAGAGGAAGAAAACAGACTATATTCTAGAAAGACCACAGAGAGAATGAGAGAATGTCCAACGTATCGACGGACATAAGAAAAAGAAGGTTGAAATTCTATGGACATATACATTAGGCCCCCACCGACAAGACTCACCAACATAATTCTTACATATATATATATATATATATATATATATATATATATATATATATATATATATATATATATATATATATATATATATATATATATATATATATATATATATAACTCTCTAATGAGTCAATAGTATCAAGTCAACAGTACCATGGTACCAGCACAAGTCTGAGCTGATCTGGGAAAATCACAAATGGGTTCGATAGAGATTGATGATAGAAGAACGTACAGAAACAAAATTCATATGTATTTTGTTTCTGTACGTTTACAGTTTCGAGGAGATCGGGGCAGGGTGGACAGAGTAGAGAAAGAGAATCCACCGAGAAAGGATGAGAGATGTTGAGGATCAGAAAGAACACTCGAAAATGAGTCAGAATGCTTTTCGTGATCCAACCGGGTCTATATGTACCTAATAATAATAAGCTCACATATATTCACCCTTTCATAGCAAGATATTTCAATGAGTTTATAAGAGAACCAAAAGAAATTGTCGAAAAGGAATTAGCTTGTCGAAAGGGATTGCAGGGATGTAAAGAACAACTTATTATAGATTCAGTTATATTAAAACACGCTCGCAAGAACAATCGAAATTTATCATGCTGTTATATCGATTATCAGAAGGCCTTCGACTCGATTCCACACTCTTGGCTAATTAAGATACTAGCACTATATAAAGTTCACCCAGCTTTAATAAACACACTTTAAAAACTGACAAAAAGAATGGTGCACCACCATTCATTTATCGCAAAATGGAAGCACCACCAAGACTGAGGAAATCAGGGTGACAAGCGGCATATTTCAGGGGGACTCGTTGAGACCTCTGTGGTTTTGCCTGGCACTGAATCCACTCTCTAATCTGATTAAAAGGACCCAAATCGGATATAAACTCCAAAATCAAAATGTGTCGCACCTGCTGGACATGGATGATTTAAAATTGTATGCAAATTTACAACTGATATTAACATACACTTTGAATTAGATAAATGCAGAACTATTAACATAAAGAGAGGACTTAAATTAGAGATGAGAGGGTTTGTTACCACAGAACAAGAATATATACAGCCAATGCAGGAGGGCGAAGTATATAAATATCTTGGAATACAATAGTCCAAGAGAGTTGAGCATAAACTCATTAAGGAAATACTAACTAAGGAATTCACGTCCAGACTTGCAAACATATGCAGGTCTCACCTAGACAGTAAAAATATAGTAAAAGCTATAAACATTTTTGCTAAACCAGCCTTGACATATTCGTTTGGAATTACATCTTGGTCAAACACAAATATCGAAAGGCTACAACGAATAATTAGAACTACACTAACGAAATATAAGGAACACCACCCGCACATTAGTAAAAACGACTTAACACATGGGCTGAAAAGTCCCGGGCCTAACAAAGAAAACACAGTTTTTTTGTTTCAAAATTAGCTTTATTCATCAACGTAATCTCCATCAAGAGCAACGCAATCATTCCAGCGCCGCTCTAACATTTCAATACCACTTTTGTAGAATGATTTATCTTTTGCCTCAAAATAGGCTTCAGTTTCAGCGATAACCCATTCATTCGTGCGAAATTTCTTACCGGCGAGTATTTTTTTCAGGTCTGCGAACAGCCAGTAGTCGCTGGGAGCCAAATCTGGCGAATACGGTGGATGTGGGAGCAATTCGAAGTTCAATTCATGTAGTTTTGCCATTGTTTTGATTAACTTGTGACACGGTGCGTTGTCTTGATGAAACAAATTTTTTTTCTTTGCCATATGCGGTCGTTTCTTTGCAATTTCGGCCTTCAAACGCTCCAATAACGCTATATAATATTCACTGTTAATGGTATTTCCTTTCTCAAGATAGTCGATGAATATTACATCACGCACATCCCAAAATACCGAGGCCATAACCTTTCCAGCCGATTGTTGTGCTTTCGGGCGCTTTGGACGAGGTTCACCAGTTGCTGTCCACTCAGATGACGATGGTTTTGATTCCGGAGTGAAGTGATGGATCCATGTTTCATCCATTGTCACATATCGACGTAAAAATTCCGGTTTGTTACGTTTAAACATGGCCAAACACTGCTCAGAATCATCAACACGTTCTCGTTTTTGGCCAACAGTGAGCAAACGCGGCACCTACTTTGAACAGAGCTTTCTCATAGTCAAATGCTTATGCAATATAAAGCCAACACGTTCTTTTGATATCTTTACGATGTCAGCTAACTCACGCAACTTCACTTTTCGATTATTCAAAACGATTTTGTGGATTTTTTTATGCTTTCTGGTGTTACCGCCTCATTTGGACGTCCACTGCGTTCTGCATCATCGGTGTCTCTACGACCACGTTTGAAGTCAGCAAACCAACGTTTTATTATTGTTTCTGATGGAGCGGAGTCCCCATAACACTTCTCAAGCCATTGCTTCGCTTGAACGGTATTTTTTCCCATCAAGAAGCAGTGTAAAATTAAAACACGAAATTGTTTTTGATCCATTGTTTTGAAAATAACAAAAGTAGCGTCACTCTTAGCACAATAACTCACAAACTAATGAATAGAATATCTTGAAATTTTAACAGCTGTCTTTTGAAGGTTAGTATTAACTGAAAAAAAGGTGACTGCAATAAAACTAGCACCATCTATGTGTTAGGCCCGGGACTTTTCAGCCCATGTGTTATATTACCAAGAATTGAGAGGAATTGCAAATATATGTAATCTACACGAAAAACAAATATCCAGTTTAAGAACATATTTCCATCAAAGAATGATCGAATGCCCGCTATATGTCAGCGTGTATCTGATGATAAGTATACGCAGTATATTCAGACAACTGGAACAATTATGCAAGAGTGGAAAAATATGTCTCTACATAGTAGACACCCCCATGATCTTGACCCTCATGAAGTCGACAAGAGTGCGTCGAAAGCCTGGTTGACATGGGGAGGTTTTTTTCCGGACACTGAAGGCTTTATGTGTGCAATTCAAGATCAAGTCGTGCACACTAAGAACTACCAAAAAAATACATTATCAAGGATGCACGAGTATCAAATAACATATGTCATTTGTCAATGCCACGAAAAACCAGAGACTATCCAACATATTGTAGGAACATGTGGTAGACTTTCCCAGAAGGATTATCTTCACCGTCATAATCAGGTGGCCAGTATAGTCCACTAGGAACTTGCAAGTCGTAATAGTCTTATAACAGAGCGAGTTCCCTATTGCTGGACGAAATAAAGAAAACAGCATTCCTAATCGACATAGCTGTTCCAAACAGACACAACATTCAAAAGGCGGCTGAAGAAAAAAATCAAAAATATACAGACCTCAAGCTAGAAATAAAGCGGATATGGAAGTTGAACCAGGTCCTTATAGTGCCATTGAAAATTTCAACAAATGAAAAATAATATAAAATTTCTGGTGCTAGAAGAAAATCTGTTTAGAATAATGCAGAGGGCGGTAATCCTTAATACCACTCGCATCGCCCGAAAATTTTTGAAAGATTGAAGCTGTTTTGGCTACGGCCCGCACTTCTTTAAAATCCAGCTTAGCTGGGAAAAAGATAGAAAGGAAAATAATAATAATAATGAATCCATGGAACTCCAGAAAGTGGAGGTGATACCTTTTGTTATATCCGCCGAAGGCCTAGTAAGCAAAACCTTTTCCAAAAACCTGGAAAGTCTTGGTGTTTCAAAATCGATTACCACAGTAGGACAACGAGCAGTTCTCTTAGAAACTTGCCACATTGTTCGTAAGGTACTAAGCTGAATGAGAGGAGTTGAACTGAGATGATCGATGAATCATGTTTGTGATATATATATATATATATATATATATATATATATATATATATATATATATATATATATATATATATATATATATATATATATATATATTGCCATGCAGCGATTTCATTTCTCTCTTGGAAGTTGTGCATCTCTCTCAAAATCATTCCTTCTGGTACTGTTGTGATTTCTTGACGAATAGTAACTTGACTGAAACTTCAAATCGTCATGCGGAATGCAACCGATCAACGGGATATACCCAGAACTGAAGCTTGACGCCTGGTGGAACGGTGAGGACTGGCGCCTGGTGGAGGTGGCTGAGGACAAGACGCCCTTCTCACTATTTCAACATTGTCTGGTCTCCGAACAGCACGAAAAAGAGCAGGTGGTCTCCTCTTCATGGCAGATTCGGTAGTGCGAAATACTTCAACACATCGGAGTATCGTGTTTCGATCTGGAATTGGCTATCAGCGTTCAACTTTGAACTCCCGGCGGAAAAAACGTTGCACGGTAACTAAATAATCACTGTTTCTAAAAAACTGCTCGATGACAAACATACGATTCTCCAAGGTCCACGGTGCCACGCCTAAAACTGCATTAGCTGAGCTGTCCGTTGGCGGCGCGGCGAGGTCGTCACTTCTTGCTGTTTGCAAAATTCTAGCCGTTCAAAAAACAACTGTTTCCTCTGCGCCACCCTGTAAATATATATATATATATATATATATATATATATATATATATATATATATATGTAATATATATGTAATATATATGTAAATATATATATATATATATATATATATATATATATATATATATATATATATATATATATATATATATATATATATATATGTAATATATATGTAAATATATATATATATATATATATATATATATATATATATATATATATATATATATATATATATATATATATATATATATATATGTAATATATATGTAAATATATATATATATATATATATATATATATATATATATATATATATATATATATATATATATATATATATAGTTAAAATAGTTAAACCGGAATGGTATTTTAATGATTAGTGTAAATATTATAAGTGGTGCGGCTGTTTCCGAGAACTGCTTTATATTTGATAGCGTAGTTCCAAGTTAAATTACTTTACCATCTGTATTCTATATAATAACTAGAGATTTTACCATAAACCGTTTATGTGTATCGTTGACATCACGCCGGAGTTCAATTTTCCTACTGCTATATAGTTTTACGGTATAGTTAAAGCGAAATTTATCCTTCCAGGGAAACCTCAAAACTTTATTGTGCTATCTGAGGTATAAAAGACTGAAAATAAATATTGTTTCAAGTTTATTTCACTAAAAACGAATTAGAGGTGGAATATAGAGCTGAAAACTCAGTTTGCTCTTTACTGTTTCGCTATACTACAGTGAAGAATCTTTTTGGTTTTCATGTATTAGCTAAAAAGGCAACTCAAAAGCATCCAAAACGCATTCTCTTATATTAGGCTTTCCACTTAATTATTCGCACAAATGTTTCATAGACTGCCGAACTTATTCGAATCATCTTCCCCGCTTTATAGTTATTTTAAATATATTCGTTCAGATTTAAAACGGAGTACAATATAATATAGCAGCCTACTGTGGATATGGTCTGAAAAAGCAGTTGTAGACAGCATGTCGTTGGAAAAGCAATATTTGGCACACAACCTTCTTTTTATCTGTGAACTGAAGAATTGCCGCGGTTCTAGTTTAGGGTGTTTTCGCATTTTTTTGCTGTTTTAGGATATACGCCGTTTCATACGGTACTTATAAGTAATGATTAAAGCAATTCCAAAATGCACATTTTTATTTAATTGATGCTCAACGTCCGGGATAGTAAAAAAAACGAAGAATGAAGAATTGGAAACACTACTGCAAAAAAATCCTTATCATACGCTGCTAGAGCTCGGACAGCCACTGGGAGTAAAACCATAAGCCACCTCTAAACGTTTACACAAGCTAGTGAATATTATAAGGAGAGTTGTTGGGTCTTCTATGAACCGACAACTCAGAATAAGACTAGACCGTTTGATATTGTTTGATTGCTCTCCAGATTAAATTAAAAGAACTATATAAGATATTGATCTGTGAGGAAAAGTGGATCTAACCTCGAAAAGAATCATCACTAAACACCAAAACACTTTTTTTAATTTTTGGACGCGCATTTCGGTAACCATGTTAGTATCATAGGAGATGATTTAATCTAGATGGTGAGTTTCTTCGAGTTTAGTGTTTCATACCGAAGGTTCAAATAGAGGAATTTTAAAAGTGGATCCTCTACGACAAACCAAAGAAGAAGAAAATGGTGGATTAATCCTGGTGACCCAAAAAAAAAAAACCGAAAACCAAATATCCTCGTCAAACAAGGGTTGCTGTGGTTCATAATCAGCAGAAATTTAATCGTGTTAGTGACTCTTTGGAGGAAAAAGGCCTTGCACTGGTAAAGAAGGAAAGAAAGTTATTTTGCTTCAGGATAACACACGGCCACATAGAGCAAAATGACTCTGGAAATGATCCACGAGTTGGGCTAGGAGATTTTATCGCACTCGCTGAATTCTCTAGAGTAGATCCCTTTGGATTTCTCCAATCTCTTCCTCCATCTCTTCTCAGATCTGCAACATCAACTGGTTAACAACTGCTTCGTATATCGAAAGTATATTAAAACAAATAAAACAATAACTTTTCCACATCAAAACCACCGAGTTTTTTCGATCTGGAATTTGATAGTTGCCTGGCGCAACAGTAACGAGTCAAAAATAAAACACAGATGGCGTTGTGAATTTGCTTAGGTCTAGTCTCATTTCAGAAGTATAATGCATGACATTTATAAAAATGGAGTCGGGCGCAATACAACAACGCGTTTAAATTGTAGAATTATTTTATGAAAATGGGCGTTCAGTGAATAATGTTTTTAGAAAATTATGTGATATTTACAGTTTGAACAATCGTCCATCTAAAAGCACTTTCAATCGAATTGGTCAAACATTTCAAAAAACTGTTTCGGTGGAAGATAAAAGAAAAGTAATATATGTGGTAGATGTCATTAACAACTGCATAATAATTTGGTACGTGAAAGTGTTGCTGAAGACCTAGAATTTTCCATTAGTGGACGTTCACAATAATTTGGACTCGATGAATCCACAACATGGCATATTTTATGAAAGGATTTAGCTCTGAAGGCATATAAGGTTCAAATAACATAGGAACTAAATCCACTGGATCACTCAAAACTTCGTGCATTTGTCAATTGGGTCAAAGAACAAACAGATGATTTGACTCAAAAAATCATCTTTTTAGATAAAGCACATTCTGAAATTGGTGGCTATGTTAATAAACAAAATTACCGCATATGGAGTGAGAAAAATTCACGATTGATTCATGACAAACCTTTCTTTCAGAATGCTACTGGCGAAGCTGTAACTGCGAATGGCGTTTGATATCGTGAGATGATAACTGGATTTTTGTGGGCTGAATTGAATGATATTGATCCGAAGGATATGTGATTTCAACAGAATGACGCTACATCTCACTCTGCTAATTAAACAATTGATTTATTGAGAGAAAAATTTTCCTGGACGAGTTATTACAAGAAACGATGATGTTAATTGGCCACCAGGATCATGTGATTTGACACCGTTGCACTACTTTCGTTGGTGAAAAGCCAGGTCTATAAAGACAATCCACAATCGATTCCATAATTAAAGGATGAAATTATTCGAGCCATTGGTGAGATAGAGATACGGTTATGCCAAAATGTCACCAAAAATTTTGACAAAAGAGTAGACGTCTGTGAAACTGCAGGAGGTGGTCATTTGGCAGATATTGTCTTTCGTGTTTAAATATCATACACTATACTTCAATTATCAATAAAAGGATTTTTAAAATCTACGAAAATTCTTAATCAAGAATTAAAAAACCGCCCAATTTGAAAGGCCCTTTATAAAAAGTGATGCAGATTACTTCGAAGATTAAGTTTATATTGTTTCTTTCCTAAATATATGTCAAAGATAGTCGAAAAAAAGAGGAGAATTAAGTTGAAGACCTATTATTTTTGAAACAACCAAAAGTACAACGTAAAGAAAATACAAACGTATTTTCGAGTTTTTTCATTCGTCTCTAAAACACAATATTAATAAAGTGATGCGGTAATAAATGTTTTCACATTATAACAGTAAGAAATGTATTTTATTTGCTTGTTTATATCGTCGAAAATGACCAAAATGAAGTACTTCTCTTGACGCCTTCCAATGACGCAATAAACTTTTCTCCTCTAGCTATGGAATTTAATAAATATGTTAAATAGGCACTCGGCGCTTATAAATAGCAAGTTCTCGTTTCCGCGTATTTTTGGAATATTGCGCTTAATTCAGGTATATACTCTTTTTGACGAGATAGAGGACGCCCAGATATGCGTAGGCCTGGCACTTTGCCACGCAAACGGGTTAAATTCGTTTTAAAAATGTCAGTAGCATCGATCGCAAATGCAGAAGTGTATACGCAATGTATATAATGAGATATTCGTAGTAAGGCGGTTATGGGTTTCGAGTTATGGCCCATGTCATAACCCGAAAGCACTGGGTTCGGATCCTGAATAGGACAAAAGTTTCATGGGTTCGATATAAAACGTTCGAGTCGAGACTTGTTTGGAAGTTTCTCTGCGAAATAAGTGAAATTTTTCAGGTATGATTCGTTGGATGGCGCACGTTGAAGTTTCAGATGCGTAAGTAAAGTTGCTTGTTTATGGCGATCGAGCAATGAAAATTTTTTTGGCATTTTATGAAAAATTGATAAAATTTTCAAGTTTCGAAGTTCGAGCTGTTATTAAGTACAGTAATACCTCGACTTTTGCTACCCCGTCTTACGCGAATTCTGAGTTACGCGATTTTTGAATCAGGCGGCACAACACCCGTTCCACTCTAAGCTTCGCCCGCACATGTTTCGCGTGGACTTGACGCACCTTTACAAATTCTTTTGTTTATTATATCATTTAAAAACAGCTATGTTATCTAAACGAAGTAAAACTGATTCTTCTGTATCAAATAAGAACAGAAAAACATTCTGAGCAGAGCAGTTTTGAAGTTTGGACCGATTTAAGCGAAATCCGCAGGACTTTTTACATCGAGTCGTCACCGTTGATGATTCTGCTTTTGGTTCGCAGTGAACAAATGCGCCACCCATCGCGCTGATAGCCTTCTGAATAGTGACACCGAAATATGCATATAGGATGTTACGTACGCGCTCGTTCAAGATGTTTATCTCTCTAAACTTCATCATGTTAATCCTTCTAACCTTTGTGATCGGTCATACAATATCATGGATTTTGTTGGCGATTTTCTCACTACTTACTTCAATGGTGCGTCACTCGTGTTGGTTCCATGACATCGAAACTCAGCAAACCACTTATGAACCAGGAAATGTGATAGGGTACAGTCCCTATAATACATTTTAAACTTTTCTTCGGCTTGCGCGATGTATGTTGTAAGGAAAAAATAGCGTTTAATCAACACATTTACAGTTTTCCATGATAGCAAACAGTGAAGATTGATGCTGTCTATTTTTACTTTTTACGTCGAGTCGTCAACATTGATGAAATCTGGATACATTATTATACACCAGATACCAAGAGACAGTCAAAACAATGGATTTTTCCGGGTGAATATGCGCTGAAGAAGGCAGATACGGTTCCATCAGGCGGAAAGGTTATGGCCACGATTTTTTTGGGATTCCAAAAGAATAAGCCTCATGGATGCTTCAGGGCAGTACTACAGTGAGTTGTTGGACAGATTCGATAAAAAATTGAAGGAGACACGATCCCATTTGGCTAAGAAAAAAGTGTTCTTCCATTACAATAACGCATCGGCACATTCATCTTTAATTGTTGCGGCCAAATTGCACGAACTGCGCTACGAACTGCTTCCACACCCACCTTACTCTCCCGACCTGGCACCCAACGACTTTTTTTTCTGTTCCCTAACTTGAAAAGATGGCTCACAGGAAAAAAAATCAGCTCAATTGAAGAGGTTATCGCCGAGACAGAAGCGTATATTGGAGAGTTTGAAAAATCGTATTTTTTTTGACGGCTTAAAAAGTTGGAGAAACTCTTGGAAGAATGTATAGACCTAAAAGAAGACTACATTGAAAAATAAAAATAAATTTCTGAAAACAATTACGTCTATATTTCAAACACGGATACTTATTGATCAACTCTCGTATAATGAGTAAATTCTCAGTTTGATTCAAATATGTGTGATGGGTACGAGGCTTGCTATTTATGTATCCAGAATAATAAATAAAAACAAATATTTATCATTGAAAATGGTTATATTGTTTTATATATCATACGTTTGAACTAATTTTCATAGCACTTTTTCCATTCCGATTGAGGTATCTTCAAAACATGCATTTCGAACACATCAACCGCTTCTCTGGCGTCGAAGATCGTTGACCAAGTAATTTATTCTTCATGGGCGGTACAAAAAGAAATCATTGGGTGCCAAATCAAGACTGTACGACGGATGACCCATCAATTCGACGTTTTCACCGGTCAAATATTGAGTTGTTCGGTCCGATGTGTGAGAGCTTGCGTTGTCATAGTGAAGAATGGTCCTGGGTCTCAAACAAATGGTTATGTACTATTTAGAATTGATCATTCTACGATTCTCTAGTGGAATTGTAGCCAAGCGCAAAGCGCAAAGCGCAAAGCCAAGCGCAAGCAAAGCGCAAAGCACAAAGCAAGCGACTATTTGCTTCGAAGTACTTCTTGCGCGAACAAATTTTGTTTGATTTGGCTCATTTTGAAAGACCCAGACAGTCGACTGCTGTTAGTAGTACTGTTAGATTAGTTTCGAACTCATACGGTTAGAGCCAAGTTTCTTCATCTGTGTTAGGCTTTTAACGCACGACCCTTGTATGTTTTGAGCATTTTTTGCACCAATCGACACGAGCCTGTGATATTTGTCAATTATGATTCGTTAGATGGTGTACTTCGAAGTTTCACAGTACGTTTGATTTAAAAACTTTATAGTTAGATGCTATAAAGATTGCTGATATAAGTATTACGATCTAAAAATTAAATTATTTTCTGCTGAACTAGATTTTGACCGACTACTGTATGAACGTGACCATTTACGATTTGGTTAGCAAATACCTCGTCATCCCCACCTCGCGAGTAGGTATTTAAAGGGCAAAGGGGCAGATGGATGGGCGCTTATCTTTTTCCATTTTTACTTGCTCGCCTGGTGGTTACGGATAGCTACAACTACTAAGTACTCATCTGTGTATTTCAACCTAAAGTAATAGTATTTTGCCCTTGTTTCTGTTTGTCATCTTAAATTCTGTACGAATATATTTTTCAGCTGTTCAAGTTGCAGGCTCTAGAGAGTCTCTCTCGGATACTTTCCCTTTCAATCACGCATACTTCTGTTTATTCTTAGATCTACGTGCATGTTTGTCTATATCGCCAAGTAATGCCAAAAATACACAGTTTACAACTATTTGTACCACAATAATTGTCTGTGTTGTTGGTGATGTACTATAAATATTCATAGGATAGAACAAATGGGACACATTGATCAAAACACATCATTTAGTATGAATAAATGAATAGAAAGATCAATCATACGTAACATTTCCTTGCTACTGTAACATCTCCTCATTTACTTCTTATAAATGCTTCTGCAACTCTTTGGTGTCATTGTAGTCTAAAAATATCAACAATATAAACAATGTAACTGAGACTATGTTGTTGTTGGAATGAGATATTGAGATTGGTTATTCGCTACTGTTGAAACTGTAATACTATCATACATAACAGGGTACTTCCACCTTCCAACAAAATTTCTGCTTCCAATAAATATTGCTCCCAATGAACCAAACTGAAGAAAGTAATCGATAACATATCGATATGAAGGGTCCCTGTGATAAGTTTTCTTCTCGTTTTCTCCGTCATGCCTTTCTCTTGAGAGTTGGCAAAACTTATTACAACTAACTTGAACAATATTTTAAAGAATTTATTGTGTAGTGTGGATCCTTGCACTCTGATACTATCATTTGTTTAGAATTTTTGTATTTTTACAAGAAGGAATTTTTTAGCTTTCAACAAGACCATATATTCAAATCACACATACATATTTAATTTAGTGTTTTTCTGAATTTTCCAATTTAAAATGCTAGAAAAAGGAACGAATATATATTACACCCTTACAACCCATAAAATAAAAAAATGTTTTGTTATGTAAACTTTTTCACATACCCTGGTATAGTTTACACTAGGGTCTTGTGATGGTGGTCTGCTGGCAGGACTCCGGAGGGTATCATTAATATTAATTTATCTCGCAGAAGCGATATAGGAAACGAGGTGTTTACATGAAATTCAAGAAAATCAGGAAAAAATGAAGAATTATTACAAAGCTTCAAGATGGACTATGAATATTGATTGCTTTAAAAAGACAATTTCTCAGGTATTATTACAAAGTCAGCTTGTTTTTTTGGTCTCAGAATTTATGTATTTGTCTAATTTAATTTATGTGTATATTTGTCTGGAATTATTTTACTATTAGTTTTTATTTCATTATTTAATCTTCAAGGAAAAGTTAAAAAATGTTGATTTTCATGGTAATTTTTTGCAAATTTATTTAGCGACATATATTAAATATATATTACCGTCACATTGAAAAGATATAAATAAAAACAGCAAACTCTCTTGAATTGCTTCTATGGACCTAAAACAGCATGCACGAAGTGGTTTCTTCAATCGAGGGAAAAAGGAAAAAATCATACATATTTATTTAATTGTTAGCAAAATATTGACAACAAATTATCGTGATGTGTGATGATACGTTCTCTTATGGAAAAACCATGAATTGTTTTGCCACACATTTTGAATGGACCCACAAATAGACTCACGCAAATAAAGCATAATAATGTTCTTTATCAACTCTTTGATCCGTTGCAAGGAACTCTTTGTGGACAATGCCACGCTAATCATTAACATGTCTTTTATTTTTGACCGGGTTTGATGAGGTTTTTTCAGCTTTGTTATATCTTTAACACGATACTCGCTTGATTATTGAGCTGTTTCTGGTCAACAGTAATGGTGAGTAAATATCATCCAAAAAAGCATATCTTCAGTAATTTTAACAGGAACATGTTTTTCAAAAAAATCAGAGTTCATCAAAATCAAGATTCTTGATTTTGGTATTGGAATACATTCCTGAGGGTCCCAAAATATCATATTATTTTTTTGTTATTCGTAACAAATAAAAGTTTCATACGGTATAACGATTATACTATTAGGATTTCCATGTGTTGTATTTATGGAACTTCAGTGAAATAAAATCTGTATCTCCAATCGTATGATATGATATGATATGAATCGTGTATGATAATTTCCGATATTCAAAACAAAATATTTCCTAAAGTATTCAAGATTTCCTACATTCTAGTAGTTATTTTGGAGGGATTGATATCATCGAAGGTAAAATAAAGAATTCGGAACAATTTCGAATATGCAACTATTCTGGTTTTGGGCTTGACATTCCAGTGATGAATAGTGTAAAAAAAGGTAAAAAGTCACCTTCACTTACAAAAATATTTTATCTCACCTATTGCTTTGACGCTCGCTCTCTTTCCATAGCATACTCTATTCCCATTTCTTACTTCCGCCTACTAAATTGGATACAACATTCTCATCATTAGATGCTTTGCTGTCACACCAATCCTGTCATAGATCTCCATTACGCCGCTGTACTATAGATAAGATTGTACAGACGCCAGGAGCTCTTACTAAAATCTGCTTTGTCACTAAAATCTAAACAGTCTCCTTGTCACTAAATTACTTAACCATTCAATTAACTACTTTATCCAGAAATGCAACAAAAAGGAATATAGCCATCGTCTCATCCAATCACATTTCAATTTCAATCTGTCTCAGTTCTTCTCATCTAAGGCTATATAGACTGATGGATTGAGATCTTAACTGGAGTTGGAAATGTTTTTATGTATCGCAACTTTGTGGGTAACCATATTAGATGCCTGATATGCTGTCTCACTAACAGCGTGCAGTATACGTCGCATATACATATCCTTGATGGTTGAATGTTAAACATTAATGCAATACATTTGATCTATAGATGCACCTATCCCCTTTATCTAGTTGTCCAGTCACGTTGGTATCATTGACAATGAATAGGGGTTTTGAATACAAAATATATTTTCGATTTTTTTGTTTTATTTTAAAACTTTATCATAACTCATATTGATAATCGATGCGAAAAATTTAAAAAAAATGTTTACAATCAATTATAAATGAATTAAAATTTATAAAATAAAAAAAAATCATGTGGATACGAAAACGCGACGATTGTGCCCGACAGATGTTATGTTTGTGACGTCATTATGCTAAAGTGTTTCACGTAGCAGGTCTGTAAATATGAAACCGGAATTTGCCGGAATAGACTCTAGCTGTTAATGTAGTTACCGTTAAACCGCGTTATTGCCGCCATGTCCTTGTTGATATCTGAATCACAACAATACAAATTTCATACAACAGCATAGCTTGTAATAGCGTTGAACATGTCGAATTTTGTGGCTCGAAACTACGATTTGTGGACAGCATTGATTTTCTGGTACCATTTGAAGAAAACTGCCGCAGAATCGCATCGAATGCTTGTCGAAGCTTACGATGAGCATGCGCTTGATAAATCACAGTGCTTTGAAGGGTTGAAAACATTCAAAATGGCGATTTTGACGTGAGCAACGAAGAACGTAGAAGACCACCGAAAAAGTTTGAAGACAGCGAATTGAAAGCATTGTTGGATGAGAATGACGCTCAGAGGCAACAATAATTCGCGGATAAATTAAATGTGACAAAATAAGCTGTCTTTATACGTTTGAAAGCCATGGGAAAGATCCAGAATATGAGAAAATAGGTTCCACATGAACTGACTTAAAAACAGCAGGAAAACCGAAAAACCTCTTGCGAAATGCTGCTCCTCAAGTATAGAAGAAAGTCATTTCTCCATCGAATTGTGACTGGCGATGAAAAGTGGATATATTTTGAGAATCCTAAGCGTAAACGATTATGGGTAACTCCAAGTGAACCATCGACATCGATTTTAAGGCCAAATTACTATGGGCGGAAGACAATATTCTGTGTTTGGTAGAATCAGAAGAGTGTGATCTATTATGAGCTGCTAAAACCTGGCGAAATTATTAATACTGAATACTACCGACAATAAATGATCGATTTAAATCAAGCTTTGCGTGAAAAACGACCAGAATATCAAAAAAGGCAACAAAAAGTAATTTTGCTTCATGATAATGCACCATAACACACAGCAAAACTAGTCAAGGAAACGATTGAGGCGTTTAGTTGGGAAATAATACGCATGTTGTTTACTCGCCAGACTTGGCTCCGTCCCATTACTACTTATTTGCAACTATGGGTCACGCACTTACTGAAAGCAGCGCTTCACTTCTTACGAAAATGTTCGAAAATGACTCTATGACTGGTTTGCCTCAAAAGAGCAACAGTTTTTTGGCGTGGCATCCACAAATTGCCAGACAGGTGGGAAAAATACTTCGAATAAATTTTTTTATTATTTTTATGCAATAAACGTGTTTTTTCTATACAAAAATTCTGGTTTCATATTTACATACCTGGTAAGTACTCTGTCAATGGATTTTACCTGTGTATATACTATTAAAATTATTGAAGTTCAGTCCATAAACATTTTTGTTGGTTACTAATTTAATTCAGTAATGTTTGACAAAGGGATCATAAAGACCAACCTTGTATGGATATTTTTTTAGTAACAGATTTTCTCAAAAATGACATTCGGGTCAATTCAACTAAAGTTCATGGTGATAAACCATCAATGTGATAACCAAAAATGTAAACAAGAAACAAAATATGTGTATTTAATATAATTAAATTATTTGAAGGGTGTCACGCGGAAGATACGGTGATAAGGCTAAAGGTTATTTTCAACTTAACCGCAAAAATTGTATTTGCAAGTGAAAAGATTAAAATTTAAGTATCAAAAAAATTTCAGATTGATAGTAAAGTAATAAAATTAAAATGTAGGTATCAAATTTAAAAAAGTAAGTAATTTCTTAGATCTATCTCTACTTATTATTTGTATGTATTATATGTATTATTGTATATTATGTATTATTGTACATTGTGTATTATTGTATATTTGTATACTAATATGAATGATTATTAAATACATTATTATATTTAAATACTTAAATCGAAATTTTCACAACAGAAAAAAAACCGAACGAAACAGGCACGGTAACTTTTTAGATTTGAGATTTTCAATAAACTGATAATAACAAAAATAAATTGATTAAAAACTAAAACACTCGTACCAGCTGTCTGTAATGTTGAGAAGTACTAGATATCGGTACTAGATTTAAAAAATTAGTTTCAATTTAATAGAACTTAATTATAACGAAAAAAATAAAATAAAAATAGTTTTGTTATGGCAATTTTGTTTTCAAAACCCCAATTGGTTGACCAACAAATTTCACAGGTCGCCTTTTTAAGCTCCAATATTCCCCATGTATTCTATTACAAGATATTTTATCATAAACTATACTACTACTATATACTACCTACTAACAGAGGTGCAGAAAACAGTTACTTTTGACTACCTGATAACAAATCATACATTTCATTAATAACATTTCCATGCAAACATATTTTAGCTCATATCGTGCCATACAAGAAAGCAATTCCTTATCAAATGGCAATCCAGTATGAGCGCGAATGTTTTAAAGTGAAGCTCTTCCTCTCGTAAAATCTCAATTTCCCGAGAAATCGATCAGCGTCCTCCAGTTCGCTGCGGAAGCGTAACTTTTTGTTGGTGGCTGCGAGCTGCGAGGCTCCCGGCCCCCCGATAAGAAATAAAAATAAAAAAGTCGTTCCGAGACTGTAAATGGTTATAAAAGTTAGTTGGCTGTCGAGGTCTTCCTATTTCAAAAACTCGTCGCGAGAAAGAAAATGATACGTATATGCGGAAACTCCTTGTTAAAAGATTTCGCCGCTAATAAAAAGGGGAAATGTTACGAGGAAAACGGAAGTTCTCGCGAAATGTTGCACCTCGTAAACTTTTTAGCAGAATAATCTTAAAACGATATTTATTTTCGGAGTTATAATACCAAATAGTTTAACTTTTTCCGCACTAACTAAAAGTTAATTTTATTTAGAGTTGGCTGAAAAAGTCATTGCTTTTCTAGAAGCAAAATCTGGCAAACACGAGATATGAAGCAGTTTCTTCAATTATACAGGGTGTAAGGGAAAATACTTTCATACTAACGATTCTTTACATTGTTTTGAACAAAAAGTTTCCTTATAACATGTATCCAAAATGTAACAATTTTAATAACATTTTTTTTTAATTGTCTTAACAATGACAACGTCGTGTTTATTTTGATCAAATCGTCTGTCTTATCGTCTTGTTTATTTAGATCTATGAGAATTCAGTTTTTGTTGCATTGGCCTTTTAAGGTATAATTTGAATATAGAATATAATATTTTTATAGTGATTATTCTATACGTTTCCGCATAAATTTGGTTTGTTTTGTTACAAAAAAGGAAAACTTATACATTATTGTCGTTTAAATGTTAAAGTTAAAATTACTATGACTAATTTTTCACACTATAACACGTTTTAAATGTTACATTAAGCACAAATTAATTATTTTCTTAAATTAACTGTTCAAAATGCCCATCATTCCATTCCCCAAGAAGGAAGCTTCGTCGGTTGATTTTTTATAACAAAAATTTGGATTCAATTGGTTTTGTCCAATAAACCATTCACCATATTTTGTGTGAAAAATTAGTGAGTAAGAGTGTTTATACCCTTTATACAAAATAAGGGAAGAGTAATTGCTATTTTAGTGTTTTATGTACAATATAATGGAAAACTCCAACTTGTTGCCCAACACATCGAGTACTTCTGATAGAATAATCTTCTTCGAATAATTTTGAATTCTATCAGGATTCTGATAGAATCCTCATCAACAAGATATGGGTAAAATTAGTTCTTTGACTTCAGGATTGATTTCTCGTTGCTGCCCACAATTTTGACATTTTGGAATTACACTATCCGAATCAAAAAATATTTGAGAAACCTAGACAAACGTTTGCCGAGCTGGAAACGGTCTTTCGGGATATACTCCTAGCTCCTTTTTCCTACAAATTTTCGAAAGACTCCCCATAAATAATACCCCTATCCTGATTCGCATATAGAATACATTTTTGTTTATAAATCGAACTTAAATGAATACACTGAAACACTGAAATAATTTTTGTCGGAATTTTGAAACAAAAATTTTTTGTCTTGGTGATATTGCAGCATGATTTTTAATAAAAAAAAAAGAAGTTCATTAGCTTATTTGTAAATTACGGGAACCTTATAAGGCCTACTTTTTGCAAAACCTTAATAAATCAAGCTATTTCCATTTTGAATACACTCTTGTTGATTTGATACATCAATATATTTTAGTTTTCAAGATTTACAACAAAATTTCATTATTGTATATAATTTAATGCGAAAAAATATGTTTTATAAAGGTCTGCGTTGGGCCATGTTAGATACTCGGTTTATTAAGAAAGCCCAGTTTTCACGTGTGTATAATTACAAAAAATTTAACTTTTTTTATTTATGATATATTATATTATTATATAAAATGACTAAAGATAATTTATTGGCTACTAATTTTAATCATTAATTAAAAAAAAAATGGCGTCTAGGTTATCTTAGGTGTATCATAACTAAAACCTGCAATAAAACGAAAACTACGTTTAAAAATAAAGTTATTTTTATTTTTAACAATTAGGCACATACGTTTCTAATAGGAACGAACATTAGAAAAAATTACTTTTTCAGACTTTGATTTTCATGACTAAATTCCGTTGGGCCATCTTAGATCTATGAAAAAAAATTAAATTGTACTTCTCCAGTACTACCTAATTAAAGACGGCAATTATTCCCATACATCAATTTTACATTCTTGATATATGTAATAGGACTAGTAAATAATCTCGCAAGTAATTAAATAAACATAAAGTATATATCTTCTGTGCCGCAAATCACAGTCAACTTCAAAAATAAAGATAATATTGTAAATGAAAACAAAGTATTTAAACAAATCTAAAATCGGCTCTTCCGCTTCATAGGCGGAAGCTTTAGAGATCTCAAAACAAACAACTATAATTCTGAACTTACAATAAAAATGTTCAATAAAAATAATAAAAGCAAACAAACGAAGTAAACTAAACAAACTAAAGAGAAGAGAGCTAAAAATCAACTAAATATCAAACATAGAAAATCTTTTATCATTTATATTTAACAAGATAACAAGAAACAAGTCTTCGTCTATGAAAAACTACCTTTATTAATCTAAATTATTATCACCTCTGTTGTTCATAAGTTTAGTTACAACCTAGGCACGTAAATTGCTTTTGGTCTTCTTTAGTTAAGCCCATACATTCACTGTCGCATATCAGAAACACGTTCTGCCTTGCAAGCTTGGCAATAGCATAATTCATCGCTAGCTGTTTTAGTATTCCCATTTACTACTTCTTGCCTTCACTTTTTGTACTTTGTTTTTTGTGTCTCGCTAGATTTTCTCTTCAGAGAAAAAGATCAGTCTTTTTATTAGTATTATGTTACAGTCTTTCTATACTTCGCTTTGGCTTTTCTTTTATTTTACTCAGCCGTATAACTTTATTGCTACATTGAGTTTTACTTATTTTTTTATTATCTTTGGTATCTTTGTCAATTGTAACATTCTCTGCATGTTTCTGAGTTATAAAATGAACTCGTTTGGAGCTAGAACTTTCTGATGATGGTGCAATGTAAGTCAACAGCCTTTCTCGTCAATGTTGTACAGACGCTCTGGATGATTAGAGATGTCCAGTTCATCAAAAACTTTCTTGAGTAACTGAAAATGTTGCTGAAACAATGACCTTATTTAGTTTCTGTGCCCTTACGGGATTCATAAATTGAGCCTTTCAAATATTCACGATTTCGTTTCAAAAAACTCTTAAGCCATCTTTTCCCCGCAGTGATTCTCTGTCCATTTCTTCTTGACAGGTGGCTCCATTTTAACTGAGGGGTGCAAAAAAATACATAATTGTACGTAACAATTATGTTATATCAAATTGTAAATTACAATTTTATATTTCAGCATGAAAAAAGAAGTTGGTTTTAATAGTCCTAGTAAGGCCCGGGCCATCTTAAGTAACCACACTAAGGGTCATCATAGCGTATTTTACATAGTCACAAAATAAATATCGATTTTGAAAAAAAAAATTAATGGTACTTACCTCTAAATTGGAGATATATATATAGTTGTTAAAGCGAACTACTGCTCAGAAACAAAACGAAAAACGAAACTATTCGTTTTTGAGAAAAAAAATAGGACTATAGAGGTTATAAAACGCTGTATCGCCGGCACATTAATGACATACTGGTCAAAAATTTCTAAATGGCGACGCGCTGACCTTGGCGTAGAGTTACACTTTTGTCTATGGGTATAAACATGTCTTCACGCGAAATTTAAATTAATTAAGAATATTCGAACTAGTTTTTTTTTTAATGTGGACCATGTTAGACACTGGGCCATCTTAGGTGCATGTACCTTAGTTTATTTATTAAATAATTACCAATTAATGTGCTTTTTCACATATTGGTGATTTATTAACAAACTAAGGTTTAAGAATAAAAAACATAATGATGGTAGGTGATATTCCTAAACTTTAAATTTCATACAGCCGAAATCCTAATTTGAATTTTATTTATTTCCCTTTCTTTGTGAAGTATTAGAGATTTGATCTTTAACAAATTTATTTCGATTAGTTGACAGTACTTTGATATATGCGTTCTATTATGGAATTATCTAGTATGCAAGAAACATGTTTTTATCATATTCCACACCTAATTTCCCTTTTTGTAATAAATAAAGCAAAATATGATGATTAAAAATGAATACAAAACACACGAAACTAATCTCAGTCACTCTCTCAGACGAGTTAGGTAAAATCTAGTCTTTCAAATGCGTAAACCAGCTGCACAATATGGAACAGAGTTAAGCTCGCAACAAAAAATAACCTGAATGCATTTATTTGCCAACCAAATTTCTTCATTGCCTAAACAGAATAAATACCATTAGAGATAGCTTCCATTTAAAATGCGTAAAAATAAATGAAGAACGATAATTAAAAATTAAACAACTGATTGCTAGAATCTTTTCTTCCTAAACAATATTTGTCGTTGCGAATTATGACACAAAAGTATGTAAAAAGGTTATTTTTGCATGCTCAATGAATGATAGAATAGAATAGAAGATAATGTCAGAAAACGATTCAGTATAATGATTCATTGAGTTAAAAATATAAGCACCATTGTAATATTTTAAATTAACATATCACTACTCCATTTACAGTATTCAATGTAACTATATTAAATGTTTAATAAAAAAAATTGTCAAAATTTCCACTTTATTATTACTGTTTGACGAGTTTCACTAGCACTGCAGCTTTAAGTATGCAGTAGAAATGAATATTTTCAGGATATATTAAAGTAGTTAAAATGGATATAAATGGGTATAAATACCTTTAAAAATAATGCTATAATTACAAAAGGTTTCTACTATAATATATATATATATATATATATATATATATATATATATATATTTATTTTTTTTTTTATTTTAATTTTATGGTCTGCATAGGACCACTCTAGTCAAGTTATGGTTCAGGTCCTTTTTTCTCTTCTCAGCCCAATACTTCTTCATCCACTCTGATCGTAATTTCCTTTCCTCCTCCGGAATCACTCTTCCTGTCCTCTGTCTGTTGATCCTTGCCTGTAGTGCTGTGTGTTTGTCCTGCAATATCTTAAGTGCATCTGACTTGCACCTTAAATCTTCCATTGTGATGTGCAACTCTCTCATGTCTTCCTTAAGTTCTGTGATCCATCTAATATTGCTCTTACTATCCCAAAATTTATCTATTATTCTCCTACTGATTCTACTTTCCGGTGTCCTTACTAGATGCCCCAAGAAAGATATTCGCTTCTTTCTCATAGTGCTCGTCACTGGTTCTATTTCCTTATAGACGGTTTCATTGGAAGCCAGTCTCCAGACTCCATTTACTTGATAATTTTTATTCAAACAAGTTCTCACTATTCTCCTCTCTGTCTTTAGTATTCCATCTATTGCAACGGTGTTTGTTGTTTTGAATATTGTTTCACATGCATATGTAATTTGAGGTTGAGTGACCGTTTTGTAGTGTTTTAATTTGGTTGCTATTGAGAGACATCTTTTGTTGTATGTGTTCTTGGTCACATGCTGTGCTCTAACCAGTCTATCTATTCCACTTTGCCATGCTGGTTTTTCATTCAAATTGTATGTGATTATTTCACCTAAATATTTGAATCTTTCCACAATTTTTATCTCTTGGCTACTCAGTTCAATTTTGTTTACTAATGGAAGTTGAGTTGACATGACTTCTGTTTTTTCAAATGAAATTTTCAAACCAATATTCTGAGCTATTTCCTGTAAAGATTTTATTTGTTGTTTTGTTTCCTGAATGTTATTGGCCAGAAGAGCTAGGTCATCAGCAAACCCTAGACAATTCAAATGTATGTTGTCCTTTTTGGTTCCAATTTTTATATTTTTTGGGTTGTTCTTGTACCATTCTCTCATTATATACTCCAGTGCACAGTTAAAAAGAAGAGGTGATAATCCGTCACCCTGTCTCAAACCAGTTTTTACCGAGAATGGTTCAGAAAGTTCTCCCCTGAACTTAATTTTAGAAATTGTATTAGTTAGAGTAAGTTCTATCAATTTGATCAGTTTTGGGTGAAGTCCAAAATGTCTTAAAATTTTTAGTAATGATGGTCTGTGGATGGAGTCGTATGCTTTCCTGAAATCTATAAACGTTATCCAAAGGGGGTTGTTTCGTTTTCTATAATATGCCATGACTAGCTTCAAAGTAATTATTTGTTCTGTGCAGCTTCTCCAGGGTCTGAAGCCTCCTTGGTATTCACCTAGCTCTTGATCTAGTTGTTGTTTAATCCGATTATATAGTATCTTAGAGAAAATCTTATATGTGCCGTCTAGTAAGGAAATACCTCTGTAGTTGTCTGGATTACTTCTATCACCTTTCTTATGAAGTGGGTTGATTATAGCTGTTGTCCATTGTTCCGGGAACTTTTCTGATATCCAAACCTTATATAATATCATATGGAGGGAGGTCTGGGTTGTACTTCCGGCGTATTTCCACATCTCTGCAAAAACCTGGTCTTCACCACATGCTTTGTAGTTTTTCATTTCCTTAAGTGCTGTTTCAACTTCTTTTGCTGTAGGTGGGTTTATATTTTCCGGTTTAGTTTTTATAGGGGTCTGTGTATCAATAGATAATATATATATATATATATATATATATATATATATATATATATATATATATATATATATATATATATATATATATATATACATTTTTTTTTTCGTGTGGTAAACATGTCAAGTTTCAAGCGAAATAAAGAGCATTTGCGGCCCATACTGCTTCTCTTGTTTAATCAAGAGAAAAACACGAGTGAAAACCATCGTATACTTGTGGAACTTACGGTGATAATATCCTAACGCAAGATGTTTGTGGCCGTTAGTTTAAATGATTTAAAGATGGGATTTCGACTTGAAAGGCAAAGAATGCTTACTTTCTCGACATGAAAGAATTACTTTTTTTTTCATCGGATCGTGACTAGGGACGAAAAATGGATGTATTTTGAGAACCAAAAACGCTGATCGCTGCCCTATTGACCTAGGGCAGCCATCAACATCGACTGCAAGACCGAATAGCTTTGGAAATAAGACCATGTTGTGCATTTGGTGAGGTCAGAAGGGTGTCGTGTACCATAAGCTTCTGAAACTAGGTAAAATAGTTAATACTGTTCGCTACAGTCAACAAATGATCAATTTGAACCATGAACTGATCGAAAAGCGACCTGAATGAGATCATTCAAGACACGGAAATGTGATTTTGCAGCACGACAACGCCCCATCACACACAGCGAGCAGTCAAATACACCATTTCTGCACTTGGCTGGGAACTCTTGCTACACCTGCCATACTCATCAGACTTGGCCTCTTCCGACTATTACTTGTTTTTATCGACTTTCCACGAAACACGCAGTTTCCATGAAACACTTCAACAATTTCGGAGATGTCGGGTAAATGGCTTAATATCTGTCAAACTGTCAGAGAGATGTGAAAAATGTGCAGCTAGCGATGGCGCATACTTTGAATAAACCATTGTTTACCTTTCTCCTTAATTAAACGTGTTTTTTAGAAGAAAACATTAAGAATTATTATCCACCACACCTGGGACAAAACAAAAGCAATATACTGAACCATCTAGAGGGTTTAGAAATAAACCATCTGAAACATGCGAAAACCGGCCAGAATGACGAAATAGACCTAAAAAACTCCTTTATTGAATTTGTACTGATAAGAAATAGCAATATGTTTTTTAAAAAATCCACACAGCGATTTCTTAAAAACATATATTTGTAGTGGTTAAAAAACATGGTATACATACCCATTATAACATTCAGAAAAAAATCATTTCTGAATATTCATAAAAAATATTCATTATTCATTTCTGAAGAAGCTGCAATGTTAGCGAAACGAATCAAACAGTAATAATAAAGTGGATATTTTGACATAAAAGTCTTTTATTAAACATTTATAATGAATTTCCATCAAGCCCATCAACTAAAAAAAAACATAAAAATAAATGTAATTGATAACATCTATTTCTATGTGATATTTGTCTCCAAAAAGACACTTATTTTAAGAGGCAAACACTTTAAATTTTCAAGTTCTCCGTGTAGAAATTAATGATAGAAGAACACCCTGATATCACCTATTTAGTAGAAACATTAACATATTTGTATTAAGAATACCAAGTGAAGATTGGAAGAGAAATAGGTAGCAATTGTTGTTTAAATCCATTCATTAGTTGCAGGCTATAAATTAGAGAGACAGTGAACAATAGGTGCTATTGTAAAAGATGAAAATACACCACGACGCCAAAGAATACGTGAATAATAGAATGATTTTTAGGGTGGGTTAGATGGCCCCGAGCGAAGTTAACTTTCGAACGCGGCAGGGAAGTTTAAATTGGACGTGCAGACAAAGGCATTAAGACGTAAATGAATGTAATTGTTGGAAGATACAACGCCATTACAAACCCGTGGGGTCGAGATCCTGTCTGGCGAAACCAATAGAGTTTTAGGCACAGTTAGCGAAACGACGCATTCGTTCGAACATCCCGCCTGTTTTGGATTCAGTCTGTGGTTGGTTAGATTGACGGTTTTTGGACAATCATTTGGATGGGTTTCATTAAAGGAAAAGGCGGTTTTAGTTATTTCTGACATTAGCGAAGAATTAAATACCGACAGATGCTTTCCAAATTTGTGGTTGCCTATATTCATTTATGTGTACTAGAAAAGGCAAGTGTCACAGACATGCAAGTTTTATTATAGATAAATACACGCTAAAAGAACATTCCAGAAACGTCAATTCATCGATCCATAATTGGGACGTTCCCAACGCAGTTTACGTTGACTTTTGAGAATTGACTTGCACGTATTTCCCTATAAATTGTTCAAGACCTGTTATCTACTGACAATTGTAAGTGATTAGAGTACTGTAATGCCATCATAAACTACATCCATTAAATTGACAAATTTTATGCAAAATCGATAAAGTTCATTTTCATGTCAGTTGTGAAGTGAATAAACAGAATAGAAAGATCCCCGCCACATACATCAAACGTCATTAGATCATGTTAAAGTAACAGTATAGTGCGGTATTCATGATCGAAACATCATTAGACCATATTTTTTAAGGTGATAATGGAAATGCAGTTACAGTCAACTCTGAACACCATAGACACATAATTCAAAACTTTTGGGTACCTCAATTGGAAGAGTAATGACTGGATAATAAAACTCAGATCACATACCTCATGTAAGACAATCAACATCTTGAAGAGCATTTTCTTTGGTCGTTTAATTTCTCGAAAGGAAGATTAATTGTGGCGCTAAGATCTACTGACTTGACGACTACGGAATATATTTTATGAGGATTTTTGAAGGAAAATGTTTACATAAATAAGCCCCAAACTCTATACTATAGGAACTCTGTACTATAGGAACTCAATATAAACTATAATAACCCAAACTATATAGGATAACATCAGTACTGAAATTGCTGCATTAACATCAGATATGTTGACAAAAAGTTGCATTGCTGGCTCACATTTGATCGATATAACTTTTAAAAATCAATTAACCCAAAATTTAAAGACAAAATAAATATATTATAAAAAAATCTGTTTTGTTTCTTTTAAAAGTTGTACATAATTGAAATGATAGCGTGATACTTACCCCACCCTCTATCTATTATCTGAAAATAACAATATTACTGACAATATCTTCTAATTTAATAATAAAATATTGCCAACTTGACACTGTTCAATGCCTTTATTTCTTTCAATTAAAATCAATAGAATCTTATTATCCTACTATATAATATATTATGAATGTGAATGTTTGGATGGATGTTTGTCGTTCAATTATGCTCGAACGGGTGGAAACATCCTAATGAAATTTAGCATAGAATTGATTATGCCGTGGAATAGGACATAGGATAATTTTTATAACGCTATGAATTTCCGGCGATGGTTTATATCGATAGGTATGTATAGAACATATTTTTTACTTTAAAATCAAAAGTATCATATTTTTAATAAGCCACATTGGCCCTTGTGTCAATGTCGTCAGCCTGAGGAAACGGCAGTTAGTGTGGAGCGGGTTCGATTTCCGTACTAAGTAGGGACTTTTTTTTAATTCTTGTTGATGTTTCTAGGTAGGAGTGCAACATCTGACAAAATATCGCCCATCAGTCACGTCAGTTCAATGCTGAGCTATTTGAAAGGTCACACTCCAGTTATCCATACACACTCCACACTCCACGAGTGTGACCAAAGTACTGACTTTGGTCACATGCCAGTTGATAAGCTTCTCGCGATTATACTTAAGGTTAAGCACAAAATCAAGGGTTTGATAGCCTGAGGAGGGCTGACCGGGGTTTTCGATAGCCGATGATCATGGTTCAAAATCCTCGTTAAGCTACAGGTCCAGTTGCTAAATAGCCTTCTCAGTTGTTGATGTGCCTCTAACTCTAAAACGTTGATGTGCCTCTAACTCTAAACTAATATATGTATAATTATAGCTCTTTTAATGATGTTAACAAAATTAAAAAAAAAATTATTTATTATTACAATTAATCGAAACCCAAAAAAAACAAATAAATATTATTAAACGGTCAGGAAAATACGTTTATTAATATATATCTTACTAATGTGATAAATGTGAAAGTATATTTGTTTGAATATTTGTCCTTCGTGTATTAAGACATCGGATACTTTTTATAATCCCAAGCGTCGGCGAGGGTTTACATCTAAAGGTACAAAATTATGAAATGTGTCAAGGACACAAAATATGTTAACTGAAAACTAAACATAGATGTTCGTTAAGGAGGAGGGTTCATAAAAATCAATTCCTAATGGGGTTGCGGGGCGTATAAGATAAATATACTCCCGTTTTTTAATTTTAAGTCCTACAGACGTGACATTTAAAAGGAATGTTCCTCAGGTAAAGCATATCCTCGCGTTTACTAAGGAGGAGGGTTAATAAAAAACAACTCCCATAGAGGGTTGCGGGGATGTAAAAGATATATATGCTCCAGTTTTTAAGATTTAAGTTTGAAATAAAAAAACAAATCATACATGGTAATAAACTAACTTCATTTTATATAAACAAAACAAATCAATTAATACATATAACCAGAATTATTTATTTGCTTGTCAGTCAAATATTTTCATTACTCGCTTAAAACAAATATATAATTAAGAAATGATTAAATATTTCAAAATATATATAATATGTAATTCTAACAAATATAAAATATAATAACGAGCATATTTAGCTGAATTAATTTTAAAAATACAAAGGATATCTTCAGAAATTTTCCAATTCACAATATGAACTACAAAGGTTATCATTGACTTATGAAATGTATAGAAAAAATTGTGAAATAGCAGGTAAAAGCTTAGGAATTGAGATTCCAAAAGTAATTTTAATCATAAAAATTACTTTCGGTATTACTTAAGTTTAATTTACGTCCAGCAAAGCAGGCGGGTAATTAGTTGAAGAATATATAAAAGTTGCTTCCTTGTATCAGAAAGCTTTTCAAGCTTTTTGGTATCAGAATACACATAATGCTGGTATTTCATATTTCTAGTTGCCTAAACAAGCACTTCATTAAGTTGATTTACAAAACATAAACTCAATACTTTAGAATTATGACTTTTGAGTTTCGACGCTGTCAACCACACTGTTTCCCACGCTGTGAACCCCACTATCGTTCAAAAGAAACACTAAAGGAATCTTTACTTGCAATTAGGATATAATTTGACTATGAATTCCATATGATTCATCTCTTATTACATTAAAACCAATGTCTACCTTTTTCTACTACAGAAAATGCCTCCAAAACCCAAGGTCGACTTTCCAAGGTCATGGTTTCCACCACGGCCGTCGTATGATAGAAAACGCCAATTAATATAGGCGCTAAACCATTAAAGAAGAATCGACAAGATTTGAACATACATTGATGAATTAGAGAAATCTGACAATTTATTTCGCGAAGATAGATCTTAGTTGATCAAAAGATAGAACCATCAACAACAATGAAGATTATTTTGAATATTGCATGGGTTTTTTTCTATGAATATCATAATAATTTAATATAAAACATGAACTGTAGGATTGTTAATAGCACAAAATCTGTAATATAAAAAAAATTATATAGTTTTTGTACTATTTTTTTCTAATCACACATTAAGTACACAGTTCTGTAAATTATAAAATAAATGGTAATAACACGATATCAAATCTGGTTAATAAAATGTCTATAGTAAATACTTCAATAGCTCAAAGTACAAAAACTATATAATATTTTTTCTGTATAAAATTTTGGGAACTATTTTATAAGAAGCTTTTTATATCCTTGTGTGCTTCCGTTTTCTGGCAATTCCGCTTTACTTTTAAATATTAAAGCACTTTTAAGTTTTCCATTTCATACACCCTTGCACATTTCTTAAATTACATCTTAAAATTTGTTTGTATACTTGTTACACTTCATTCAAACCGAAAACCTAACAGAAACTCCTCTATTATCGAGTTTGGCAAGATCCTTAGGGAATTCGTTCTTTTATAGGAAAGAAACCATTGTCGACCGATAATTGGTATGGAAAAGCTTAAGCAAACATGGTCCTTATTAAAAATTAACGAGATTTTTTTTATCGGAGCTCCACGCTCGAAGAGACAGGCTTTACGCACACAGATACACTATTTACGCGCATTTTTGAGTTGATGGAAGCGAGTGAATAAAATATCAGAGGGTGACTTTTTATTCGCGAAGACGCTTTTGTTGTTAAAAGATGAAGCTTATCTGAAACTTGAAAAAAAGAAGCATATATAATGTGTGCTGATGAAATATTTATGGGAAAATTACTCGGCTAAAGAGCTTTTAAGACTTTGCTGTTTGTTTTTATAAAATTTTTATAAAAACAAATTTATATATATCCGGACGTTTATCTAATCCACGAATAAATATTTTCTTGTATTATTAAAAATAGTTCATATATTTAATAAGAATTAATAATATAATAGAATTCATATACTGACAAGCCAGGATATCTGCAAGTGTGAAGCACCTCAACACCCGACTTTTCGAATGACTAGAGTGGAAAACAGCCCTGTAGTAATCCGGAGTCGTGCAGGATTTGCAATTGTTTGCAGATGGTACTGGAAATTTCCTCTATTGCATGATGCTAGGCAATACTACTCGCCTGGTCTTCCTATATAGGTCGGATGGAATTAAACCGTTCTTACGCTTTGCTGGTTCATTTAGCTGCTCTCAGACTTCGACATGAGCCTGCCTAATAAAGGTCAGATATCTACCGAAAAGGTCAGATAACTGTGTCGGGACAATCTGTTGACATTCTGGTGGACTCCTCAGGCGGCATAATTGATAGATATATTACGCTGTTAGAGGTAGAATATAAAGTGTTAAGTTCAATAATAAAGACAAGATTGGAACAATATGCAGAATAAATAATTGGAGAGTACCAATGCGGTTGGATCTACTATTTATCAAATATTTCTTCTTAAAACAGATATTGTCTACATCATAGGTTCACAAGAGGGCGGTACAGACATCCAGTGGGCGGTACAGACATCCAGCCCACTATAAGACACCGTCAAATATCAGGAAAATTCCTCTGGGTAATAATTTAGAGCCAAGAAGAATAGACGAAATGGTTAAAGACGTTGAAATCTCATTATGCGATTACTTAAGGACTTGCAGATTTTGCATTCAACTCAATGAATCGACTCTACCAAATAATGAAGCATTATCATACGTTCGATTCATAAAAGAAGGCAAGATTTTTCAAGAGTTACTATTTGCCAAAAATTTAGAAACCGATACAAAGAGAGTATCGATATTTAATACTATGAACAAGTTTTTCCAAGAGAAAGAAATTCCTATTCGTAATATTTTATTAGCTGCTACTGATGGTGTTCCAGCAATGACGGGGCGTTATAAGGGTTTCATAGCGCATTTGAAACAAGCAGCCACAAATGTACTAGCTGTGTACTAATGTGTTATTCATCGTCAGCATTTGGTTGCAAAAAATCTGAATGACCACCTGCATACGACGCGTGATTACGTTACAGATTATTTGACCAAGTTTGTAGTGAAAATAATCAAGATTACAATTGCTTGCTGTTGCACACAGTAGTTTGCTGGGTTTCAAAAGATATTTATCTGAATCGTTTTTTCAGTTTATTTAATTCAGTACTGGGCTTCCTTAAAAACAGACACGAAAAACTGCGCGAAAACCTGATTATATTTAAAAATAGTATCGCTTATTTCATACCGCCCGGTTTACGAGACGGCCGGTTTAAAATATTTAATGAAATCAATTTAAAATTGCAAAGTAATGAGTTGCATTTAATTAAAACTAAATACGCCATGCCTGCTTTTGTGGGAAAACATTTTCTGATCAAACGAAATGTAAGTAGAGGTGAATAGAGCCACTATCCCGCGAATCCATAAAAACTTAAACATAAATGTACCGAGTTAGGTTTCAGACTCTTTCGCAAATGCAGATACAGCAGAATCATCAAATTTAGAAGAGAAATTGGTGGAACTCACAGCTAACGAAGAACTAAAAGTAAAATTCAGAAATGGATACGAGTTTGGCTTAGAGTTTGGATAAGAGTTGTGGCTTCAAAAATAAATACCAGCTCTCTACCCTGGATTGTGGGCAATAGTACAGAAAGTTTTTATTGCATTTCCTTCATCGTATTTGGCTGAGCGTGGATTCAGTGCAGTAGCTAATTCACTGTCTAAGAAAAGTAATAAACTGCACATCACTAAGCGTGGCGATTGGCGACTAATGTTAACGAAATTGGAACCCGATATTAACAAATTGTTAAGACACCACCAGCCTCAATCATCTCATTTATTTTTTTTAATAAATATTTTTTTACTACATTTGATTGTATTTTTAATTATCTTATACTTTATGATTTTTAATAGGGAAGATAGATAGACAAATATAATAGGTATAGATAATGTACAACAATATTTTAGTATTTGGTATAATTAACTATCATGAAAGAGGACCATTGGAATTTTTTTCTTTAAAGGGGGCGGTGGTCCAGAAAAGCTTGAGAACTCTGATCTACATGTTTGGAATACGATAAACCAACGCATATCATACTTATTTGTTTTAAAACATCATACAACACAATAAACTGAAAAAAGTAGCTCACCATATTAAGATACTTCATGATTTCGAACAAAATAGTAAAACTGGTGGATATGACGCTACAGACAATAAACACGATACGAGTAAAAGAAGAAACTGATTATTTTATTTTAAAGAGCGGTTTAAGACAAAGCCACCCACTATCAAGATTCCCCCTATCGATAAATCAAAAAAAATATATGAACATGCCATCATCATTCAGACATTACTAAAATTCTTGTAGTTCTGTAAGAAATGGTAAGTAAAATGCCACGAGTTCGTACATACTGTAATTAACTGACTTAATATGAAAAGTGACAAATGAAGCAGTTGTAAGTTTTAGCGAAATAGTGAGATGTACATTGGTACGGCTACCGTTATATGAACATAGGTAACTGACGCTGTAAAACATTTTATTTTGATTTCATACTTTTCATACATATATTTACTTATTACCACCTTCAATATACACCCCTCCTCTATCCCTATAACGCTCCATGCAAATCTTCCATTGTCGGAAACAGTGCTGGAAGTCTACTTCTGCCAGTTCCTTCAGAACGCGTGCCGATTTCTCTTTCACAGCTTCAACGGACTCAAATATTGTTCCTTTTAAAGCAGATTTCACCTTAGGAAACATATATAAGTCGCACGGCGAAAGATCCGGCGAATAAGGCGGATGGTCTAACACTGGAATGCTGAACTTGGTTAGAAACCTCTTGATAGACAATGCGGAATGTGTCGGTGTATTGTCTTGGTGGAGAACCCATGACTTGTCCTTCAACTATTCGGGTCGTTTTTTCCTTATTCTTTCACGGAGTTCAGCAAGAACATGAAGGTAGTAAAGATGATTAATAGTTTGATCTTTAGAAACCCAGTGATGGTACATAATTCCATATATTAAAATATTAAAAAAATGAAATATTAAAAAAAACAATCATCATTGCTTTGAATTTTGATTTGCTCATTCGAGCTTTTTTGGCTCTCTATTAATTTGGGCTCTTACTGTGAATGAATTGGCGCTTCGTTTCAGAATCATAAGTAAAAAACCACGATTCGTCACATGTTATTATCCTTTCTAATAAGTTTGGGTCATTTTCAATGGTATTTAAAGTGTCAGTACAAACATTTTTGCGAGCTTCTTGTTGTTTTGGCCATTTTTGCCATTTTGGCATATACTTTATGCATGTTAAAATTGTTATGTAAAGTTTGCCGTAGGAATTTTTTGTCAATTCCTACAGTTTCAGCAAACACACAAATACTTAACCGACGGTCAGATCAATGCGCGCGATAAACATTCATTGCCATACACTTCTTTCAATAAATTATAATTTTCAGTAGCGGTTTTTCCGAGTTTCAAGTGAAATTTCATAACAGTTCGTTGATCTATTGTTACACTCAACATTTTTCCGGTGAAACAAAAAAACAACTCTAATGCGAACGAAGGCTATGGTTATACGGATTTGTTTATAGAAGCGAGATGTACTGCATTCGAACGAAAAGGCTTCCCGCTAAACAGCTGTTGGTCGCTGGCCTTTGCCGCATGTGTACTATTTCGGTAGCAGTGTCAGTCTCCTTATTTAATAGCCACACCTCGCAGATCAAAGATATGTACAAATACGGCAATCTGGGCTATCGTCTGGTCCTTGCTGTACAAAACTGACATGAACATATTCAGCAAAGATATGATCCTTTGTTGCAGTTACGTGCAGGTTTGTTTGTTAATCGACATTTACTTCTGATGGAGATGCGTTCTTGACGTTCTTTGAGTACTTCTTCTAACAGTGCTTCATAAGATGTCGCTTAGAATCATGCTGAGCTGTATGGAACCTGGAATGGAACTTTAGAAGCTTTAGTGGTGAGTCTAAACTAGTTTAATTGTTCAGATCATCACGACGTACGTATAAATCAGGCGCTTTTAGAGAGAAAGGCGAGAATGGTTTTTTTTTCATATAGAATAGCTTGCTATTTGTCAATCTAGGAATTGGTAGGAGGCTATCTGCTTAAGAATTAGAGAATGTTTAAATGCAACCATTATGTAACCAAAATTTCCCAACCAGTCATTGGTCTGTATCAGCACAGTACCACCAGTATAACAGTGTAATATTTAGAAATAAAAATCTGTGATAGTGACACTCAACTGATTGGACAGATCCTCAAATCTATTGCTGGTAGAACATAAATGGGAACTATATACATGTATTGGTCGAACTCTTGAGAAGTTACTGCAACAGCCAACAACAACATGTTAATGAACTTAAAGCTTGAGCATATAAGCCTGAATACCTTGTTACAAGAAGTCACCTAATTCGGCCCATGTCTCAGAGAGTTACAGAGTGATATAACAATGGTAGTGGGTCTCACTATCATTACACCATTCCATCGTGGTGTATACAAAGATTACAAAATTAAGTTTTAATTTTTTTGTTCTGTAGTATGTCAGTATTCTCCACATTTTAGTTGAAGCATGTAAACGCCATGAACAGCAACAAGGTCATCCAAAGGTTACAATACTAATTCAAAAACTAAAATATATGAGATGGTTCGAGTTTTTGAATTAGTATTGTAAACTTTGGATGACCTTGTTGCTCAACTTGAAGAGATATTTCACTAAACACCAAATTACTTTATTTAACTTCTCGACGCACATTTCGCTAACCATGTTAGCATCATCAAAAGATAATTCAATTCGAATTAATTCTGAATCATTTCCTAATGATGGTAACATGGTTAGCGAAACGCACGTCGCGAAGTTAAAATGATTTGGTGTTAAGTGGTTTTTGGTGTTAATACATTTCTTCAAGTTTAGTATTTAACGCCGAAGGTTCTAGTAGAAGAATTTATCTTGTTGCTGTTCGTGACTCTCAAATGTAAATAAATCTGTTGACTCTCCTATAATCGTCAGCGGAACATGCGTCATTAAAATTAAAAAATTATATGTGAATGAAAAAACTTTTTTTGATGAATTTTAATAATGGTATAAATTATAGTTTCCTTGGTTACCCTATCTTTACCTAAGTTTTCTCTTACCTAATAGTATTTATATAAAATGGAAGATGCAAGATCACGGCTAAAAAAAGCGAATTTTTAATCTAACAAGTTGCCTTTTTACCGTTTTCATCCATTGCAGGAATAACGAAGGGAAAGACCATCCTAGGTCGTCTCTCGACGGGGAACGCAGAGTACTGAGGCCTCGCAGGAGTCTTATTCTAATTATATGAATAATTCAAGATAAATTTACATTGCGGAGAAAAGCCAATGTCAATTTCAGAAGATATAGTGTTTATCTTTCGCGGCGGTGCCGGTTTCCTTTTCCTTATTGCGAGATTTATTTACCCTTTGTAAGTAGATCCGAGAGTGTTGTCGACGGCTACGGGGTTATTCTGCAGTCACGGATTTATTGTCATAAAAATTAATTGTCCCATAGGAGGCCTATCTGAACTCCAGTTTGGAGTTTTCGGAGACAACGGAGAGGGTCGAAAAACGGTGGAATAATTCTAAAATAGGTTTAATTTATGAGAAATACTTCATAACTTTTTCCTTAATTAATTTCTTTAAATGCCAACTCTGTTCTATTCAATACTTTGTTGTAAAATCACGGTTCAAGAACAGTTTTCACAAAGCGCCAAATGATTTCAATCTTCGCGTTAAAATCTTTGATAGGAAAGTTTAGATGAAAGAGACTTCGCAGAAGCTAAAAAATAATCTGTTTGTACTTTTTGTATGTAAAATTGTTGTATAAAAAAAGAACTAGAACTTATGTTTAAATTTCCACTATAAAAAATAGTACGACAGTTACTAGTTATTTCTACGCACTGTAGAGGTACTGTGCTTCAAATCCGAAACTACAATGTTAAAATATTTTAAGTGGCATGACAAGTTGCATAGTGGGTTTGTGGAGACAAATTGCCCAACCCTTTAGACGCCATTAAACATCAACAAAGAGAACGTCTCCTGAGAACCGTCATCAGTCGGGCTCGAGCTGAACGTTCGAAAACAACTAAAGGACCCTGTAGTTCGTAACAGTAGTACTGTTACAAACCACAGGATGGTGTGAGATGCATTTAATTGCAACCTATATCCGACTATATTCGATACATATAATCAGACCCTTGGTCAATCCTTCAGTAGGGTGCAAAGCGCTTGCTCACCAGGTCCGGCATTCAAGCCCAACAAAGCAGAGAAGATAACCTTTTTCAAGTGACTTAGTCACGGAAACCTTATCTCATATGCGAGAGTACAGCTTGGGGATTATTTTAATTAATAACCTCGGGTGGAGGGAAGGCGCAAACCGCGAAACCTTCAGTTGCATTTGAAAATTCAGGTCGAGCCCGGCTAATGACGGCTACGGCTTAAGGTCAGAAATCGGTCTCAGGGCACTCCTGACGTTAGAGTTCAGTTTTTATGTGGACCACCGAAGAAATGTCCTTATTTTTTGAATCTTTTTATTTCAAGTAGACTTAAAAAAATGCTTCAAGTACACTCAAATAATTATAATGTTTTTAAAAAAGGTTAACTTAAGTTTTAGTTCCTTTATAGAAAATTATTTAAAAAAAATCGAGATGCAATATAATAAAAACAAACTAAAGCCTATTAATACATATCTGAGACGTTCTAGGTAGTTCTCTGCCAAAAAAAAAACAAGATTGATATATTTTACAATTTTTCAATGGAATCGCCTAGCAATTGAGCATATTTAGACCAACGACGTAAAATATTCTCAGTACAATACAATTTGTCAATCTGCGATTGCAAACATAGGTGCTGCAGTTTTGTAACATAATTCCAGACGTAAGCGTAGGTGTATTCCTGTGAAACAGTTTTCGCTTTTTTTGTCGCACTTTCAACTGCTCCAACCCCTGTTCTGACATCTGCTTCATCTCTGGCATATAATGTTTAACCTATGATATATTTAATGCTATAAAACATCCAAGAAACTCAGCAGAATCGTGTTTAAATAGAACTGAAAACCTTTAAAAAGTGTTTATTCGAATTCGTTTTTGATGGACTACTAACCCATCAAGCGGAAATCCTTTTCATACTTAAAACATCAAGTAAAATGTAGTAGACATGGTCTATAGATATGTTTATTATATCAGTCAGGTCGTTTACCTTCAGTCGGAGATCAGTTAATATGACGTTATGGACTTTTGCGACTATTTCCTCAGCTTTCGAGGTTGTTAGGCCTCCCAAACGTTACTATCACGTTTAAATTCAGCAAATCACTTATTTCAAACAAATGGAAAGAATCCTTTAAAGTGAAATCTAACTCTATATGTTCGTCGGCGGAAAACCTCTTGCAACAAAATATTTTGTAATTGCTCGGATCTCACTTTAATCCAATGTAATAAAGATTACATTTTTGTAAATAGTAATTACTCAGTGCCTCAAGTGTTATCACGAAAAAATAAATCAATGTGCAAAATATTTACTGGATTAAATAGTTACCGACGTTTTTTTTGAATGTAATGTTTAGAAATTTACCATAGCAGAGATATTGAACGCGTTTGAGTAACATTATATTTTTCTGGTATTTTAGGTGAATTTTCTTCCAATAATACTTGTTTATCGTCATTTTCTAATAGAATTTATTAGTCATATTTACATAGAAGGGTGACTACCATAACCATTTTTTTCCATAACCTCTACAATCTAGTTAGAGGAGGAGCTGCAGCTTTCATTAAACAAAGATTATTAAAGTGGCCATAAAATAAATAAATTACATCTCAAATGCTTTGTTTATACATAATTGCTACCTGAATTGTGTCAATACCATGTATGTAAATATGAAACAGGAATTTTTGTATAGAAAATACACGTTTATGTATGAAAATGATAACAAATATTTTATTCGAAGCTATACATTTTCTCACCTATCTGTCAATTTGTGGATGCCACACCAAACAACTGTTGTTTTGAGGTAAACCAGTCATCGAGCCATTTTCGTAAATTTTCTTAAGAAGTAAAGCGCTGCTCAACAAGTGTCCCATCGATGCAAAAAAGAAGTAACCGGAATGAGCCAAGTCTAGTGAGTAAACCGAATATGAAAGTATTTCCCAACTACACGCTTCAATCGTTTCCTTGACCAGTTTTGCTGTATGTGATTGTGTATTATCATGAAGAAAAATCACTTTATGTTGCCTTTTTTGATATTCTGGTCATTTTTGACGCAAAGTTTGATTCAAATCGATCATTTTTTGTCGGTAGCGTTCGGTATTAACGGTTTCGCCAGGTTTTAGCAGCTCATAATAGGTCACACCCTTCTGATCCCTCCAAACACAAAGCATTGTCTTCCGTCCATAGCGATTTGGCCTTGCAGTCGATCTCAATGGTTCGCCTGAAGTTACCCATGATCTATTACGTTTAGGATTCTCAAAATGTATTTACTTTTCATCGCCACTCATCATTCGATAAAGAAATTACTTTCTTGTGTACCTGGCGATCAGTATTTCGCAAGTGGTTTTTCGGTTTTCCTGCTGTCTTTCATTCAAATGCCCATTTTCGCATTTTCTAGATCTTTCTCATGGCTTGCAAACGTATAGAGACGGCTTCTTGTAACACATTTAATTGGCCCGCGAGTTGTTACGTTTGAGCGTCATCCTCATCCAACAATGCTTGTAGTTCGGTGTCTTCAAACTTTTTCGATGGTCTTCCACGTTCTTCGTTTCTCACATCAAAATTGTTTTGAATTTTTCAAACCACTCAAAGCACTATGATTTACCAAGAGCATGCTCACTACATTGACATCTAGGGCCATCTACGGGCAAATTTCGGTTTCATATTTACAGATACACCGCTTTTTTATTTAAAATAGATATATCGCAATTACTTATACAATTTTTTATATATCAGTTTTAGAAACATCTATACAAGGATAGAATGAAAAGTCGCTTACTTTTTCGATAGATGACAGTGTGATCGCAAATACTATTCTATTTACAAAAAATAGATCCCTTTCTAGTAAGGCTTTATGAATTTCAAGCCGACATAACATTCAGCTTTGTTTTGACAGTCCTCGGAAGCAGAATAAATTAAAAAACAAAAGATCATTTTCTCTGGTGTTTAGATACTACTTTTTGCGGGGAAAAAAATCGGAGTTTCTACGATGATCCGTGACTGTTGATGAAACTTGGATTCATCATAATACACCAGAGACGAAGGAACAGTTAAATAGTGGGTTTTACCCGGCGAACATGCAAACATTTTATCAGTTACATTTTACGAATAGTTCATAAAAAAATGCCTTCATGAAGATGAGAAAAATGCTGCTTTACGACGACGATGCCGTTTATACCACGTACAATGACACTCGCCTATTCGTCTGCCATTGTATTAGACAAACTGCATACTTTGCGTTGTGAATTGATGCCACATCCACCCTGTTTTCCGGATTTGGCCCCCTCTGACCTCTTTTTCTTTCCAAATATAAAGAGGTGGTTGGCTTGAAAGAATTTCACATTAAACCAAAACTTGAAGACTATTTTATGAAAGACAAAAAATTGTTTTGCGAAATGTATCGGGTTAGATTCGTTGCAAATTAAATCGATTTTCGATCAACAAAAAATATTCCATAAAAAAAGTATATGACTTTTCACTCTATCTCCATACACGAAAAGCGGAAGATAAGCTTATAAAAGGTGATTTTTTGAATGTGACCGAACGATCAATATCGAGTCGCTGTCAAATCATCAAGAAACATTTAACATCAGAGCAAAGGTTGAGTATTGTCGAAATTTATTATCAAAATTAGTGTTGTCAAACTTATAGACCACTTCGCCTTTTGATTATGGTGCATATAATCGCTCAACCGAGCGATGTATTCGCCGAATTATCGACAAATTCCGAATAAAGTTCAAGCCGTTCAAATTAAAATAAAAACAAGACAAAAAACTATGCGTCCCGAAGAAAATATTGTCGCTGTTGCAGACAGTGTTGATAAAAATCCAAATTAGTCAATTTGTTAATGGAGATCATTACAGAGCGATAATCAATGATCATTTAATTCCGAATTTGAATGGTATTGATCTATAGAAGATGTGGTTCCAACAGGACGACTCCACATGTCATACAGCCAATGCAACAATCGATTTATTAAGGGAACAATTCGGTGACAAAATTATTTCGAGGAACGGACCTTTTAATTGGTCACCAAGGCCATGTGATTTAACGCCTTTAGATTATTTTATTTGGAGTTATGTTAAATCTTTGGTCTATGTCGATAGACCAGCAATTATTGGTGCCTTAGAAGCCAATATAACTCTGACAAATGCGGCAATAAGACCTCAATTGCTTCAAAAAGTGGTCGATAATTGGATCGTCAGAATGTGCTTTTTCAGAAGTAGCCGCGGTGGACATTTGTCCGAAATCGTTTTGAAAATTAATGCCATTGAATGTTGTTTCACATAAAATAAATAGTTTCAAGACATTTAATTTGGTTGTTGTTTTGTTTAAATTTAAAATTAGAACTCGCTAAAAACTCCCCTATATATCTTAACTCAAAATCAAACTAAAATCAATATCAAAAACGATAATAAAAAAAAACATATCTGTCTTTTTTAACGGTTCAGTAATCCGTCGTAAAGCTTATCACTGATTTGTATTGTCAGCTCTTCATCTATAAATAAGGCCTTCGGGGGCAACGTCTCATCTGTCTCGTCAGTCGTCCGCATCGTCGTACGTGATGTTGTGATGAAATTCAACTGTGGTCGTTTAAAAAGACGCATATTTCATATCCGCCTATTTGACATAACATAAAGGGAATCATAACGGAACGGCAAAATCGTCGCAGGAATTCTGACGTGAAATATGCAGCAAGCTAAGTTGGAAAGGGTAGTGTCACAATTGGGTTCGATGCAGAGCAAACCGAGTAAATGAATAATGAAATAAGGATACAATTTTAAGGATATGACATTTATTAGACCAAGCAAATTTAGAATTCGTGTATGAATATTTAAAGTTGTCCTATCTAACAGTTTACATTATCTATGAAACATGTCCCACACACATTTCTTTGACAAGTGTTAAGTTAATTAAAACATCCAGTTTAATTTTATTTGTATTTCAATCTATTTTTTGACTAATTTCATATTATTTTAAGAATGCAGTGTTTTTTAGTCTTTTTAGAATTATTTCTAAAAATGTGGACCATGATTATGATGTTTCTCTACAAACATTTCTTTCAAAAAACTACTAATGGAGCATAAATATCTGATATTAACGATAAATTCATCAAGAATTAATGAATTTATTCATCGAATTATATTTTGTTTTTAAAAGTATTCTTTGAGTCTGTTAAATTCGTGTACCACGTAGTTTTCAGGCAATTTCTACCTTTGGAAAGAGATAAGCTAAAGACATTAAATAAGTAGTTTTGTGAAATAGCGAGATGATTAAACATCACTTCTACCATTTGATGTCGAAGTATGAAGTTCTTGTTACCCTTGAAGTATTTAAAGAAGTGATGAGTGGCATTAAACATTTCTTGCTGTACGAAATCGACATAGAACATCCGTAAACATGTGTTCTCTAATGTAAAGGATGGATGGGGCTCGTTCCCAGTTAAACAACTAACAGAATGCTCATATATATATATATATATATATATATATATATATATATATATATATATATATATATATATATATATATATATATATATATATATATAGTGATGAAAGGACTAAGGCAAGGTGATTTATTATTGACTATTTTCTTCAATTTCACACTGGAAACAATAGTAAAGAGAATAGGAATAAATACTAAAGGGCTTATATTTACTAGACAGTACCAAATGTTAGTGGATGCAAACGAGATTGACATGATATTTAGAAAGAAAGACGAATTAGAACAGATGGTTAAACATACATGAGGTCAACAAAACAAAGAAAGGAACAAGTATATATTGATCTAGTAATAAAGACGTTTTGAAAAAATAATAGTTTTAAATATTTAGGTTTACTAATTACGACTAATAATGAAGTGTCAGAGAACGTTCCAGTAAGAATTAACGGTTGGATACAAAAGTTTTTGCTCTACAGAACATATTCAACAATAATTAGACCAATAATATTATACGGCTCAGAAACAGAACTGGAAAAACAGGAAATATATGATCATCAAATCGGAAAGAGAATAAGAACAAATGAATAACTGTTATCAGTTTTTTATACTTCAGATATAGTGAAAGAAATCCAGAGCAAATGATTGAGTTGGAAGCGACACATCAGGAGCATAGGCAGCGAAGGAGTGGCCAAGAAAATAAGAAAAGGAGCCTAGAGCAAAACAAGACCGAAAAAAACATGGGGATGAGGAAGTTAGGAGGGATCTGCAAGAACCAGGGATAACAGATTGGGAATAGAAAGCGAGAGATGAAAACAAAAACCGGTTCTCCTCAATAACTAGACTATAGATATTAAGGGTTCGGAAGATCACTACTTCATATAAAAGCAAAGATCCCTACGGGAGATTAAGGCCTTTGATGGGCTATCAAACCACAAAGAAGTGTACCAGTTTTTTTCTACCTCATCTTACGGGATGCTAAATGGTTTCTAATTAGTTCAAAAACAGTTAAGATGAAACTGCAAAGAAGTTTTTTTCTATTTTATTTCGGAGAAACATTCACAACATACAGTTAGATTTAGGAGAACATTCTGGTGATCGCAATAGTATTTTTTTTTTTGTTACCTGACATAGTTCAACGTAACGAGCTATGATAACGAAATGATTTATATGACAATTTGATATTTCTTTTTGATATAACTGCAAGAAATATTTAATCAATCGATTCTCGAATTATAAGTATACTATATTGACTACACTTGTCGACAAATTATAGTAACTATACTTGTCGACAAATAAAAATACCTGTACTTGTGAAAATTAAATAAAGTAATTATTGATGAAGTAACAAATTTTCCAGTTTCTATTATATAAATCAATCAAAATTTCTAGATATTAGCAAACGTGTCTATTCGCTAATAGATGCATAGTGATAAATTCTTATTTCATTTGTGAAAATGAATAAAGCAACGTTTAAATACCACTTTATCAATTTTATTACTGTTTAGGTTGGTGATTTATCCGTTTTTGCATGTGCTAGTACTTAAATTTGAATTTATTTTATTTTCCACTATAAGTCTTATCGCTTTTTGTCAACATTTGATATATATTTGAATGAAATGTATAACATAATGCAATTACACAAGTGTACATTACGTAATGCCTGTATCATAGATTAGATTTAACGTTATTCAAAAACAGATTAATTCCTTATATAGGGTGTTTCAACAAATTTCTTCAAATATACTTCTTTTTTTTAATTAATGCGGAAATTGGAAATAAAAGCATTAAAATTTACGCTGTTTTCTGCTTATGAAATAGTCATCCCTTTATTAAAATTTTAATTCAGGTTTTTAAATAACTTTGTTATATGGGTTTATTTCATCAATGATACACCGGATAAGCGTTGACCTAATCGCGTTTAAATGTTATATATATATATATATATATATATATATATATATATATATATATATATATATATACATATATATATGTATATATATATATATATATATATATATATATATATATATATATATATATATATATATATATATATATATATATATATATATATATATAAATATATTCTTCTTAAATTAGCGTAATTTTACTAGTCGCTTCATTATAACGGGTCTTTTTAATTGAGCGGTTTTATTTTAATTCTTGAATAAAACGCAGATGTCGTTGTGAATTTGCCAAGGTTTCAGAAGTAGAAGATGTATATTATTTACAAAAATGGCGTCGTACACAATAAAACAACGCGTTAAAATTGTTGAATTATTTTATAAAAATAGGCGTTTAGTAAAAAAATGTCTTTAGAAAATTACGTGATATTTACGGTTTGCACAATCGTCCATCTGAAAGCACTATTCATCGAATTGTTCAAAAATTTCATGAAACTGGTTAAGTGGAAGCTAAAAGAAGAATAATATGTCTATAGTGTAGTGGTCATTCACAAAAGTAAATTGATTTGGTACGTGAAAGTGTTGCTAAAGACATAGACATTTCCATTTCGACGTTCACAACAATTTGAACTCAGTAAATCCACAATATGGCGTATTTTACGAAATAATTTAGCTTTGAAGGGATATAAGGTTCAATTCAAATAACACAGGAACTAAAGCCACTGGATCATTCAAAACGGCTTTACATCCTAAATGAGTCACATTTTGGTATGCATTATGATCAGTAGGGGTAATTGGGCCGCATTTCTTTTAAAATGTTGCTGGTGGAGCTGTATCTGTGAATGATGCTCGATATCATGAGATGATAACTGAATTTTTGTGAGCAATTTTTGTAGCTTGGTATACAAATTTAGGTATCTTGTATGTCGAAAATGTGTTTCCATTATTGCATTAAACAAGTTTAGATAGCTCTTTCTATTTGAATAATATTAAAGTAGCTCAATATATTGAAAAGGTTGGTTCCGAAAGGATGACGGCTATTGATTTATTGAGAGAAAAATTTCCTAGACAAGTTATTGCAAGAAACGGTGATGTTAATTGGCCGCCCAGATCATCTGATTTGACACCACTGGACTGTTTTCTTTGGAGTTACGTGAAAAGCCAGGTCTATAAGAACAATTCACAATCGATTTTTGAGCTAAAAAAATTAAATTTTTCGAGTCATTTGGGAGATAGATCCACGGTTATGCCAAAATGTCATGCAACATTTTGACAAAAGAGTGAACGTCTATGAAGCTAAAAGAGGTGATTATTTGCCAGATATTGTCATTCGTGTTTAAATATCATACACTACGCTACAATTACACAGGTCGACATGATTTTTGTAATATTGATGAGAATGCTCTTTTTGCGTTTCATTTAGGTAGTTTTTAAAAGACCTTTCCACATAAATGGCCTAGCATGTCCCATTTTCAAGTACCTGCTACTCCTTTATATCATGGGCTAATTGAAATTATTTGTACCTGACTTTGGACTAGACAATGTTCAAATTACCACAAGATCATATGACATTTCCACAGTATTTTACGAACTTTTAAGGGCAGTTTTATTGTTTCCTATAGTTTAGTTTGTTTCTGTCTCGTTTACAGTACAGTCAAGTGTTTAAGTTGATTTTATATAAAATGGCAAGTTCTAGTCGTCGATTCTGCAAAAATTCAGCGGATAAGTTTTGTTATATATTTACGGACGATTTATTTTAAAGCCATACTTAGATCTATATCCGAGAAAGTCAAAAAAGCATATCTTTTATATTTTAAGTGTCAAATTGGAGATTAAGATAAAAGTTGGGTTCCTCATGTTTGCTGTGTGCGTTGTGCATCGCAAGAAAAATTCTATGCCGTTTGCTATTCCTAAGGTGTGGAGATAACCTACTGAGCATGTACACTAAAACAGAAGGGATTCCAAAAAAGCAAAGGGACAAAATTCAGTATCTAAATTTGCTTTCTGCACTTAGGCCAGTTCCTCATAGCCAGGAAATACCAATACCGATTGCGCCTTTAAACCTAGACAATATGTTTCCCGGTGATTCTAATTCTTCATTAGGATCTGATTCATAACTTCCTGAGAACATCAGTTGTGACACAACATTTTTAACAACTACCAGTGAACCTCACTTAATAACACAGAATGAATTAAATTTTAGGTACGTGACCTGGGATTGTCAAAACAAAAGTCGAAACTTCTTGGTTCCAGATTTCAACATTTGTGGGAAATAAGTGATAGGTATATTGGTAGGACTTCAAGGGGTTTTACAAAGCATTGCTATTTTTTGTGCATATGGCAAAGTAGGGCAACAATAAAACATTACAATAAAACAAATTGGCCTCACAGAACTTATTTTGAACCTGGTACTTCAAACAAAATATGCTTCCCTTGTTAACCCAAAAAACGGGCTTCTTCCACCTCTCCATATTAAGTGTGTACTAATGAAAAACTTTGTAAAAGCAGTGGACAAAGAAGGTGGTAATTGTTTCAAGTAGTTAAAAGAAATATTTCCTCAATTAAGTGATGCATAACTAAAAGAAGGCATAGTCTTTCCGATTTCCATTTTCAAGAAAAATTAAATAAAAAGGAATTAGCAGCTGGGAAGTATTTTGTAAATGTTTTAAAAACGATTAGTTAAAAAACGATTAGTTAAAACGATTAGTTAAAAACGATTTCTGGGCAACAAGAAAGGTGAAAACCATACAAACCTCATAGATGAAATCTTGAAAGACTATGAAATACTAGAGTGTCGCATGTCCTTAAAAATGCATTTTTTTACACTCCCATTTGGATTTTTTTCCGGAAAATTTGGGTGCAGTAAACGTCGAACAAGAAGAGAGGTTTAACCTGGACATCAGGACAATGGAAGCAAGATACCAGGGACGCTGGAACCTATCTATGTTGGGAGACTACTGCCGATTTTTTAAAATAGATAATGCTACACAACACAAGAGGAAAAAGTAAAAATTTTTGTCGCTATATGACATCTCATGTAATATATTTTTTATTCACATAATCCTCAGTAATATATTTGCATAGATTTAATACGTTTTACATCTTTATATTAAATAAATTATTAGATTGTAAAAATATATCGCCTCCTTTTTTCCCCCACCATCGACCGTCTGTAACAAAAAACTGTACGTGTTACAGTAATTAGCTTATCATTTTCGGATTTAGGATTACAAAACACCTCATATACAGCCATTTTCATCAATGTTACCTCAAAAAAGTTGTTGACCTATGCTATCAATAAAATGTTTTTTGAAATCAACGACAATTCTGTGTTTTATTCAAGAATTAAAAAAACCCGCTCAATTTGAAAGACCTTTTAGGTGTTAACTTACATTCATTGTTAAAATGTTAGTTACACCATAGAAATTTCAAAAAATTTAACTATAATTAAGTTTTATTATTCTTTTTAGTAGGTTTTTATTTGTTTCAAATATAAATTTGTTTTCAAATATAAATATTGAAAAAGGAAAAATCATTAATTGACCTTGATCATGATATAAGACAATGATTAGTAACTAAAACGGAACGTACTAATAAATTACAGACTTGTGGTTATATCGCAGAGTTTTAAGAATATCTTGAACGTAGAGGGTCACAAACGAGAATGTTCTAAAGGGGAATGTTATGAGACGATATGTGTACCCATCTGTTTCTATTAATTATTCAGCGATCATTGGCACAGAAAAAGGATATTGTGACTTAGAAACATGAGCGGATATTTGTTTTGATTGTACATCCATATAAATATTTAGAGCAGCAGTAAATAAAACCTGAATTCACATGAGGATAGCCAATATTTGTAAGAAGAAGACACAATAAGAAGAAGAATAAATTGAACGGCATACAGCATCAGGAAATATAATAGGGCGAGCGATATGCTTCTGAAGCAAGTCACCTTTAGTAACCATCAGCTGAAATTGAAATGCCGCCAATTAAAAACAAAATATTGGAAGCCGCCGTTCGGCCGTATTTGCAAGCTAGAAGCGAAATGATCGTCTAAATCGGTACATGCTTCGCTGAGTTGCAGAGTGTTATAATAACAATGGTGGGCCTTGTTTGTATCAAATGTAAATTCGATATATTCAATATTCAGTAAATTCAATTTATTCAATATTCAGTAAATTTAATATATTCAATATCCACTAAATTCAATATATTCACTATTAAGTAAATTCAATATATAATTCAATGGCTATCCAATAAGAGTATCAAACCTTAAAAATAAGACACGATGATAGCTAGAAGCCATAATCCGGTAATAAAGTAATAATCCAGTATATAAAGGCAATATGTTTTGAGAATAATGTCGTTTAAATGTGTCCTTCGGTTTCGTCTGGCGGCAAGGCAGGCTGAGAAAAGAACAGGCGATATTGAGTCACCCTGCCATACACCCCCTTCTATATTGATTTTATCTTCAAGATCATCCATGTGAACTGTCGCTGTAGCTTCATCATATATGGATTCCAGTAGGTTCGCATAAGCTGTGTCTATCCCCTGGTTAAGCAATGCATCCATTATGGCTTGCTTTGATATTGAGTCAAATGCCTTTTCATAGTCAATAAAAGCTCCGCACAGTGGCATGGTGTATTCATTAAGCCTTTCTATTGCCTGTTGGGCCACCTGGATATGATCCATTATACCGAATCCACTTCGGAATCCTGCTTCCTCTCTTTGGTGTGCATCATTCAGTGTTTTTAATATGAAAACTTTGTACAATACTGATAGGAGGCTTATTAGGCGGTAGTTTTTTTAAATCTTCATGTACTCCTTTCTTATGAAGAACAATCACTTCACTTCAGCATTTTTCAGGTTAGGTATTTTTGGTTCTTTGAGGCATTTTGAGTACAGTATTAGTATTTTATGTAAAGTTCGGCCGCCAGCTTTTAACATTCAACCGTTACACTATTCTTTCCTGGAGTCTTTCCATTTTTCATCGCTTCTATAGAATTTATTACTTCATCCAACAGGATATCTGGCATTTGCTCTTCCGTGAGCACTGCTCTTTTGACTGGCTCTGATCGTCATATAACTATGAATAGAATATTCTAATAACCTCTAACATTTTCTAACATAATATAGATAGCTTCAACGCTGCCAAAAGAGAGCAAATACACCGGGAATATCTATATATATATATATATATATATATATATATATATATATATATATATATATATATATATATATATATATATATATATATATATATATATTATATATATAACAATTGTTGCTACGAAACCTAATGAAGTGTATAAATATAGCAATGAGACTGATTTTTTATAATTCTTAACATATTTTTACAATAATAATCACCGTAATTAATAATATTATATATATAACAATTGTTGCTACAAAACCTAATGAAGTGTATAAATATAGCAATGAGACTGATTTTTTACTTATTTTTATAATAATAATCACCGTAATTAATGCCACAAAATGCAAGCAATCTATAAATGAAATTATATAAACATATATATTTCATCATGGATATAATGACAAGTTTGATAAATCTTATTAGCAGTTTCATTTAATTTATATTGTATAAATGTTTGATATATACCATGACGCAGAATAACTGTCACTAAAAGTTGCTATTGACACGATAAAACAAACGAGTACATGAAATTATTTACATGGTAAAATAAATATAATTTATATTTGCCATTATTAATGGCATTAGTTAATTTCTGAAATTCTATTAATAAAGAATCAATAATAGTATATCAAAACTGGGCGATAATTAAAGATTACAATTTGAAAACTTCTGGTGAAATTAAAAATGTTATAATAGTATATTGATTTACTGTAAAGGATTACTGTACATAGGGTTAAAATAGTTAATTCAATTAACGGAAAAGAACACAAAAATACATATTACAGAAATTGCAATTTTTCACTAAGGCGATCAGTATTCTTATAGTATTGTTAAGAGTGATTTAAGGTTCAGAGTTATGCGCGACTACAAGATTTTGGTTGTCTTAGAAGGACCTGGTGAACGGCATATTAATTTTTTCGATTTCGGCTCTTCCAAATCTTTCAGCAAGATAATGCCTGCTCACATATAACCCGCCAAACAGGGCAACTTTTAGAAGAGTTTGCGATAGGGACACTCGGCTGGACGGCGTAATCACCAGATTTATCGTCGATAGAAGATATAAGGGATAGTTTCAAAAGTCTTTAACCGCTGCCCCGACCGCATGTAACTATATACCAACTTGAAGCACGTGGGACAATAAAAATTCCTAGATCATCTAATTCGATCTAATATTATAAATGTGAAAGTATGTTTGTTTGGATGTTTATTTTTCAGTCACGTACGAACGAATGAATTATGAATTTTAGCATAGAAGTCGATTATGTAGAGGAGTAGGACATATGATACTTTTTATAACGCTATAAAATTCCGGTGAGGGTTTACATCGATACGTACATATAGGCTATAATAATGATGAGTTCAAAAACAGCACCACTCACTTTTCGCGAATTCTCCGAAATTATAAGACCTACAAACTTAAAATTTGGCAGAAATGTTCTTCGAGCATCGTAGATGTTCGCTAAGGAGTTCATAAAAATCAACTTCTAATGGGGGTTGCGGGGTCGTAAAATATAAATATACTCCGGTTTTGGACAGTAAGTCCTGTAGACTTAAAATATTTTTCATGCGTCGTAGGTGTTCGATAATGAGAAGGGTTGATAAAAATCCCAAGGAGGCTCGCGGAGGAATAAAAGTTAAATATGATCCCGTTTTTAAACTTTAAGTTCTACAGACTTGGTATTTAGCAGCAATGTTCCTCAGGCATCGCAGATATTCTCTAAGGAGGAGGGTTCATAAAGATCAACTCATTCCCTAAGGGGTTGCGGGGGTATAATATATAATTCATAATTCTAATTCTAATAGATAATTCTAGTAAATATAAAATATAATAAGGAGCATATTTAACTGGATTAATATACAATTAAAAATACAATAAATAGCTTAATAAATTTTCCAATTTACAATATTACAATGCTAAGGTCAATATTAACGCGCATTAAGGTTTATAGAAAAAATTGTCAAATAGCAGGTAAAAGCTATAGAATTCTCGAAGTAATTTTAATCATAAAAAATCGATTATCACTAAAGTTTAATTTACGCCCAGCGAAGCGGAAGGTAATTAATTGAAATTGGTGATAATTTAAAGGAACTTAACGAAGTATCATATGATTATTATTATACTATCCAATATATTTTGTCCTCAACTAAATTCTCAGCATATTTTGACTATTTGTGAAAATAATATTATAAACTTAATTTATGAAGTAATCTCCCTTCCCTCACTTTCGCCGCCTTGATTGAGTCTTTTCAAGATTCGACGTCTTCAAGATATGTGAAGTGGTAATTAAACAGGTGATGTCGCAGGAATCTGAAAAGATGTAAATCCGAAGGGACCAAGTCTGGAGAATATGCCGGGTGCGATATAATCTCCCAGCTCAACTCGGTGATTGTTTTCAGAATCAATTTGGCGTTTGTGGGAATTATTCTTTTTCTTGGAGATCAATGACACCACAAGATCAAAGTGTCTGTTTGCTTGTATTCTCAGTTGTGTGTTCATACGGGACGTAACGACTCTCCTTTTGAATTTTTCCTATCTTGTGTAAACACCTGGAAATGCTTTGTGAAGTTTTTGACCGAGCTTTAGCTGGAGCGCATCCTCCACTTTTTTTGATATTCCCGCTTCTTGTAAATACTGTACGAAATAGTATTATTAATGTCCTGCGACGATATGGCGTCTGCAATTGATATTTCAGATTATATTCACAGTAGGCTCGTATATTATACCTCGGCTTGAAGCTGAAAAATGACACTTTCAACTAACTATACAGCGGGAAAAAAATCTCATTCAAATAGATTCTGTAGTCAATGAAACGTAGGAGCTGACAATTAACTTGAGTACTTAATATCTATATATCTTTATCGTACAGACAAAATAAAGTTTTTGTATAATATTTGAATATTTTACTTACTTAGTATCATAGGATAGTGGAAAGCAAAACTTACCTGAAAAAAAAAACATATAAATGATCATGAATATTTTAGTTAAGTTAGAGATGTGTTATTCACTAGAATTATTTACCAATTGAACTTACAGCTTAACGTGAACTATGAAGCACGATCAACACATACCAATTATTCCCGGTCAGCACCTGCTTTGGAGTATCAACTCTTTGTTTATGTTTAATATTTTAGTCTCCCAAAAAGCCCATTACTAGGCGATTTACTAAGGTAGAATATATCTCAGAAAGTCCGGTCTTATCCAGCCTGGATACTGGTGTAACTGAGTGGCGATACCTTATCCGATTTTACAATTGTCCCCATTAAAATATAATATGAGAGCTAGGTCACTCATCGGATGGCCGCCTTTGAAAGTACAAATCGCAACAAGTTACACTGCGTCAACCTCTGAGTGGCCGGATTATAGAAGACGCCAACTTCCGGATTTATAAAAATTATTTAAGTGTTTTTCCAGTATATACCACTGCATAATAAAAACGTTCTGAATTTGATCTTGCTAATTGAAATGTTTTAATTAAAAATTAAAACTATATATAAATATCTCGATGATTATATATCCGTTATAAAAAAAAATGAATATTGAGACTATAGTAGGTTCAGTTCTAAAATGAAAATATTTTAATTAAATCCAATATTGTCCCTTTGATATATTTTGAAATTATTTAAAAACATATATCAAAGCGACCGGAAAGTATTGCTTAATCGAAAAGGTTCGAAATAAATTTTAAATTCCTTTGAATCTAATTAAATAAAATTATTTATTATAAAGTGTAATAATTACAAATAAACTTCGAATTGCAAATTATTATAATGTTTGAACATTTACGAAAATATTAGTCTTAATGTACAATTCTGCAAAAAAAAATTATTTACTAATGATAATGAAACAATTCCTTTTTGAGTTTTTTTGAGAATTTAGTAAAAAAGTAGGAACAAATATCAAAGGATTAAATTGTGGATAATCTAATATTGCTACAGTTTTGGATATTTAGTAAAAAAAATTAAAAAGATATAAAAGGGTTACAGTTTGAATAATCTAATATTCTGACATTAATTATCTATTATACAATAAAGGGTAAAAGAGTTCAATTAATATTTATTATATATAAAAAAGTTTAATATAAAATGGGATTCATATTTATTATAAGAAAATACACTGAGGAAAAATGGAACAAAACAGAAATGGAACAAGAACAAACATCAATAAGAAAGTAAACAATCAAAGTCATTGTGATAACACTTAAATTTATAGAAGAATAATAAATAAATAAGAAAAGAAAATAAAATTTAAAGCACAAGAACTTCTTTAGAACATTTAAAGTAGTTCACTTATGACAATCGGAGCTAAAAGTATAGTTCTACAAACAAATACAATCACGCTTTTAACGAAAATAAATGTGGCAACGCTGCCAACCTTTATACTGAATGCTCTATAGATATATATATATATATATATATATATATATATATATATATATATATATATATATATATATATATATATATATATATATATATATATATATATATATGTTAGTTCGTGTTTCGCGGATGGAAGAATACATTAGACTGTTAGTCCGGGAGTACATCCGATCGTTTGTGGCCCGTTTGCTGAGAACGTGCAGACGTTTCGCCAAGGTCACACTTGGCATTCGCAATGCTTGTCTAAAGTCTTCGGTGACCTTGGCGAAATGTCTGCACGTTCCCAACAAACGGGACACAAACGATCGGATTTACTCCCGGACTAATAGTCTAATAAATAAATATATATATATATATATATATATATATATATATATATATATATATATATATATATATATATATATATATATATATATATGTCTATATATATATATATATATATATATATATATATATATATATATATATATATATATATATATATATATATAAATAATAAAAATATAAATAATTTGGAAAAGTCATTTGATCATGATCGATTGCGATATAAAAGAAAATTTGCAAAGCAAAATCCTTGATAAACGGAAAAAAGTATATCGTCAATGAATGTCGTGAAATAATTAGAAATTGAAGACTCTCCTAACCTGTGTAGTACTCGACGGATTGTTGGTCGAGGGATTGTGGAGCTAGCTGAAATTGACGAAAAGTCATTTTTCATTGTTCTAGGCCTAGTCTAGAATGTACTTGTTTGTTATATTAAAACTAGCACGGTACCGATATCAAATGTGGCGGCATACTCAAACATTGGTTTGTAGTGTTGTGCAAGGGTCACAAACTATTAGAAGACAGAACCAACAACAGTTTTAATAGCTTTCAGATCGACGTAGATACCGAAAAAATGTCGACTAGAAAATATGTAACGATTTATTATGCTGCTAATAAAAGATGGGTCAAATATTACGTTATCATTTTGATTTGGAGTCATTGTTTTTTGTGATAGTTTGGGTTTGGTTTGGTTTGGTTTGGTTTGTTGTGTTATGCCGACATCCAAATTTTATTCTGGATAAATAAAGACGTAAAGACTAAAAGAATGCAGTTAAATTATTGTATTTTGTACTTGATAGAAATTCATTTTAACAAAATAAGCAAAGATCTACATTTAAAATTTCCACTATATTTAAAATTGTATGTAAAACAATTGTTTCGACACACAGTCTTTTTCAAATACAAACTATGATAAACTGAGTTTTATCATAATTTGTATTGTAAAAAGGCACTGTGTGTCGAAACAATTGTTATACATACAATTTTAAATATAGTGAAAATTTTAGATAATAATCTTTGCTTATTTATTTAATAATTTAATTATTGCAACTCAACATAAATTTTGGCGAAAATATTCTAATCGTCCTCCACCTTATAGAACAAAAAATTATTCAGATTTTCAATTTAAAATTTATTCAAATAATTTCAAGAATTCGGAACAGTTGGAAATGGGTCCTATTCACATCAATGGAGGCCCAAGAACAGTATGAAGCGCTGAAAATACTGCACGTGTGGAGGAGTCTCCAGAAACATCGATTGAATGACGTGGTACAATTTGGAATTTCTCCATGCTTTTTACGCTGAATTTTGAGAAAATTTGAGAAGAAGCACGTGTTTTCCCATAAGATTCCAGTTGTTCAAGATCTGTTACCTACAGATAATAATAAGCGATGAGGATATGGTAATGCCATGATAAAATCACTTGCAAAATGGATTTGACGGCTCTGGGTTAATTTTCATGAAGATTTTTGAAAGAAAATATTTAGATAATTAAGTCCCAAAAAAAGTTAATTAAAAATGATATATAATTAAATAGTAGCATAATACTTGCCTTGCAAAACGATAGATAAGTGCCATGAATACGACAACATATACATTCTTTTCATAGACTTTAAACAAGCCTTCGACAGCCTGAGAAGAGACATGATATTGAAAGATGGACAAAACATAAAAATTCAAGCAAAAGTTATAAGGCTAATAAAGATGACGATGGAAAACTCACAAGCAGCAGTGATGACCAAGGAAGGAAAATCGGAAAACAACATTAACAGAGGAGTAAGATAAGGAGATGGTCTTTAAACAACAGTTTTCAGTATACCATTAAAGGGAATAATCAAAAAAATAGACATAAAAGAAACCATAAGGAACACATCCGTTCCGACAATAGGCTACGCGGACGACCTCACCATCATAGCCAGAGATGAGCAAAGTCTACAAGAAGCTCTCACAGAAATAAAGAGAAAAGCCCAAATGAGAGGTTTACATATAAACAAAAAAAAATACACGAAATGCAGCAGATCATATTAAACAAGAATTAACAGAAAACAATAGTAGGATTCCAGTTTGAGGAGGTGGACAATTTTAAATATCTGGGTGTAATAGTAAATAAATGATCAAACCGATGCCTCTAGGCATAAGGGAGGAAGAAAAACGAACAGTCTTCGAGATGAGGATTATAAGGACCGTGAATGGACCCAAGAAGGTAGGACAATGGCATCAAAGTGTAATGAATCACGAAATCAGAGAGCTATTCAATGAAGAAGATATTGTAAGTTATGTAAACGCACAGAGAATTAGATGGATGGTAAGGACACGCACATAATGGTATGGAGATATCCACAGGAAACAACAACAAAGTACTATACCGGCAATCACCAACTGGAAACCAATGGGAAACAGGATGAGGGAAAGGCCACAAGCAAGATACAGTGACTAAGTTGAGGCAGACATAAGGCGAATTGAATCACTAGCGTGGATATCGAAAAAGAAGAACAGAAATGAATGGAGAAGAATGGAGAACAAGGCCAGGATACACAACACATTGTAGAGACAACGGGAGGCAGATGTGGAGTGATCTACCTCAAAAAATAGATTAGAAGAACCTTCAATGGTGGCTCCAATGATTATGATGATGTAATACTTACCAAATACATACTACAATAGTTCAGCGTGGCTAAATAAGTAATCTAAAATCATGCTATTTTTTGAAATTTATACTTAATATCAAAATAATTAATAAATGTGAGAAATGAAAAAAAGATACGCACATGAGAAACATATTTTAACATATTAAATTTTATTCTCAAAAAGACACGTTTATAAATTAATATGTCTTCTAAATCCTCATAAATATTTTATATAAAAAGACCAAGAATTTTTACGAATATTTCTCCATGCATTCCGCAAAAACTTTCATAAAAATTCCGTAGCGAGTCGCCATAATAATTCTTAAAAACGACAAATCTCGTCGCGTTTTCCATTTGTAAAGCATTTTTCCTGGCAAAGGAACGTATTCAGCAGTGCTTCCCGGTGCCACGATACGCGACGCAATATAAAACTAAAAATGGACGAACTATGTTGGAGTCGGGGAGTAAACCATTGTTTTACAATGATTTACGAATCAGCGATACGACAAACGAAATATTATGGTTGAGTTCATATATCAGAAACGTATTTTATTGATGTTTAATTTATATTATTCGAATTTGTATACATGGTGTTTCGTACTATTGTGTCCAATTCTATTATGTCCAAATTTAGAAAGCATAAAGTGGACTCTATTCTAATACTAAAAAAATACAAAAGTGGTTTGTTCGTTCCGAAGTTACAGGCCTAAGAAATGATACACAGAAATCTTATCTTATTTCACGAATTTTTCATCAATGATATTTTAGTTTCCTCCTCTTTGCTGAAACTTGTGCTCGTATGCTGATAGATGACGTGATAGTTATTATCTCACACTTGTTTTCTCGTAATTGTCGGGCAGCTTATTCAATACGATCCAATATATCGTCTCTGGCGTTTGAAATCTGTGCGTACTTGAAATCTTTCATGTTCCTCCAAAAATATAAATCTAGAAGATTATAATTTGGGGATTTATCATCATGGAGATTTTTTATTCGTGAAATTTCGGACGCCAATTCCGAAATGCCCCGGTGTATTATTCATTTGAAACCGCACTTCTCTCCTTATGATCAGGGGAAAATCCTCCAAAAGTATTGGCAATTCTTCAACAAGGAACTATAAGTAAATGTTTGTATTTAATCTTATAGGAAGAAGGTAAGGACCAAGTACCAAATCGTCGATTAAGCCAGCTCAAACGTTCACGAAAAAATGAATGCTAGACGTATGTATTGTTTTGGTATTTTCTAGTTTTCACCTATGCAGTTTTCACAGATTTATTATACCGCGTCTTGTAAATCTCGTTCGATAATGATCTGCTTGGAGCAAAAATATTCGGATACCTTTCTTAAAAAAAATCATTTTAGCAGCTCCAATTTAAGCAAAAAAATATATATTTTTTCCTTGCTGTATATTTTACCGTTCTTACCTCCTTTTAACTGTTTGTATAACAAAGTTCCGAAATCATCGATTTAATTATAAAATTTTAAGAAAAAAAAAACAAATATTGTTTTTATACATCTCAAATATATTCGGACGTTCAAACAAAAAATTAAATCCGGAGGAATCACATTAAGATAAGTAGTAAATTTCAAATTTTGTTTACTACAAACAGTAATTGGCAGACTGGTGTCGAATGAATATTTTAAAATGAATCGTATAGCAAATAAAAAAAAACACATTAGTTCTCTATATAGGCAATTAGTACTATTTCATTATGAAAGGGGAAATTCCTACCAAAAAATTGATCAAATGCTTCAGTTTAGTAAAAGTACGGTTAGATATATCGTGCAAATATTTTATTTTTTAGGTATCAAAAACCAAAAACAATCTGAGACTCCCTTTCTGATTAAAATGGTAGCGTAATACTTGCTCCCAAAATGACAGAAAAGTACCATACATACACATTCTTGTCGTAGACTTTAAACTAGCATTCGACAGCCTGAAAAAAGACATGATATTGAAAGAAGCAGAAAACGGAAAAATTCAAGCAAATATTTTAAGACTAATAAAGATGATCTCACAAGCAGAAGTGATGACCAAGGAAGAAAAATCGGAAAACATCAAAATCAACAGAGAAGTAAGACAAAGAGATGCTCTTTCAATAACACTCTTCAGTATAGCATTAGAGGGAATAATCAAAAAAATAGCCATAAAGGGAACCATAAGGAAGAAAACCGTACAGATCCGGACAGAATTTTTCCGAAGAAGCAAACAGGCCATCCGAAATTAATAAATGAAAGAGACCAATGCTTTATTTTAAAAAAAGTACATACAAACCCTAAAATAAATGCACCTAAGCTCAAAATATTGGTGGAAAATTATTCTCAAAAAGCATCGAATCAATACGTTGTTATGAAAGAAAATATGAATATCATGGACGTGTGGCCCGGAAAAATCTTTGTAAAGTAAAAATGATATTAAAACTCGACTGGATTTTGCTAAGGAGTATGTTTTGAAGCCTGAAAATTATTGGAACGACGTTATTTTTTGTGATTTGTGTTATTTAAGTGAAGATTGTGTTGTTTTTGTGATTTGTGTTATTTAAGTGATAAAGTTCAACATTTTTGACTCAGATGGGCGTCAAATGGCGTGGCGAAGGGTTTGGTTAGGTTTGGTCTCAACACAGAAAATCTTTGTCCAACTGTTAAATACGGTAGGGGATCGGTAATGGTTTGGGGTTATATATCCTCATGGGAAAAAACATTTATTTAAATATTTTAAGGCAAAATCTGAGAGTATGTGCGGACAACATAAAGATTACAAACTCATTTAAATTTTACCAAGACAATATTCGCGTATGGCTATTATACAACTGCCCAAAAGTGATTAAAATGCCACATCAGCTATTTGTCCTTAATCCCATTAAAAACGTTTGGCATTATTTGGAAACTGATATAAGGAAATATGAAATTACTACGAAACTTTAAAGCATAAGTTATTAGAGGAATGGAATAAAATCAACGTAAATTATTTAAATTGGTGGTATCCATGCGAAAATGTTTAGGAAATGTGACTAAAATTAAATGTGGTTATACCAGATACTAATTACACAGGTCGACAGGATTTTAGTAACATTCATGATAATGCTTTTTTGCGTTTTACGCGTTTTTTTGCGTTTAAGTACCTGCTCCTCCTTTATATCATGGCGTAATTGAAATTATTTGTATCTGACTTTGGACTGAACAATGTAGAAGTTACCACAAGACCGTAGAGGGGATATTTCCACCGGATTCTACGACAGTAGGGCAGTATGCCAACAAAAGAACATATAGTAAGAAAGATTGGCCTCATAGTTCTACTTTTGAACCTGGTAGTTTAAAAATAAAATATGCCCCCCTTGTTAACTCAAAAAGGTGCTTCTTCCGCCTTTCCATATTAAGCTTAGACTAATGAAAAACTTTGTCAAAGCCACAGACAAAGAATGGAATGGTTTCAAGGACCTAAAAGAAACATTTCCTCAATTCAGTAATGCAATACTAAAAGAAGGCATATTTATTGGACCTCAAATAAGGAAGCTTCTGAAAGGACATTAGGACAATGGAAGCAAGATACCAGGGACGCTGGAACTCATCTATGTTGGGCGAATAAAAAGAGATGGTGCTACAAAACACAAGAAGAAAAAGTGAAAGTTTTTGTCACTGTATGACATCATGTAATATATGTTTTTTTCACATAATCAGTAATATATTTACATAGATTTCCCATGTTTTACATGTTGATATTAAATAAATATTAGATTGTAAAAATATTTTGTCTACTTTCTTCCCATCACCGACCGAGAAAAAAACTGTACATGTTACAGCAATTAGCTTATCATTTAGGACTACAATACACTTCATATACATCTATTTTCATTAATGTTACCTCAAAAAAGTTTATATTTGTTGACCTGTGTTATAAGTTAAGTTTTTTATAATTAATTTTTTTGGTGATACTAATTACTGTACGAACATTTTTGAGACTCTAAATTTATAAAATGATCTTTTAATATTAATATGGATTTATAATTATTTTGATACTTAAATTATGATTGTACAAGAATTGTTTATTAATTTCCCTAACAAATTCATTTTCTTAATATTTTTTTTCGTAAGCACATTTTTAGCAATATACTTGTCTGAATATTTTTGGGTTCCACTGAATGTATGTAGGCCGAAATTTAAAATTGGCCAAATAGTCGTTTATGGTACTTCAACTTACCCAGTAATTCAACGTAAACTAGTAGTTCAAGTCATAGTTACACACATAGTTTCACACATAGTTACACTTGTTTATCTAAATTTGCAGACAAATCCACTGCTCTGTCGAAAATCACGTAATCCGCATTCTTGAAACTCTCCGAGTACTTTCAGAAATGTCATGTAATAAAGTATTCGTCTATTTGGAAACAAATGTCGATATTCCTTAACTGCTTGAGGTGCAACACCTTCTATTAATAATGTCTTTCAAATAAACGTTTACTCACAATAAAACACTAATATATAACGGACATTCACACTCGTTATTCTTTAAAAATTTTTAAGCATGACGTTTTTTCTCCACCTGACCACCTCGATATTTAAAATAACCATTTGCAAAATAAGATACGTTTTTATTTGATCTACGAATTTAAATCTGATTATTTACGGTTTTTAATTTCGAAGTCATGCAACTTTGGCAATAATTATGATCGACTCAGTACTTTTGAGTTTTTTAGTCTTAGAATGAATTATATTTTATACTCCCAAAATTTAAACATAACAATTCGATACACCTTGTATATAATTTTCAACACCCAGTGTTCAATTTATAATAATTTTTTGTCAAAAAGGTTAAAGTTCTTTTTTGATTTTCTTGATAAAGTTTTGGTACGAGATGTTTAAATGCAGTGATGAGACTTATAGCATAGTGTTGCCAGATTCAACACTATTGGCGTCTCTTTTGGAGGGGATACATGCTAACACGTGATGCATCTTCAATACGAGTTATAATTCCTTTAGAAGTACTTGGTAAACGAATGTAATTGAAATGCCAACGAATGTTATTCTTTCCTTTACAAACACACAAAAGGGTATAAATTATCGTTTTCATCGCCTGCCAAAGCAATTAAAAAGTCAAAAAGTTTCATTGCGAAGTGGATCGAGTGCTATGAATTGTTTAAAATCGTCGATGCGGAACTCCCGCTCATCGATTGCGTCCATCCGCGTTCAACTGTCTAAAAGGGGAATAGATGTGAGTATCAATACAATTCAACAAATAGGCAAACATGAAATGTAGTCTCACGATCTTGAAACCGCTGCTCTGTCAAAAGCACGACGAAACGCACAATACCTTGGCTGAGAAAAACAAAGATCGCGATTGGACTAAAATTTTGGAAAAAATTTGGACACTAAAAAATGGTCTCAATTTATCACCATGGGCTCTTAAACTTGATCAACACAATATTAAAGAAAAATGACAATGACAATGGAATGGTCTTCACAATCTCCAGATGCCAACCTAATTGAAAATGTGTGCGGAGTTATGAAGACCCAACTAGCTAGAAAACCGGTGTATGATTTAAAGCAGCTAATTCGCACCATTCGGAAGATTTGGCGCTCTCTGTCCGTCGACTACGCGGAAAAACTTGTCGAAAGTATGCCCAGAAAGTGTGAGGCGATACTCGAAAATGATGGTGATTACGGGGCTTACTATTTAAGGATTGCACCATGTCCATTTTAACGAACGCTCAAGAAAAAAAAATAGAAATAAATATCTTTCGTACTTTAAAAAAATCGCGTACACTTTCTTATGACACAGACTGTATAGGCAAAATAGCAAAATAGAGACAGTGTATAGGCAAATAATTCTTATTAACTCACACAAACTAGCATTAAAGAATTTTTCAGAACTGAGCTTGTATGAACTAATATTTCTACTTTGTGGTTACAAATTAATGTGGAAGTATTTTGCTGTGTTTCCGCAAATATTCATTTTGGCAAAAGAAAAAATTCCATATTGCCTCCAACATGGCTTTTTCTAATAAAGCTGTTTTATCTTCCACATAATGTTTGAAACAGGGCTTGCGTTACCCGTGTTTTGCCCTTTAGGGCCAGTTAAATGAATGGCTTTTGCTACGGCGGGCATTTTTTTCCGATGAATATTTGTCACGCGTCACGCGTTCGACTTTTTCAATAGCATGGAAATGGCCGCATTAATTCAGTTTTTTTTCCTAATGAGAGCTTATTTTTGTTTCTATGTACATGTTAATTATGGGTATTTTTTTCAGTAAACAACATTATGATAATCATTACATATTATAACCACAAATATATTTTGATATATATATATATATATATATATATATATATATATATATATATATATATATATATATATATATCTATATATATGTATATATACAGTGTATAGTGGTTACCTTACTTTTTAGTAAAAGTAGTACATTTTATCATTATTATGTGTGCGTATCATTTTGATTGATACGTAAACGTAAATATATGATAAGTAAAGAACAAAATATTCGAAGCGCTCAAATTAAAAAAAAAAACATCTGCTAATAATAGGATGCAAAGTCTGGGTTATATGATGTAAATATTAGAATATCCTAGAGAAATTGCAACAATGTTTGGTAGCTTGCCAGAGTTTGTGGAAATTTGCCAACTATCCTACCGAATGTCTGAGTGTAAAGTCCTTGTTGGTGGTAAAATATGGCGTCTCGTTTGTGGTGATAGTGTCAATTTTTTTTGCACTTTGAATGACCTGTAACATATGTATAGTCTCAGTCCATATGTATATATATATATATATATATATATATATATATATATATATATATATATATATATATATATATATATATATATATATATATATACATATATATATATATATATATATATATATATATATATATATATATATATATATATATATATATATATATATATATATATATATATATATATACACATTACAATTTGCGACGAGCACAAACGTTGCGTACAAACTACTACAAATTTTGCGACGTATTACACATCTTTTTTATAATTAAAATAAAAACGATAACGGGTAAACTGTTCACAATATCATTTTTCCTTTGGGTTCACATATTTTATATTTAACCACGTATCTATTTCCAACACAAACATCCATACTTGAATCGGGGAACTGATCCTGGGATCCTTCGATTACCAGGCAAATGACTATTCCAGCTGACCAACGCCGCTGATAAAAACATTTTTATTTAATAAAAAATTGAGGTGTACAATTTAAAATAAAGATATCTGCTAGAGTCAAGTTAATAACTGGCAGAAAAAGTAATGTTTTCAAACTGTGTTAATTATTGTAATATCAGCACATACTCCAAATAATTTTCAATCATTATGGTAAAATGATAACTTATACCATAATTAAAGCAGAATATTTTAAAAAGAGAGTTTTTAAAAACTAATTAATAAAGTTTCGATTGATTGCGCGGTTGGCCCTTTGTGAAATATAGTAAGAATGATAATAATTAATACACTTAGTTTTTTTTATCAATTTATTCAAGATATTCTTTGACATGTTTTGGCCTCGCGACCATTTTCAAAAAGAGTTATGCATAAACTAGTATATATTATAGAGGAAAGTCTTGAATGTCGAACCGGCAACTAAATTGGACCACTCTCACATCTCAAAAATTATGTTTTCAATTTTAACATAGCAACACCAAGCGATAAGCATCTAACTTCATTGCATATCGGCCATATAGTTTTCGTTGTAGTATTGAAGGTCTGTGTTGTTTTGAAAAATGTATTTTTGACATTTTTAATTAACTTCCATCGATCCATGCTAAGAGTGTAGTTAAGTTAAAGGTAAGCCTACAGTGTTTGCAATTTGTAGTTTAGAAGCGTAATTTATCTACAATCAGAAAACGCGAAACGATTGCCGGCATTTGTAGGTCATATTTTATTATGATTTGTTTTTATGACGTATCCACACTGTTGGTTAAAATGGATCGCAAGCAGTTGGATAAAATGGATCCAATTTACCGTACCGTACCGCCCAATTTACCCATTCTTTTTTATTAGAGATGAGTGATAAAATGTATTATAAATCGTCACAAGAAGATTTGCAAAATGCCATACATGATTACAGAAATGAAGGGATTGGTCTACATAAATGCGCAAGATTGCATAATTTTCTGAAGGCCACTTTAAAGGCATTTAAACATAGGTGATACAAGTGAGTCCCTAGAAATAAAAAAGGAAGGCCGGCTATATTTAGCAATGAATTTGAAGATATTCTAGTAAATCATATTCTGAAGTTAGAACAACACATGTTCGTATCGGATTGAAATCGTGGATAAGAATAATATAGCGGACACGTTTAAATACACTGAAAAGACATAAAGACAAAATAAGCCCCCGACAACCTGAAGCTACCTCCTTTCACAGATCCAAAGGATTTACCAGAAATAATTTTAAGTACTATATATATATATATATATATATATATATATATATATATATATATATATATATATATATATATGGAAATATTGTTGGCACAAATAAACCTGACCCCAAATAAAATAAAATATTCCATGTTGATGAAAGCGGATTTCAAACAATGCAGAAGATACCTCAAAAAGTTATAGGTGGCAAAAGGAAAAAACAAGTACACAATGATTGCTTGTGCTAGTGCATCTGGTCAATTAATTCCGCCAGTGATAATTTTTAAGCGAATGCGAATGAATGAACAGTTAAAGGATGGAGCTCCAGCTGGGAGTATTGTAACAGTTTCGAAATATGGTTACATAAATTGTGAACTGTTCAATCAATGGTGGCAGTATTTTATTTCTGTGGTCAAACGAACAAAAGAAGATAATGTCTTGTTATTACTCGATGGGCATATGACACGTAGTAAAAATTTAGATGCTTTGTTGTTAGCTCGTGATAATGGCGTTATTTTGCTGCAATTAGCGGGACACACAATTCATAGACTTTAAACAAGCTATCGAATCTTGGATGCGAACAAATCCCTGTAGAAAAATCAATGATATTGATATTGAAGAATCCGACGATGAAGAATAACTCCTAGTTTTGAACGATTCTGACAGCAGTCTAGGCTCAGAAGACAAGGAGAATGAATGTGCCAAATGTCAAATAAATTACTACGATAAAAAATGCCCCAAAGTTGATTGGATACAGTGTGTGCGTTGCTAAAATTGGAATTACGAAACTTGTACTCAAAATCCTGACATTTGCGATGATTGTACTATATAAAGGGCTTAAATTATTCATTAGGTTTGTTACCGAGATTATTATGTTTGATATATTTTGTTTTATTATAGTTTTCTTTCTGTTTTATCTTAGAGCCTATTGAGGTCCAATTTAGCAACCCGTAGTCCAAATAACAGAACCAGTTGGCTAAATTGGAACAAAGCTCGGATCTCACATTTTGTTAATTATTGAGATATCTATAATAATTATGCTGATTAATACTCGTAAACACAAAGCCTAATAATTGTTGTTTTATTTCATACAATAGATATTTGTAAAAATCTAAAAATATATATTCAAAGCGCGTTTGAAAAAACGCCAAAAACTGTGCAAATTAAGAGAGTTTCTTCTATATTATGTATAGTTTATACATAACTCTCTTTAGTATAGCCGGCCGCGGTGGTCTGGTGGGTTAGTCGCCTGCCTGGTAATCCAAAGGTAGCTCGTTCGATTTCAGCGCTGGGATGGGTGTTTTTCTTAAATTCTTCTTGTATACACTCACATACACACACGCCCACACATATCCACACCTAAATGACTGGGATTGTTTCTAGGCAAGAGTGTAAAATCTGACAACGAATTACCCCTCAGTCACGCCAGTTAAAAGCTGAGTGAGGCCGGATGCCTTCTGAGAATGGTTCTACGTTGGTCACTTGCCAGTCGGTAGGCTTTCTGATAGACTTATGGGTAGGCACATAACCAAGGGTTGACAGCCCGAGGGGGGTGCTGGCCTGGATTTGTCGGTAGCTGATAACCGTGGTTCGGAAACCACGTGAAGCTGTAGGTTCAGTCGCTAAATAGCCTTAGATGCTGGTGCGCCTCTAACCGTAGATCCATTCCTTTTTCTTTAATATAGAATATCTTAAATATATTCTGAAACAAATACCAAGCGTTTTAATTATTATCATTGATTTATAAAGTATGGATTTTTTTATTGAAAAAAGTATTTCAATGGTTAGTTTTACTAATTTGATTTTCTTAGAGGTAATAAATAACTTCACTATACAAAATGAAACAAATCAGTGAGTGTTGAATGTTATTGTTCTAATAATAATGGCTAGGAAAAGTCGAAAGTTGATTTGAAGATACGTGAGGAAATTGTGAAAATGAAAAGAAATGGCAAGCAAACATTTAATTTATGTACAAAACATTACATAAGCAAGATATATCTTACCACATTGAAAACAAATCAGGAAAGAATGACCAAAAACACCATCAGTTAGAGCTGGGGGAAAAGTATTAGTCTGTTATTAAAAAGTGTTTAATTTCAAATTAAGACGTAACCAATGATATTGTTTTTATCCTGTAGTAAACGCCACGCCTAAGGCTATAATAAATTATGTACAAAATTTCGAATACAGCTGGAGGAGCGCCCGGAAGAAACTCTTGATTAGACTGAAAAACGAGGAAACAGTCTCTAGTTCGCTAAAAGTACGTAAATTACCCCTTAGATTTTTAGATATTTCTGGTTATTTGGTTCCGATGACCAGAAAAGTGCGTGGAGAAAAAATAAGACGGCCCTGGATCACTGAAGTATAATTTCCCACATAAAACACAATTGTGGAAATATGATTTGGGTGCATATATTTTATGTTGAAACTGGACATTTAGTAATTATTGATGAATGCCTAGGTAGAAAATTTGGTACCAGTGATTGCTGCTCTACAATATCAGAAGGACACCTCCCCATCCACCGGATATTAATCGTATTAGGCCCTCAGAACCTGACACTTTATATTTTTTGAAAAATATTTTTGATTATATACAATGTTAGAAAACATACCAAAATAATTTTAAAAAATGAAGGGTGAATATAGAGCATGTCTAAATATTCATACACCAGGTTCTAATAGAACTTTTATTGAACATAGATTGATTACTATCTTAACAGTAACCTAATTATAAGCAAAATACAAAATTAAAACCTATTTTAGCGTATATTTTAGCTTTAAAACAATCGATATGAAGTCAAACATTGCAGTTGCTGCATATAAAAGTCACACACTTAAGACATCTTGCACATTGTTGCTGAGTGGGATTTTTTATCGGCCAATGATCCAAGCGATCATACATCACAGGAACATTTGAGGTTCTCTATGGCATAAGAACCCGCAGCTTTGGAGTTAAAAGAATTGGCAGTATTATACCTAGCAAGGTTCTATATTTCGGAAAAAAACACGAATTAACGATGGATGTGTTTAGGCAGAAGCGAACATGGTCCAACACCATTTTCAACTTCTTGGATACAGTACAAAATACTGAACAAATTTTTGTACAATTTTTAGAAACTTTTTTGAGGCTTCAAATCCTTTTTCCCATTCGAAATAGTTATTTCATGAAGGCAGTTGTTTTTGTTGACAGTCAATTATAGTTTGTATTGATAAAACTTTAAATAAAATTAAAGGTGTTAAAAGAATTTGAGAAAAATCGATTTGTTCAAATATTTTTCCTTTACACAACAAAAATATTGGGTTAGAACAAAGAAAACCTGATGAATGAACAACAATAAATAAAAACTAACATTATCCACCTTGAGATAAACTCATTACGGAGAAATGATCGTCTCTATCGCTTGTTTTTGTTAGATCCCAAATAGTGCAACAAATGACACCAAAACTAAAGATACTTCAACTATACAGAATACCTAAACACCATACGTGTGCACGCTAAACAAAACATTGGATAACAGAGACAGGAGGCGAGCAATATGCTGTTTTACCGACAGATAAACAACTCGAGCGTTGCGACGAAAAACAAAAGGGTTTGTTTTGAATCGCATGTCTAGCCGTTTGTTTACGAGCGATACCGTATTTATGTGTTTATACATTTTAATCAACTTTTAGGCTTGGTGCGTCCCCGCGGATGAGGACGAAGCGTTAACTGAACTTGACATTTTTGTTTGTTTCTTTTTTATTTTTATTAAAAGTTGAACTTTCGATTTCAGAACAAAATTGAAACATTTTCATTACTATTGTGAATTTTTAAATGTTATTTTTGAAATAATTACAGGGAGTTGTACTCTCCAAATAATAGTCTAACAGTTTTCTGCGCTGTGAATATGGCGAGGAGCGATGTGGGTCCAACCTCCTTTCTTGATGTGGATGTGTTTAGGCAAGAGTTTGACGGTGAGTTCGGCCGGAAGCTTCCAAAGAGGTCTTCTATAAGAATGTTAAAACTTGTAAAAACTAAAACAGAATAGCAGCAACACTATTTGAAATGTAAATATCACTCATAGATGCTGTGTTAATGTGCCAATGTTAAGGGCGTAACATAATGAGGTTTCCTTTCATATAAAATGGTTCTATTTTTTTGTACATACCTTTTTTTAATTTAATTGCAGATTATAAAAACACTAATTTTTTTACGTAAAAGAGGTACTCTTAATTCTCCTCGATAAGCTGCACTATTTTCGAGTAAATTGGTTTTAAAATTTTCGAGGGCAACCCAATAAAGCTTAATGTTTTTAGCATAGCAATAATAAGTAGGTCATGTCAATATTACATTTATTTGTTTCGCAATTCCCCTTTTGAATGTTCTTAATTTGGAAAGCGTTAAAATTAAAAAAAAAAAGGATATTAGTAAGATATAACATGTTTATGTTTAGTAATGTGGAATAAGCCAATATTCATTTTACCCATGGATATAGACATGGAAATGCAAAAGCCGGTTTTTTATTTGAACTCACCAGAACTATAGAAACTTCGGACTTAAAAGGGATTAACGAAATGAAATAAAATGAGACGATAAATTTAGACACCAAATTTTGGCTGAATTCAACAACATTGACTAAGCGTCAGAAAAGCTGCCAAAAAAAAAGTTTTCCGAGTTTTAAGAAAGGACCACAGGAAACCTTTTCGTATGCAGTTAATCCAAAATCTTCAACCAGATAATGCTGACCAGCAAATTAATTTTTGTGACTTCGTTTTCAATGCTACGGGGGAATATCTTAATTTTAAAAATAAAATCATTTAAACTGATGAAGTTACTCGAATACTAGGATTGATAAACTTTCAAAATTTAAGAACCTGGGCTCATGAGAATCTTCTCCTAATCTGCTATAGAGTATTCTACTAGCAAACAGTTCAATGTTAATGTATGGTGAGGTGTCATTAACGGGACTTTTAGTGGGCCTCACTTTTTTCCACCACGATTAAATGGAGCAGTATTTAATGATTTTTTTAATGACAATCTTTTCGAATGCCTCTGAAGATGTTTCGCTTAATTTAAGGAATAAATGCTGGTTTCAAATGGATGGTGCTTCAGCATATTATGCTACAGAAAATCATATGTGGCTAAATAATGTTCCTGAACGATGGATGGGTCGAGGACCATGGACCTGATTCGATTTATTCATCTGGGGGTATTTAAAGGATAAAAAATGTAAATACCAAAGAAAGAGTTGACCCAAAAAATTCAAAGCGCATGTGAAGATTTGCGGATTAATCCAAATTTTATTCGCAAGGCCACTAAATCTGTTGTTTCGAGGTGTCAGAAATGTGTTGAAGTTGAAGGTATGCACTTTAAACAATAATTTTTAGTAATAACATTTTCTTAAAATTTCTTCTTTTTTATTTGGATGCGCTTTATAGTATTGCTCACGAAAAGTTTAAAAGCGATTTATTCGAAAATAGTGCATTTTATTGAGGCGAACTAAAATTACCTCTTTTACATAAAACATTCAAGGATTTCATGTCTTGAATGAAAAAAAACCTCGTTCAAACAATTGGACAATTATTACCTTGGACCCCTCAATATATTATGCCCCTGATTAAAATTTTAAAATTTGAAATTCGTGGTTCATTTCAGCACCCAAAGTTGACAACACTCACCAAATTTCATAATTTTATTGTAAACAATTTCGGAAATATTTATAAAAAACCGTCTTTAGGATGCCTATTTCTGTTTATTTGTCCAAGTTTTTGAGCTGGGCTTTCTGGCTCCTACTCGTTTTTAATGACGTTACCCCCGTTCCTGATGGGGGTTTGTGGGGGCTTCTTGATAGCCCAAAACTTTAGGATGTCCCATTTGGGGAGGCGTAGCTCCCTTAAGAGACATTATGCGACTAAGAGTTATATAACAAAGTACCATTATTTTTAACCATAGAACGCGACCACGATTATCAATAAAAAGCCGCATATTTTTTACTATTAATTTTCGTAGATAAATAACTCTTTAAGCAAAATCAAATCTAAATAAATTATGAATTTAAAAAAAAATTACTTAAAAAAAAGTATTTTCAATATTAAGCCTTAAATTTTTTTAATCAAGTCAAAAAAACAAGGTGTAACGCAAAAAAGCGATAAATTACTTTTAAATTCAAATTTAACCTTGAATAACTTTGGGAGGAGTGAATTTAACAAAAAATGTGAAGATCCCTTGTTTGTAGAGCTTTCAATTTTCTTTAAGAAGATGTATTGTATTTTTAATCAAATATTGATTCGTTCATTAATTACAAAATTTCAAATTTGAAAAGTAAAATTGTAAAAAGAGATCAATGTTCAAGGTACGATTACATGGAAACGGCTTGTTTGACGTAAATTTATAATGAGACCTTTTTTGTAAAGAATTCAATTTCCTTCAATAATATGTATTGCTTAAATTTTTCAAATTGATGGTTTAGGAGTTTTGGACGAAAGATGCGATTGTTATTAAAAAACCAAAAGTCGCGATGATACACTTCTGAATATAAATATTAAGGGCTCTAACTTTCACAATATTTTTTTATCACCACAAATAATATTTTCGGTATCCCTTTAAAAAATAATCGATTTTTTGGTCCGGTCTAACAAATATATATAATTATTGTTATTCACGTATTCACATATGGCCCCTGGTGGACAACTTGAAGTACAGTTAGAGTCGTTTGTTGTTGTTAGCCTTCCTCTACACCTATACTGATTTCATTCTTTCACCATACGCTTTTTTCTTTTGGTCAGACAAATTTGTTCCGGCCTTCCTACATTTTTCTCTCTGGCCAACCTCCTAAACCTTAATCTTGTGTTTGAAACATTTTCTATCCTGAATTTCACTTTGTGTAATATTTGCTGATCCTGTTTAACTGCAGCAATCTATTTAATTGTTTTCATTTTAGCTCTACTCCTATTTTCACAAAATTCAACGATTTGTCTAGTTAACCTACTCTTTATATTATATATATATATATATATATATATATATATATATATATATATATATATATATATATATATATATATATATATATATATATATAACAACACTGTTCATATGGCTACATTAAATTTTTCTTTCAAACATTTTCCTTGTACTAAATGTATATTAACTCATTTTTCATAAGGCATTAACGCATGGATATCGTGTTATTTTTTAATGAAAATTTTACACGATTTTGCTTTCAAATGAAAATGCTCAATTAAGACACTTTTTCTCGTTGTTTATATAATGTTTTAAGGTAATCGATAACGACTCACACCAATATATTTTGGGACGTTTCTCTGTGAAGCCTAATTTTTTAAATATTAAGTTTAATTTTGTGAACTTTAGGAGAATTCATGGAATATGCAAAAATTGTTGTTAATGCTGCGTACTTATAATACATGTAACAAAACTAACACAGCACTTGTAACAAAAAGTAAAATCGCAAAATGTAGCTAATTGAGTGATGAGATTATCGTCTTAATCTCCTTTCGTTAATTCTCCAGAAGAATATAAAATATTTAAATGTCTTTTATATAAATGTACTCATATTTTGATTCTATTGGCTACACTCACCAAGTTGTACTCTTGTTTGGTCATAGGAGTGTCCAGATCATTTTACGTCTTCACTTCACAATAGATCTCACATAAATATTTGTAAGGATACAATAGATAAAAACCAGTTAGCATCATCATAACAATGAATAAACTGAACAATTAATGAATTAATGAATTTGTTTATCTGAGAAGGAGATTAGACAAACACAACATCACAGGAGAAATTAATTAGAAAGCAGTGGTATTAGGACTGAACTGAAACAACTAACTCCCTGCAATCTGTTCTAAGACTACACTCATACTCAAATGGATATGAAAGTCAAAATATATAAAACACTCATTCCGCCAGTAGTCACTTAAGGCTACGAGACGCGAACCGTCACAAAAATACAGAAGAAATGCTTGCAGTACTTGAGATAAGATTACTTGTGGGTAATAATGCAAATTGGATGATCAGGTATAACTTCGAACTCAAGCAATTATGCAAAGACCTGGATATTGTAGATTACATGAGGATTCAGCGATTCACCTGGGCGGAACAATTGGTAAGAATGTTAAAAAATGGGTAAAAAAGAGAGGTAGACCAAAGTATCAAAGACACGATGCCAAGGCAATGTAAGAAGAGATGTTGAAGAACTATTAAACGTCCAAAACAAGGGAGTATTAGAGATTAACCAGGATGCAGACGAATAAGAAGATGGAGGATGCTAGGATGCACATGGTTTATGTGCATCCTAGCTCATGCTTCATTTGGGTTTGCATTTAGCTTTTGTTTTTATGACCTTTTTTAGCAGATAATGAACGCATGTTTGAACATTAGTAACTGACATTTGATGCATATGAGTCTCACGTAAAGTGGCAGTAAGTTGGTGAGCGTTAATTGTTTTTGAGTGACGTTGATTTAAAAGAATAATATTGAAAATTTCTACGATATTCCCAAGGAAATATTTATCGTTTTCTCTAAGCGTAGTCGTATTGGTATGTACAATATTGTTTGTATTAGCTTTTTGTAGTTTGCTTCAAACTTGAATATATTACAATCTGAACAAACTCATAAATGAATAGTTTGACAAACCCTGCACATGATCTGGTTTAACAGGTTATTCATAAAACAGAATACTTATTTCAACAATATTTTTAAATAATTGATAATATTAAAACCTGAAGAACAAAAATATCTCAAAAAAACTGTATCAGAATTTTATATCGACATGATCGACATAAAAAATATGTTTTATTCGTTGTTTTATTGCTTGTCTTGATAACAGGTGCTGTAATAATTTATACAATCACAATTCTTATTGTTATTATACATTAGGCTTTGCTTTGGATCTTATGTAAGTAATTTTGTTGAAGTATTCAATTCGTAGATTACCAAATTTAATATATAGATTAACATATATAGATAAGGTCAATGATAAAAGTATTTTATAGAAAATATAATTGTTTGTTTATCAAAATGTAATGTAAAATAACTAACTGTGTACATTATTTAACAGCAAAAACTTACTCTAGGTGTAACACGACTAGAAGTCTTAGTTAAAGTGGCTCCCATTCATGAGTAAACCCAGTCCGCCAATTCGAAATACCACTCAAACCTTATTTTACCAATAATTGTCACTTCATATCCTTATAGCAAAACGTAAAACCAACAAATTCTCGAATTCACAATCCAAATTACGAAAATCCAAACAATAACAGTAACAAAACGTTCTGTTTCAGTTTTCCTGACTTTATGCGCAACCGGAAAAACTTTCACTGGCGTCACGCGATATGGCAACAACGTTCCGCAGACCGTGCAGTCAAAACACCCTCTGAGAGACACGCGGTGCCGTTTGCCCGCACCCTCGGCGAAGGGTGCTCGGTCGGCTGGACGCTCGTGCGCCGTTCTGATACGAGCGATGTGTCGTCATCGTCGTCGTCGAGGGCCGTTGTGCCGACTTGGTGTTTACAGCTGATGAGAGCGGCCATACCGGGTGTTCCCAGATAGGGGATCAGGAGGGTCAGGTGGTCACATATAGTTCGATAGGGTGGCTGCATTAAATAACAAATTTTTAAATTGAGCGTTGTATTCGCTATGGACCCTTTGGTGAATAAATTATTTAGGTCGGTCATGATAATAGACAATATTTATCAAAATGGCAAGAGTTTACAAGAACAGAAATTTTCGTACTAAAACATACTCCCTGTATATCATATATTGAATATTTGTGGTTATTTACCTTTATGTTTCTGTATACGATTGCAAAAAATGGACAAAGTAAACATTCAGGATATCTGATCATGACAATTGTTCGTTAAATTAGTCAGATGATTTGACATTGCTCTTTTAATCGTTACGAGGACACGGATAGAATGGTTTAAGGATCAGAATTATGCACGAATACAAGGGTGGATCGACTCAGGGCATGACTAATTTCATCTTAGACTCCTTGCTCTACAAGTGCGTGATACTTTTATTGCACCTGTAGGTAGGACTGTTACGAGAATGACTGTTAATCGAGACTTACACGCGAAGAGGATGCGTACTTATCCTATTTATTGGCTGCTTCTTCTTACAGCACACTAATACAAAACACTTCACTTGGAATGGCGCCGAGCCAGAAGTGAATAAATATGGTAAAACATTATTTGCTTTAGTGATGATTCTAGATTTTATTTAGGTAATCATTATGGACGTAGACGCATGATAGACGTATGATATACAGTTATTACACCAGAAAGTATGAAATATAATGTATTATGTTTAAAAAGTAAAAGTTCAATTAAAGAAAAACTAAGAGATAAGTAGATGATAGACGATACAGTTATCACATCAGAAAGTGTGGAATATAATATGTGATGCTTAAGAAGTAAAAGTCCAATTAACGAAAAAGTAACCATCTAACTAAAATAAGATGTAACCGAAATATTTCAGCCGGTCTTATCTACAAATTGGTCCAAATCTTATAGTTCCATTGGAATACAACCATATTCTCTTTAATCCTGTGATCAAAGACTGATCAAAGGCTTTGCTCTTCAGACAAAGTGGGATTTTGTTCTTAAACACTACCTTGACCCTGCCAGCTACATTTAATATGCCGTTCCATCTCTCGGACGATATTACCTCCATTGAAACACTCTGCTCAATATATATCGAGGATTGACAAGCAAAAGTATCTAAGTCCGTTATACATTTTGTTTTGCAGAACATATTGAATGATTCATGTCTCCTGAATGGACTTAGACACTTCTGCTTGTCAACCGTCGTTGTGTATTTATCCATAATATCCAAATCATTCCCTTAAACAGAAATTCTTCTATCTTTGGAAACTTTATAGAACATGACCTTTTTAACCTCTTTTTCAGGGTTATTCTCAAGCCAAATGGTTTTGCCGCTCTTTGCAACTCTTTTATGTGTTTTTATAACTCCTCTGACTCTTGTGAAAGGAGAAAAAGGTATGATTATATCTGCGAATATAAGAAGGCTTACGTATGCACCAATGATTTTTATTCCATCCTGTTCCCAATCCAGATTACGAAACTGTTAGTGTCATCACACATGGATGTCAATAGTTTGCCATAGGTTATGTCTAACCTTTATTAAGCAGTGTAACCAATATGGCTTGCTTTGAGATTGAGTCAAATGCCTTTTCATAGTCAATAAAAGCTAAGTACAGTGACATGGAGTATTCATTGTGCCTTTCTATGGCCTGTTGGACAACCTGGATGTAAGTCATTGTGCTGAATCCACTTCTGAATCGTGCTTGCCCTCTTGGTTATGTTCCATTCAGTGTTCTTAATATTCTTTTAGCTAAGACCTTGGTAAAAAAATTGTACATTATTAATAGGAGGCTTGTTGGGGGTATTTTTTTAAAATCTTCCTGTGTTTCTTTTTTATGAAGACAAATCCCTTAAAAAATGTTCCATAAGTTACACTATCATTTTCTGGAGCCTTATCATTTTTCATCGATTTTAAAGCATTGTTCACTTCATTCTACAGTATATCTGGCATTTGTTCTTCCGTGGGCATTGATGTTTTTGAGTGGTACTTCTACTCAAATATTCTGATAAAAATGATATGTCTGTCCTTTTATCATATCTATAAATATTTCTTATTGAAAACTGTGTACATCAAACTAAAATATCAAAACCAGTACAAAAACCAATTTGCACTCCAGAAAGGATATGTCCTTATGGGACTTTAACGATTGTATCAATTTCAAATCCTTACGTGATAAAAGGCTGGTGGAAAGGTCTTCGATATCGTGAGATGATAACTGGAGTTTTGTGAAAAGTCAGGCCTATAAGAATAATCCACAATCGATTCCTGAATTAAAGGATGTAATTGTTAGTCATTGGTGAGACAGAGCAACGGTTATGCCAAAATATCATCAAAATTTTTGACAAAAGAGTGGACGTCTGTGGAGCTGGTCATTTGACAGATATTGTCTTCCGTGTTTAAATATCAATTATTGTTATCAATTTCGAATGCTTACCTGTTAAACATGAGGGCATTGATAATATGGTTATCTAAGGATTTAAAGAAAAGTGTCTTGGACTTTCTGCTGTACGAAATCGGCATGAAAATGTTACATATTGTCATTGTATAGACAAAAATTAGAAAAATTAATCCGATAATTTTTTTTTCGTCGTTTGCCTACTGCTTTTGTTATTTAGTATAATTTCTCTAACAATTCGTTTCAAAAATAGTTCTCGGTTCTGAATAGATATCAAATTGTTTCCAATAGATACGTGCACCTATGGTATTTATTGGTATAATTTAATTCGAACAAAAACCCTAACTACTAACAGTTGAAACTGAAATGGATCATTTAATAAACTATATTCAGTTTAAATAACCTTAAACGTTTAAATAACTGGATATATTCTCGACTGCCCTCGATTATAGTATAAACAGAAATGCAAATTCCAAAAACTTATAAATATAAGTGGAAGTGGATGGTGAATGTAAATATCCTCAGAAAATTATTTAATATAAATCAGTTCGCAAAAGTGAATTTTAACAACTCCAGGAATCATAACGTATACAAATAAAATTCCTGGTAAGTCAAGAATAAAAATGAAATATTTTGGTCTTGGTTTTTAAAGTCTGATTTAATGTTCAGAATATAAAGTGAAGAGGCTTCTAACATACTTTTGTTGGTACAATTAAGAATGTATTGTTTAAAACAGCGAAGTATCATATTAATTGGGACTAATTAAAAATAATTCGTTATATTTTTTTTGTTCCGTTGCAGGTTCATTTCGATTTGCACTTGTTGCTGTGGGTGGTATTTTAAATCTCTGGTTTACAGAAATAAACCCTGAACAATTTTGGATCTTAAACGAAACTTTCAGACCCTCATTAAAAATATACCACGTGATATGTTGTAATGTAATTTTTTTGGTTACTTAAATTACAGCTACGGAAGCCGTTCGCCGGAGGCAGTTAGGTAGTGCGTTACGGATGATCTTCATCAGCACTTCGATAAGGGCGCCACCCAATTTTTCGGAATCAAAAAAGACTCAGTTAACACAAACACAAGTTCAGAGACAAATATAAAAATAAAAATAAATAATCATAACACAAAAAAAAATAAAGGTGATGCTTACATTACAACCCTACTTAACTAGTTATGATGAAGATGAAGGTGTTCAACATTAGGCTAACAGTATTAAAGGGCTCTTAGCTAGAGTTCTTAAAACTCAAAATGATGGTAGACAAATAGTGCTTGAATAATAAATGGGTAATAATAGTGAAAATATTAATAAAATAAAGTCTGGCCTTTTTCCTTTGTGGTGCTATTTAAATATCCGGCTATTGAAAAATCCGGTAACTAAGATGGGTGGTTACTAACTGATGTGCGGAGTACAAAAGGTTTGTTACCATAAATGCCCCGTATCAAAAACGTCTGGTACCTAAATTGTCCCGTATCTAAAATGTCCCTAAAAATTAGTCTAAAACGTCTGGATCCTAATATGTCCGAACCCTAAAATGTCCGGAGTCTAAAAAGACCCCCGTACCTAAAATGTCCCGGGTCAAAAATCCTCCAAAATACAAAAAAAATAACCTGTGCAGGGCTTGGCGAACTAATAAAGATACCTCTAACGGAGGGGTTACTTAACCTGAACTGTCCGCGGCGTCGTCTATTAAGAAGATGTTGGTCTTTTTGGTATGGAGACGAGTGTTCAGTACGAGCACGCATGTCTCCGCACTCACCAAGGAGTTTATTTGAACCAAGATATGCCTAAGACAATACTACCTGTAGCGGTCAATAATTTTTAAACGCTACAATGTGTGAAAGTGATCGAAAATTCGAGTAATCGAAAATTGGTAGGAGTAATCGAGAATCATTCCACCAGATGCATTCCACCAGACCAAGCCGAGGAAGACATTTGAACGACATTATTTTCAAAACATAATGCCATTATTTGATCTTCAGGGTAAAATTAAAATTACAGGATTATCTCTTGTAGTTATCATGGTACCTCATTTTTAAAGTTCTGACACTTAGGCTGGAGAAAAACCATGAAAAGAAGAATATCTTGTCTTTTAGAAGGTAAGTAATTAATATATTTCTTAATATTTAGCAAGATAATGACAAAGAAATATTCTAAGATAGGGAATAATATATAATAAGCTTGAAAAGGGAAAAGCTTGAAAACAACTTCATAAATACGTGAAATGTTAAAAGAAAACAAAATGCTATTCAAGGTAATACATAGATACAAGAACATTCCTTTACAAATGTAGCAGATAACGGGTCTTTCAAATTGTTTTATTACGTGATTGCTGAAGACCCAGAAATTTCCATTAGTTAACGTTCACAGCAATTTGGACTCAGTGAATCCACAACATGGCATTTTTCACGAAAGGATTTAGCTCTGAAGGCATATAAGGTTCAAATAACACGGGAATTAAAGTCACTGGATCATTCAAAACGTCGTGCACTTGTCAATTGGATCAAAGAACAAACAGATGATTTTTCTCAAAAAATCATCTTTTCAGATGAAGCACATTTTGAAATTCGCTATGTTAATAAACAAAATTGTAACATTTATAACAATTGTAAGACATAACCTTTACATCCTAAACGAGTCACTTTTTGGGGTGCATTATGGTCAGGAGGTGTAATTGGGCAGTAGTTCTTTCAAAATGCTGGTGGTGAAACTGTAACTGTGAATCGTGTTCGATATCATGAGATGATAAATTGATTTTTCTGGGCTGAATTGAATAATATTGATTTGGAGGATATGTTGTTCCAACAGGATGGCGCTACACCTCACTCTACTAATGAAATAATTGATTTAATGAGAGAAAAATTTTCTAGACGAGTCTACGGCCATGAAGATCATTTGATTTGACCGTTGGACTATTTTCTTTGGGGTTATGTGAAAATCCAGGTCTATAAGAACAATTCATAATCGATTGCTGAACTAAATGATGAAATTATTGAAGTTATTGGTGAGATAGAGCCACGGTTATCCCAAAATGTCATCCAAAAGAGTGGACGTCTTTGGAGCTGCAAGAAGTGGTCATTTGGCGAATATTGTATTTAGTGTTTAAATGTCATGCACTATGCTTCAATTATCAATAAAAAAATTTTTGAAGTCAACCTAAATTCTGTGTTTAATCAAAAATTAAAAAACCGGTCAATTTGAAAGGCCTTTAAGTCAATTAATTAAATTATTTTAAAAGTATCATTGAAGAAACCTTCCTGAAAACTCCTGTCGAGAAAATTATTATAATAAATATAGTAGTAACGCCAAAAAAGCTCCAATGTGTGGGTGATCTCGAAAGAATGAATGAAGACAGAACAAGAACTTTTTTAAGACCTATTAGAGTCTCCTATTTAGGCTATCATGCTCTTTAGGTAGCGCTCTAGCTAGTACGGTAATACGAAGGCTGCAGCAATGCGGGTTCAACTTCCACTCTCAGTGTGGTTATTTGTCTCGGTTTGTTCTTTAAGCGAAAGTATAATATTTGATAAAATGATCGCCTCTCAGCCACGTTGGTAATCAGATTGGATAAGTCCGGATAAGTCTCCTGAAAGGTCTTCAATGTAGGTTACTCGTCAATTGGTAAAATTTTTGACAGATTAAAAGTACAATAGCTTCTAATGCGAACGCGCCTATAAACATAAATCTCGAACTTCGATTGTCATTATTACTTTGCATACAATGTTTCGGACAGTTGGATCCCTAACCGTTTTCAAGTGAATACTCACTTGAAAACTAACCGGAGTGAATACGCGCTCTCAAGCAACACTCCGACAAGTTATGAATCAAGAAATAATGACAATCAAACAAAATAGAGAGTTAACTTTTCTTTTAATTGAAATATTTACAATTCATTCAGTATAGCTATAACGGTGACCTACTAACCAGGTCCATTCACTAGAATTTTCAGTCTCGCGAACAGATAATAGTCACAGTAACCCAGATGGAGAAAGTAAGATAGATGACCAAGGTTTACAATTATTTCATATAAATATGTCTTTTTCTAATTACATAAAGATTAAAATGGTTAAATTTTAAACCTTTTTTATCGGAAATATTGAGATCTTAAGAGATTCAACAATAACCTGAAGTTATGTAAGTGCGTATTCGATTTTATTTTTAATTTTCTGGTAGTTTTATGGTCCTGATATAATTACGGTGTAGGAAGGAGTTCAGCAATATAAATCAATTTGAATTGAATTGATCTGATGAATACCGTACCATAGATGGTACCGTAGTGAGTTAGTGGTATTATATTTTGAAAACGTAACTTTTTATTAGACACCACTGAAATTTTGCAGCCTATCTTTTAATTTGTTTAAGAGCTAAGAATTTTTTCCCGTACTCCCCGTAATAAATACTCATTCCTTTAACCGCTCCCAAATATCATCAAGTGTCTCCCAGGACCAGTTTCTGACCTTTGGGGGCGACTGAAGAATTGAACAATTATAACGTGGAGTACGAAAAAACTTTTCCTTGTTTTCTGAATATTTTTAATATACAGAGTGTCCCATAACTTATCCGCCATAGACGGCGTCTCCACACCTCATCTTCGGAAGCACTACCAAATATTGCTCTTCGTAGCTTTCTCTCGAAGACTGAAAGGTCTTAGTTAGTTAATGAAAGGCATTGGTCTTAGTTAGTACCCATGCTTTTACGTCGTATGTGAGAACTGGCAAAATCAATGTTTTATACAGTCGAATTTTCGGTTTAGTTGCGAGTTTACAAGGGTTTACTCAAGGGTTTACGCAAGCCGAAATAATATCTATTTGTCATTTAATTGCATTACATTCGCTGTTTCCGGAATTGATTTTAAATCCTAGTAGAGATGAAAATAAGAGGATTTAGTCAATAAATGTGTTGGCAAATGTTATTTATTAATAAGATACAGAGTGTTGAAAGTGAAATTAAATTTTCGAAAAATTGAGATAATTTAAAAACGGTCGAAGATATCAGATCCAAATTGGGGTAGTTGGGTTTTCAAAGGTGACAAATCCGACTTTGGTACTAATTTGAGCCTAGTTCCTAGAGAGCGCTTGCTACCTACTTTTTGAGGAATTAACTCGCTTATATTTTTTTACCCTATAAAGCCGGGAATATTTTTAATTCAAAATACAGAAGAGTCATAATTACCACGTAATAAAGGTACCCTTGGTCAATATCAATATCTTACGTCCTTTGTGAGATATTCGTGTTCGAATATTCCATTGCACAGCTTGTCGATGGCTGAAAAATCTGCAATTCACAAAGTCGATGTGGAAAACGTTGATTCAAATGATTTCGCACTGCAACAGTAAAATGCAGTGGCGCCCCATCTTACATGAACCATATGTCTTGCCTTATGTTTAGAGGTATACCGTTCAAAAGGCCTAATAAATCATTTTCTAGAAACTGCTCATATTTTTCTCCATTCAGTCTCAAATGAGCCGATTAAAAAATTCTCGATAATGCCGCACCAAATGTTAATTGAAAATTAGTGCTGGAAATGTCGCTCTCTTGGTAGATGTAGATTTTCCAGGGCGTAACAATGATTATTTCGCCAGTTAAAAATTCCGCGTCTGGTGAAAGTTGCCTCGTCAGTAAATAATATATTTTTCAAGAACTTAAGGTTTTCGTTTTTTTTTATGTAGTAGATTTTGACAAAATTCTTATCTAGCCGGCAAATCTTGTGGTAATAAATGTTGAACCGACGAAAAATGGTAGGTAAACAATTTTTATTTATGAAGAACTCTTGAAACGGTAGATTTACTAATTCCTGTAGATGCCTTCAAAAGCCTAGCGCTTAGTTGAGGATTTTCCGTGATACTAACTAAAATGTCCTCTTCTTGTTCTACCGTTATACGTTTGGATCGTCTACTAGGATTGTTGTAATAAAACGAACCTGTTTCGTCTAACTGACTAAATAGTCTTTGAAAAATTTGTCGATTTGGGATGATTCTGCTTGGGTAGAGCTCTTCATACATTCTCACTGCAGCGCGACTATTGTAATTTACTTGTGCATAAACGCAGAGCATATCTCTTAATGAAACTGATTAAATCTGGGAATTTTTAACGATTTATTTAATACTAACTCAAGATTGGAGAAACTTGTTTCCACCCACGTTTAATAGGAGATATAAAAAATAATGACGATTGTCCATACGTAATAATTTGTACACAACATTCAAAGCATACTTTGGGAATTGCATATTTTTCAGCCATCGATAAGATATGCAATGGAATATTCGAACACGAATATTTCACAAACGGCGTGATATATCCATATTGACCAAGGGTACCTATTTTACGTGGAAATTATGACTCTTCTCTATTTTGAAGTCAAAATATTACCAGCTTTATAGGGTAAATAAATATAAGCGAGTTAATTCCTCACAAAGTGGGTAGCAAGCGCCCTCTAGGAACTAGGCTGTAAACCCAACCAGTTTTTTAACTATCTCAATTTTTCGAAAATTTAGTTTCACTTTCAACACCCTGTATCTTTTTAATGACTAACAATTGCTAACGCATTTATTGCCTAAATCCTCTTATTTTGATCTTTACTACTACCAGTTGCTCTATTTCGGATAAGTTATGGGACACCCTGTATTCTTCACCAGTCTTTTGCCCACTTGCACCTTGTCATGTTAGTTTGTATTTAACAAGCAACTATCATTGAAGTATTCAACATTGCGTAAAGAAGTGTTATTGATAAACAAAAGAATTGATAAAAAATTATTGTGTGTTGAATAATCAAGATAAGTTAGGCAGAAAGAGACTGCTGGATTACAAACATCTTAAAAAAAGCATTTGGGAAATATCTTGCATAAACGGCCAGCGAAAAAAATAATGATCAATGTATTTTACGATTTCCATGGAATATTGCTCTTGGATTATTTTGAAAAAGGAAAAAAGATTACTGGAGAATGGTAGTGTTAATTTCTGAACAAATTTAATGGTGAAAAAACCATCATCAATCACCGTATTCTTAAGATTTGGCTCTTAGTCACTATTTTTTGTTTCCAGAACTAAAAATATGAATTCAACGAAAACGATTTGCTTCAAAACATGAAGTCATATACGAAACAACTGATTTTTTGAAAAATTTGTCAAGGAGCGAAGCGATACATCAAGGCGCACAACTGTTGGAAAATTACTGAATGAACTATATCGAACTCATTTTTTATAATTTTTAATAGACCGCTTAAGGGGCTTCGGAGCTAAAGTGATGTTTTACTTGCCAAAAACTCGTTAATTGAAATCACAATGCGGCAAGGCACATTGTCGTTATGCAGCACCCAGGTGTTCTTGACATTAAGTCTCACACGTACCGTTTTTCGTAGTAATTCAAAAACCTCTCTCCTCTTGTTGCCCTTTGGACGTTTTTCCTAACCATATTTGCGCAGATTTTACTTGGTTCCAACAGGATGGAGCCGCCATTAATCTGTTATTGCCCATCGTTCAGGCGTTTTTCCGGGAGAATTGATTTCTCGAAGAGAAGACATTCAGCGACCCTCTGAAGCCCGGACCTGACTCCCTGTATTTTTTTTATAGGGATATCTTAAAAGTCAAGAGTACTGGAACCGCCCATACATAATACAATTTGTAAAAATACTTTTTGCAGTCCAAAAATAAAGTAGAAAAGAAAAAACTAGTAAATATAGTGGCATTATATGCTCAACCACATAGAAACCCTAAAAGTTGTGATGTAATTTTAAGAGAAAATCAACTTTGCCCACTTTATCTGTTTTCGTTCTATTTTCTCCCCGAGGTCAATATACCGCCGCCGATACTAATAATCGATCTTTACCTATAAACCTAATACTATGAACTTTAAAATAAATCTTACGATCGGCCAATTTACCATTTTCAGAACCAAGTTGCATCCGTCTAAGATAAAAACTAGAAATAAACATGAAAACCGAGACGGAATAACGGATGAGACTGCATAACGGCGCATAAATCACCAGGAAGCTGCATCGGAGAAGGCATCCGTCACGTGATAAATACGTTATATGAATCAAATATAATGAATTCAACTGATGCCATGGTAAAAGCTCGAGAAAAGGCACTATAGTAATCTGTTAGCTGCATGATTAAGGTTTTTTATAAGTGTAGACCATCGCTTTACAGGCTGACGCCTTGATGAACATGTGTTCAATTTATTTTTGAATGTTATTATAAGTTAAAGTGTTGTTTGTTTTAAGACTGTTATTAATTACACCTTGTATTATTTTAATTTGATTTATGCTCTTGTTTTATTAGCTTTAAAAATTGAGGTATTAATAATCTATAATTAAATGAACAGTAAGGTTGTGCTTTTTAAAACTATCGTGTTAACATATCAAGTCTAATATTAGGCTAATTTAAGTCCGTTTTTTGTAATTAAAAATGTTATTTTTATATTTTATGAAGTATATTTTTCTTTAGAGGTAAAATACTTACGGTACCTCATTGTGAAATCACTCAGATTATTGAACATCAGTTCACGCAAAAAGAGTGTTAGCAAAAAGAAATTGTAAAGTCTGATAGCAGAAGTTCGCCGGCATTACAAAGATAAAAATACAAATTTTTCATAAATATTTTTTTATTTTTCAATGCAGCTCGCAATTCAGTACATTTACATCAACGGTGTTCCAATTATTTAGTACCCTCAGTATGAGATTTAACCAACTCTGCAAGTAATCTTTGAAGTGAAACTTCATCCACCAAACGATTTCTTCAGGTTTTGAAATAGGGACTAATTACTGGGACTCAAATCAAACGAATACGGTGGATATGGAAGCGCTGGAGTTTTGTGGCAACAACAGTCCAACTCTTTTTTGTCTTAAAAAAGCTCAAACTTCAATTTTATCCATTGTTCAGAAAATGTCAAAATTTGTTGCTGTATTCCATGGTCATAATCAAAACGCAAGGGTCTGTAATTTCGCCGTACGTCATCTAAATAATCAAACTTAACAAATATCATAGTCTCCCTTGCACCTTCTTTGTATCAGGCCGGGAGCCTGGCACAGTTTTGTTTTGCGCTGATTGAACCGAATTTAAAATAGATTACATAAAAAATGATCAATTCTTCTATTGGAACCTTTAGTGTGAAACACTAAACTTGAAGAGATTTATCACTAAACACCAAATCACTTTTTTGAACTTAGCGACGCTTGTTTCGCTAACCATGTTAGCATCATCAGGAGATGATTTAATAGATTAAATACAACGCTTTTAAGGAGCATGTCTCATTTGGCTTAAGGTTCCGTCATGTGTTTTGATCGGTTTTGCTGAACTTCGAATCACCTTATAAAATATTCTAACAAGAGGAGAATTTAAACCATATATGCGGTACCTTTTAAAAGCGCCTCTCCGCCGTCAACTCACTGTTGATTGTGGAATGTTGGACTCAACAGATAATTAGTAAGTACTAATTAATGAAACGGTCTTAACTACTGCACGTAGAACCGTGATAGGTCGACCCAGCATGATTTGTTTCAGGTCGGTCATTCTTCATTCACCTTTTTGGACCAAGAAGTTTAGTAAAATTGATAGATTTCGCAGTTGGTTCATGTTGACATTTTGTAAATATTAGGTTTTAAAAGAATAAACTTGTAGTTTATTAATGTTTCAAATGTTTATAACATATTTTACTCTACATGTTTCGCCTTATTAGAGTTTTCCCAAGAGTATTAGTTCAAGCTACTCTTAAGAAAATTCTAATAAGGTCAAACATAACAGAGTAAAATCTGTAATAAACATCTGAAACAAAAAGCTACAAGTTTATTTTTTAAAAACCTAATACAAGAATTTTAGGTTTGCGATTTACAAATTGAAAACTGTTTAACAATAAGTTAGTAGGTTAGGTCAGATTGTAAAAATTATGTATGCTACCCTTGATGAACATGCTGAACATTTACGAAACTCCCAAAGGCATTTCACAGAATTTCACAAATGTAACTTTTACTTAAAGATGGACTTGGTCGAGGTTGTATATCAATTTAACACAATAAGATTTTTTTATGATTAGATCGTTCCGAAAAATCAATATCCAATCTGAAAAAATATCAACTGGAGAGCATTTGGAAAAAAATGGAAGTAAACCGCGAATACCGCCGTCGCATATTCGTCGTCTTGGTAACACAATACCCAATAAATGACGTAACGTTTTTAACAAATATAAGTGGAAATTGGACAACTTTGTTTTATTTATACAATTTAGTATAAATTTTCATTAAGAAAATGCCGCAACCATCCTCAGTTCATAAATAATTGATTTTAATACTTTACTTAAAGCTTATATTCCAGATTAAATCGAGAGATAACCTAGCTTAGAAGGTTAAATTTGATTTTCTAGAAGTTGTTTTAATCAATAGTATGCACTGAGAAATTATAGACCGAAATTCAAGAAACTTTTGGAATTACATCCTATAGAATGCCATGTAACGTGCAGCTAAAAGAACGCGCGGTATGGTGCACGGTTTGTTACGTTTCCTTAGTCCTTGAACGGGTATTATTGTCTCGGCAAGTATTCCTGATATTGAATATATCGATAAGTATATACATTTTTAAGTGAAAAAGTAGATTTAAATGTCTCAGTGATGTCGAGACAGCTGTTAAAAGTTTCAAAGGGGGTTTTGCTTTGTTTTTGTAAAGAAACAGTCGAACTTTGATTTTGAGTAAATACGTAGGTAACTGCAACAGTTACCACTCTTGTGTTGTCCATTTTTCTCACATGTTTGTTCTAATTATACTTCTTTTCATTATTCATTTCGTTATATATTCTACGTTGCTCTATTGTTGTAGATCTTCCTTCCTTACTTCATCCCTTAATGTCTTGACGTGAAATGTTCTTAAAATTTTTATTTCTCCCGTACTCATTATTTCCGAAGTCCTACCGGTAGCTACAGGTACCCCCCCTTGACATTATTGGTTTTACTGATGGTTTGTAGACTCTGACCTCGGCTTTTTGTTGTAAGCTGGGTCCACACCAATAAAATTTTGCATGTGTGTTAAATTTATTGGAACAATTTGTTTGAATTATCTGGTGGACAACAGATGGTGCGTGTGCGTACTGGGTGGCGACAATTTTTGTGTGTGACCTTGTGGGTCAGAGCGTCTACATTGCCGCGCACTCCCTCCACATACAACACATACCGCCTGCACAACACAATTTTTTATTGATGTAAACCCAGCTTTATGTGTTTGTCTATGGTTATATATAGTCTCTAGATATTCTACTTATTCTCTAATGTTATAGCTCGCCTTAGTTTATTCCATGTCTTAATGTGAAAAGTTCTTAAAATTCCAATTCATCTATATCTTGGTAATATTTCCGAAGTCCTATTGGTAGCTATCCCTGATTCGTCTGTATATGTATAGCTCATTCAGGGAAATAATGGTTGCACGTCATCAATCTAGAGAAATGTATTGCCAATTTAAATCCATAAGAAAGAAAAAATTATTCCTTCTTGCCGGTGGATCACATTCTGTAAATTCGCTGTCAAGATAACATTTAGGTTTGTGGTTCTGGATAGTGTTGCCGGCCTAACACAACTTTCTTCGTCTAATCTGTCATTTTCATGATCTCATCGTTTTTGAGTTGTGCCTTCAAACGTTTTGAATTATTTTTACTGTATTCTTTGCTGTTTTAGCTATTTTCTGGTTTAGTTTCTGTTTTTGTGAGTTCTGCAAAACCATTAAGCAGTCGGTGTAAGCAACTTGTCTCGTCACTTATCAGTTACTTTGAACAGGAACGAGATAATGGGGCTCCCCTTTTGCCATTAAACGCTGTTTAGTGGCGTTTAAGTTTTTTTAGTGAGTTTAAGCTGCACTATATATTAGTATTGATACAGTAAGTGCAATTTCGAAAAAGTTGAAGAATAACGAAATCTTAAAATTACCGAAAAAAAAGCGTCGATATCCAGAACGAGTAACCAATCTAGATCATTTTGATGTGAGTTCAATTCGCAATCATATCTATGAAATGTATGAAAAAAGTGAGTAGATTTACATGGTAATATTGTATTTTTATGAAATTTTATTGAACTATTTCAGGAAAAACCGTTAACCATGAAAAACTAAAGAACATGCAGCTCTTTGATGGATGTAAAACTTCGCTTCATACACTTCTAAAAGTAATTCGTTTCAAATGGAGAAAGGGTAGTCCAGGTAGGGGCCTGATGGAACTTCTAGATATTGCCTATAAATTAATCCAATTTTTGAAGATGTATCAGAATATTAAAGTCGAATCTCTGTTTGATTGTTTATTTAGATGAAACATGGATATTTCAAAATGGGACCTTGAGTCACTCATGGCAAGATGATAAAAAGAGAAGTGTAAAGACTACAAAAGTTGATGGAAAAAGGTGAGTAGCTAATGGCTCCTAATACTTAGGAGCCACTAGTTCATGTACAAAATCAAAAATTACAAAACGGCTGACGAAGCATAATCTTTCTTTTGAAAATACTATGTTGAATCGTTATTAGTAAGCAGTAATTAAAGGGACAGGTTTTTCGGAACAGGCCTAAAAAGAATATGTGGCAGCTCATATGGCTGAAGAGTATGGCTATAAAGTGTTACGTCTTCCCCCTTAATATTGCATATTCAATACTATAAAATTGATATGGGGGGTGGCCAAAAATTATTACAATGGATCGAGATGGAAGAACGATTGATAGCTGTTTGGATATGTGGAAAGAAGCTTATCAACAGTTACACCATGTTCACAAGCAGAAGTTTCGAAACAAATTTTTGATTAAAACTTTTCGTGTTACTATTTCATTTCCAGTTTAATCGATCATACAAAAGCCAAATACTAGGTATTTTGGTGTTGATGTGACACCATTGTAAAGTGAGTGCGTCATAGATTTTGATGACGTACAACCATTATTTTCCTAAATGAGTTATAGTTATTGGTTTTAATGATGTTTTGTAGATTCTGACCTTCGCTTCTTGGTTTATGTGTTTTTTTCTCCATAACTCGTCCCTTCAAGAGGGACCATCTCCCTGCTATTCGTACAGATTAAATTATTTGGTTTTGTACGTTTTAATTATTCGTAATTTTTGCACTAAGATAATTCAACATCACCAACTGCCTCTGCTTTTTTTCTTTGACTTCTAGTTATCCAATAAATTCTTTTGATGTTATTCTTTTGGTATTATCGCAGTCTATTTTCATGTCGATGCTGAATGATGATTATGTTCAATGCTGCTTTAACAATCCTTGGAGAATTATTTATAGATCTTCTTCTGATTAAGCCATTAGTAAAGCGGCGTCGGCGTAGTACATCGTGTGTATAAAAATATTTTCCGTTATACCTCCAGCAGTTCTGGACAAAAAATGTATTATTTTGTCCATTAGAAGGTTGCAAACGAAATGACGAACTGAATATCTGTCTTATTCCAGCTGAGATATTAATTTCATCACTCTGAATTCAAAATAAAATTAAAACATATTCTGAGTGAGGATATTATATATGACAGTAAAAAAAAATCACATAAATTATAACCCATTAACTTTGAAAGCATAACAAACCGGACAAATTACGTAATAACACTAGAGGATAGTGGTCTTTTTTATTATTTTCCTTTTCCGATGGACAATCGCCGAAATTAATTCTTCGTCCTTTCACCAACAGAAAAGAGCAAGGTTATTAAGTTAAAGCACGACAATGTCACGAAAACGGATATGCCCGGTTTTGTCTTCCGTTTCACTTGAGCGTGCAAAAAACGAAGTGCCGCACTTCAGATTTGTTTTTGTGCAGTGCAGCGCTTTTGTCCTCTTTCAAAGCTCCTGCTTGCCCCCACTGCAATACAGAAAATGGGTCACGAGTCCTATTCCCCTCGACATTTGGATTGTCGCCAAATCTGGGCTGGCACACGTTGGAATTGTAAACTTCCAATATTGACTTGACCGTTTGATTATTATTATATATCGAGAAGGATTACATTTTGTAGATAATATTTAGCCAATGGAGAAGTATCCTGCTTGCCAATTCTCCACTAATTAAATAAAATGTCCTTTCATTACTAGTTTAAATAGTTTTTTAAATAGCCCTTTTCAGTTTCCTCAACAAGCAGAATTGCCCGAATTGACGGATCAATGACCACTTTATTCTCTGAAAGTTACTCTATAAGTTTAGGCGGTTATTAGCGAATGGAATAATCGGTTCTTACTTTGTTGGGAACAATTAATGTCAATATGTTAAGATAGTTGTTCTTAGCGCCAAATTTACAAGTACTATTTGGCAACAATAGCCAGGAAAGTAGGAAATGGTTGCTGCAATCCCGTTGAAAACGTAAACTAATAAATTAAAATAGAAATTATTAAACATTCATTACACTCACTTGATCATACTGTATCATCGTTTTGTTATACAACCTCAAAAATATTTTAAGTGGTCCTTGTCTTATTTGATAGATCTCTAAAAACTTTTTTCTTCATTTAGGAATGGCGTGAGGGTTTCTTTTATGAATTATTGATCTTCAAAAATAAATAGATGTTAAACAGGACTACTTTGGATCCCCAGGAAGTATTGCGCATACTATTTGAAATAATATAATTGTCACTATTTTACAATAATTTTAGTTCGTCACAACAGAAAAACAACGAATTGTTTTTTAGGTTGAATAACAAGTTGCCCATTGTAAGTACGATGACAGATGGTAATTGTGATATTGTTTTATTAGTTTACAACAATATGAAAATAAACTATGTGGTGCTGAAGCATTATGCTTATTATCATGCCTTGAAGATCTCCAGACAGGGAGTATTAAGGGGAAGTCCCGTAAGCCCGGACGGCTTCTAAAGCCGGATAGGATTTGAATCGGTGCAAGAAAGCGCGCCAATTTGTTACTTGTGTTTCGGTTAGCATCTTCCTCCAAAGTGAAGTGCGGGGGGTAATGCTCGCGAGTCAGTGCCGCTTTGTTCGTCGTGGAGATTTTGAGGTTAGTAAAAATTTTGTTTGAAGTCATTTTTTGGGGTTTGTGAACAGTAATTAAAAGAAGGAATGATATTGATTATTGTTGATAATTATTGCTATGTTATTAATCTGTCATTATACACAAGATTTTTTATGATTCATAACACACAATGTGAATAAGGATTTTTCTTGCATGTACCTAAAGCTCCCTAAGATCGGATACTCTAAAAGTCCCCTAATGGTGGACAGTTTTAAAATTAGATTTTTATTGTTGTAGTAATTAATTTCGTATTTTGTTTCTTAGATTCAATATGGGTAAACCTAAAACAAGCTGTAAGAATACTCCCAAAGGCGAAATATTGAAAAAAGCTATCGATAAGGTGATATTAAAAAACTGTCTATAAGGAAATCATCTGAAGTCTACAATGTACCAAAAAGTACTATGTTCGTGGTGGGTATGTCAAATAGGTGTATGCCTTTGACTAGAAAATAATTTCTAAAACTGGCATTCCATCTCGCTGAGAAATTAAAACTGAACCATCGATTTAACGGGGCAAAAGAATCTGCTGGTAAGCATTTTTATTATGACTTTATCAAACGTCATCCTGAACTCAGCTTAAGAAGGCCAGAGTCAACGAGTCTGATGAGAGCAGTTGGTTCTAATAGGCCACAAGTCGACCGTTTTTTAACAATTTGAAAGATATTTGGGAAAAATATCGTTTTGGCCCATCAGACATCTATAACTTTGATGAGACGGGGATCAGCACCATCCTGAAGTAAGCTAAAGTAATGACACTCAAAAGTAATCGCCAAGTTGGCGAGTTGACCTCAACAGAGAGAGGTAAGAATGTTACAGTTATGTTCTGTATGAGTGCTGCCTGATATTTATCCCACTATTATTTATTTATATAGGCAGAGCTATATGCTGCTCTATAGGCATAGAGTTAATGAAAACTTAATGATTGGTGTGCCATCTGAAAGTGTAGCCGTAGCACAGCCAAACGGATGGCTTCAACACTTTGTAGTATTTTCAAAGCGTTCTAAAGAGAAACCAGTGCTTTTAATCCTAGATGGCTATTGCAGTTATAAAGACCTTGTTGTCATAAGTTACGCGAAAGAAAACCACGTACACATGTTAAGCATTCCACCTCACACGATCCCCAAACTACAGCCCTAAAGACAGGGTTTTTAGGAAACCATTCAAGATGCATATTTTCGAGGCCTGTGAATTATGGATGAGGGCTAACTCCAGTGCAAGAATAACAGAAAATGACATTGCTGCAATGATGACACAAGCTTTCAATCGCGTTGCACGTTTGGATATAGCTGGATTTCAATGCACTGGAATTTTACCTTTGAATCCAAATATTTACACAGATTTGGATATTTTGCCATTAGCAGCAACCAACGTACCCATGCAGTCGGGTGTTTAAGGGAATGTTTGCAATAACACCAATACGAACATACCTCAGAAATTGCCTCAAAATACATTCAACGTTAATGAAAAGGAAAATTTTAAAACACAACCGTCAACAAGCAAAACCATTATTACGGTAATTCATCAGCTGTCATCAGTTCCAAATGGTGCACCAAAGCGAGCCGTGAGTCGACGACAAAAAGCTGAGAAAAGTGAGGTTTAGACATCCTCCCACTATAAAAATGCGCTCTCTGAAAATAAAGCAGTAAAAGCGAAGCCTGCCGTGATCAAAATACAACATTTTAAAGGCAAGAAAACTAACGACCCGAAAAAAATTGAAAAGATAAAAACAATGACTGCAACATTCAAGACAACAGCGATTCCGTCATCAAACTTGTTTAATTTGCCAAGAAAATAACGATGAAGATTGGATACGCTGCCAAGCTTGTAATCAGTGGGCACATGAAGCGTGTGCTGACGTTGAAGAACGCTCAGATTGCTACATCTGTGATTTATGCCGACTATACGATTAAAATTTTGAAATTTCTTAGAAAACGTTACTACTTCTAACTAAAGTTCATTAAGATTAATTTGCTTTATTAATGGTTGATTAGTTCTATTGGAATAACAATTTTTACGATTTTCTTGCTAAAATATTTTTTAAGTTCAAATAATAAAGGAAAAGTCGACTGTCCGATATTACGGGACGATTTTTCAAGTGTTATCTTAACTATATAAGTTGTTACTTAGCAACTACTACATCTAAAGTAATATTTGAGACTGATTACATATCTATGTTGGTTAAGTATATAATATAGAGTCATTTTAACATAAATAAACAAATTAAACTATCAAGTTTTTTGTTATTGTTAAGATTCCTTAAGTGTCCGGTACTCGAGGACTTTCCCCTAACAGTATTCTCTCGTTCTAGCATAATATATTAAGCATTAGCTTGCCGTTTAATGTGATTAATAATAAATAATTTTAAATGCCTATACATTTTTTTTAACAACTAAATCAATCAAAGTACCAACCAAAAAATATTGTTAGGCGAAAAAAGTAATTGATAAATGTTGCTGTATTTAAATGCACAGAATTAATAATATGGTGGTAACAGACTAGAAAATGTCATGATGTCCTAAAACACACAACAATATTCACCAGAAGTTTTTTTTTCAAGGACTGAAAATAAGAGCTTTAATGCTATATCATGACTATTCGAGACAGGAAACTTTTAAGGGAACATAACGCAGGGGTGTTCGAACATCTACCACACGCAATGTGCGAATTTATGTTGTTCTTTAACGTTAAAAGGAAAATCTGTCTATGTCTATGGAAAATTCACGTACAACAATGCATGAAAGCTAAAGGGGATTATTTTAAATACTCATTTTTTTACGTGTAGCTTAGGTTTCCCGGTATCACAAGAATTTTAGAATAATACTTATTATTCTAATCAAAAGTTAGTAATTATTGCAAATAATATTTTCAATCATGTTTCTTATATCCCGTCAGAATTTTCGTATGTTCCCTTTGGTTATAAATAATATCTGTGGTGAAGTAAATCAAGAAGTATTTTGCAAAATTAAAGTGTTTCTGATTTTTTTCGATAATTTATCCGTGCATGCAATCTGTTCTGCAGATCCCAGTGTCGGATCTTTCAAAATGAGCAGCTTTTTAATTCATGAATAAAACACAGATGGTGTTGTGAAGTTGCCTAGTCTAGTTTTAGAAGGATATTGTATGACATTTATAAAAACGAGCACAACACAACGCGTTAAAATTGTTGATTTATTTTATGAAAATGGGCGTTCAATAAAAAATATATTTAGAAAATTACGTGTTATTTACGGTTAGCACAATTGTCCATCTATTAGCACTATCAATCAAATTGGTCAAAAATTTCAAAAAACTGGTTCGGTGAAAGATACAAGAAGAGAAATATATATTCGTAGTGGTCGTTCACAAGGGCGTATTGATTTGGTACGTGAAGTGTTTATGAAGATCCATAAATTTCCATTAGTTGAAGTTGAAAACAATTTGGAATCAGTGGATCTACAACATGTTGTATTTTTCGAAAGGATTTAGCTCTGAAGGCATATAAGGTTCAAATAAGGAACCAAAGCAACTGTATCATTCAAAACATCGTGAATTTGTCAAGAACAAACAGATGATTTTTCACAAAAAATCATCTTTTTAAATGAAGCACATTTTGAAATTGGAGGCTATGTTAATAAACAAAATTGCCGCATTTGGTGTGAAGAAAATCCACGATTGATTCATGAGAAACCTTTACGTCCTAAACGAGTCACTGTTTGGTGTGCATTATGGCCATGAGGTGTCATTGGGCCGTATTTTTTTTAGAATGCTGTGAAACTGTAACTGTGAATAGTGTTTGATATCGTGAGATGATAATTGGATTTTTGGGGGCTGAATTGAATAATATTGATCTGGAGGATATGTGGTTTAAACAGAATATCACCTCACTCTACTAATGAAACAATTGAATATTGAGAGAAAAGTTTTCTGGGCGAGTTATTGCAAGAAACAGTGATGTTAATTGGATACCAAGATCAAGAGATTCGACACCGTTGAACTATTTTCCTTGGGGTTAAGTGAAAAGCCAGATCTATAAGAATAATCTACAATCGATTCCTGAACTAAAAGATGAAATTCTTCGAGTCGTTGGTGAGAGAAAGTCACGATTATGCCAAATGTCGTCCTAAATTTGGACAAGAGAGTGGACGTCTGTGGAGATGTAAGAGGTGATCATTAAATGTCATAAACTATGCTTCAGTTATTAATACAAAGTTTTTTGAAACCAACGCAATTCTGTGTGTTATTCAAGAATTAAGAAAACCACTCAATTTAAAAATCCTGTACTGAGACTTAGTTAACTTAGGAAAGAGAATTTAACAAAAAACATAAAAAGAAGACTTGGATTAACAGGGGTAGCTTTTGGCAAACTAAGTTAATATCACCTTAAGACGTATTTACGACTCCCAAGTATAGACGTTTACAATGGCCAGCATGCATTAAATCAGTAAAGTTAAAATATCGATGGAAAGGCAAATGCTCTAAATAAAACTAACATACAGAAAACAAAATTACTTGATATAAGAAAGGACTAAACAAAAAGACAGGAGAGAGGAGGCAGCGATATTTAAATAGGACTTTGTAAGAAACGTGAGACAAATAAATGAACGGTACAATAAGATCGTCGTGCAGTGGAGACTATGGGTCTTCAATGCCTTCCAAGTCCTTCTACTTTCAAAGTAGAAGTCTTCCTCTATTTCTCTACTTTTGCGGATTAGATGAGCGGATGACATGAAATGAAACATCATGTAGGACAACTATGGACAGTAGCAGTAAAGGGCAGAGAGGAATGGAAACAGATAGGGAAGGCCCATGTTCAAAAATATACGAACCAGGTTGAATAAATATATAGGTAGATATATAGATAGATAGTAAGAAAAATTAATTATCAAAAATTTAATTTCTACTTCACATTTATATATTTCGAAACAAAACATTTGTATTCTAAGTTAGTATATACTTCCATTAATTTAGTTATTTGTAGTGTTAATTTACTTTCAAAATCTAATGTACTTAATGAAAATTCCCACTTAAAATTTCAATTGAGGTGTGCATTTTCCCGCCATTCAACTAAATTTACAAAAGGAAATATTATACGGTTCAAAGACTTGACTTTTTTAAACCCGACTTGACGTTAATACGTCCTGCATACAGAAAAAAAGCGCTATTAAACATTTTTAGTTAAAACTACTAAATTACTTTTCAAAGATGAATTTAGTTTTACGGTTTTTTTGAAAAACAATTGTTTTGATTGTTACAGAAAAGTTTTATTCAATTCACAGATCGGTGTGTCCACAAGTCAGTCAAGACAAGCAGTTGAGGAACGATGAGACTCCCTTCAGGGCAACTGTACTTTACTGTTCAATCGAAAAAAAACATAGTCAGTAGTTAATGACGACGGCCTCTGTAAAGACATTGAGTATCACATATATTCAATGACTTTCCAAAACCTGAGCTTGTTTAAAATTGTCGTAATAAATTCAAATTATTGATGAATGGTGCTTATAACATTACTTCAAATATTATGTACCAATCTTCATGAAATATTCAAAGTTCTCTCTAGTATCGATGCATTGTTTAAGACCAATATTCTACAGAAGCCTTCACATAACTCGAAAATGGCAATTTGAAATTGAGCTAAAAAAACTTTTAGGGACCCACACTTATTGTAAAATCTCATCTAAATTATTATTAATGTTCTGCAGCGGCAAGTGTTCGTGCAGTTTCCTTGACTAATCATCTGAACAAGATTGTTTTTTTAAATGTTTAACGACCGACTAATTCCGTTAATAGAAATTCAGGTTTCAGAAAGTCGACATTCACCCTTGAGCATCTTATGGGCTTTAAGAATGAAAACATTTTTTCTGAGAAAAAAATGCCTTTGATTATACTATGGAGGCCACCAATTTTGAAACTTTATCTCAAATTTTCTTTGAGATATATTTTTTGCAGTAAGGTTTGATGAAGATTTGTCTGATCAACATACGTTATTGAATGAGGTTCACCAGATTTCTGTATTGACCCCTAACTTTTTTAACATACTAAAGAATAATATACAACTATATATTAGACCAGATCTGTTGTTAATATTTTTTTATACTGCTCATCTTCTAGTTCGGATGTCTACGAGAGGATCATTCAACATAACATAAATTCCCTGATATAATGGTTCAATACCTTCGGTCTCTTTCTCTCCTCCTGATAATTCCTCAGTGGTCTATTTTTTTACAGAAGAACTGCTGCCATTTACATTCAATTACTCTTTTAAATATGACTACCACAAACAACATTTTCGCATAAGTTTTTGGGCCTTACATTTTTCAATATATTCATTCTCTGATAGCGAAATGTGAGAGGAATTTGGAAATTCTAAAGACGCTCTCAGATTTCACTTGAGAATCAGATTATCATTGTCTATTTAAACTATATAAATTTACTATGAGATCTAAATTAGACCCAACGTAATAAGGTTGGTAAAAAATCCTAGATAACAATTTTGTCAATAGATAATTCAGTAAAGTATATTTTGTGTTTGATGAATTATATCTTATTACACTTTTAAAGATCTAATCGAAAAATTTATGCTGGTCAATAATTGCAATGCTTGAATATTGACGACCATGTGCTAAGCTATTTGATGTTCAGACACGTTGAAAAAAAATTTTTTTAGTATTTGGCGGAAAAACCTCGCGAACATTTTCCGTTCCGATATTAAGAGTAGTCTATATCATCTGGTATTAATAAAGTCATAAAAGATAGAGCTGTCATAGCGATTTTATTCCTCACTGAGTGTTAATATTATATAGTATCTCACAACTGCTGAAATATTACTGCCGGAATGCACTCGTTAGAGTAATTATAATGCATCAAGCATCAACATATTTGGAATTAACCACTCTTTCATTGTGTTTGCTTCTGCTCACTTCCAGTCCATCCGCCGTATTTAAAAATTTTATGATAATCGTATGAGGTATGCGCTTTCATCATATATTGCTTATATATACTTTTATATCTAGTTAATATGTGTTATCTAGTTAATATGTGATTTTACGATCTAGTTCAAGAACGTATTTAAATTCTCTTCTCTAAATCAAATTTACATAGATGATTGAGCAAATCTTCATATACTATATATTGAAATTTACTTTGAAAGTTGAAAAAGCATTATATCAACTTAGCGTCAAGTTCGACAAATTTTTAACATTCGAGGTCCTTCTTCCAAGTACACTCTACGCAAGCTAGCAGTCAAATTTTTTGAGATCAGCATGATCAGTTGAAAACATCCAATGTGCGAATGGGAAGTGTACGTGAAACAAATATTAACACAGCGATGCTCCGCTCAAACCGAAATCAAATGACGGTCACAACAGCGTATTTTAAAACAAGGAACACATGAATATTTAAAGAACTACCACCCAATAGGCCTCTTATCAATGGTGTACAAAGTATTCAACAAGATAACCTGAAAGGATATTAAGAAAACAATGACGCATAATCAAGAGAGTAAGCAGGATTCAGTACCATGGATCACATCCAGCTTGTAGAGCAGGCCATAGAAATGCACAACTAAAAAATTATGCCACTATGCTTGGTTTTTATCGATAATAAAAAACATTTGATTCAATCTCAAAGAAGGACATACTGGAAGCATTGTTTAACAAAGGTGTAGACAGTATGTGTAAACCTACTAGGATTGATATATGATGAAGCTACTGGGAGAGTTCACCTTGATGATCTTGAGGTTTGGATTAATGTAGAGCGATGTACGGCAAGGGGACGCAATGTCGTCTATTATTTTCTCAACCTGTCTTGACGATATCGTTCTCCTTTCACAAAACCCCAAGGAACTACAAAGACACATATAAGAGCTGCAAAGGGTTGGAGAACCATTTGGCTTAAAAAAAACCTGAAGAAGAATCAGGTCATGTTCAATAAGTTTGCTGAGGACAAAATAATTTCTATTTTAGAAAGGGATTTGGAAGTAGTGAATCACTACATATATATTGGGCAGAGGATTTTAATGGAAGGGGATACCGCCCGAGAGATGGAACGATGTGTTAAATGTGGCTGGCAGGTGTTTGGTAGGCTCAACACAGTATTTAAGAATAAACTACCACTATGCCTGAAAATAAAAGTCTTTGATCAATACGTCCTGCCGATTTTAACATGCGAGAATAAAACCTAGGCACTCACAATGCAGTCAGTTCAAAAACGTCAGGTAGCACAAAGGGGAATGGAAAGATATATGCTTGGCAGTACAACACGGGGCAGATAGGCCTGGATATGAATGAGAGAACAAACGAATATATGTGACATAATAGAAGAGTAAAGAAATTGAATGAAATGGAGGTAGGAAGAGGCCTTAATCCTGCAGTGGATTGACGATGGTGTATATATATATATATATATATATATATATATATATATATATATATATATATATATATATATATATATATATATTGAATTATCCCAATCCTTTTCAAGTACTGGAAACCCTAAGACATGAGATACAAGGGTACAATGTCCAATAAGAATCGGGACTGAGGTCATAAAAAACATTTATTGAAGAAATATGTAAAGTAACTTAATAATTTTCAAAATATGACCCTCCTGCATCAATACAGCCGCTACTAACGGTTTTTCTAGTCTTCATACGCCCCCTGAAAGTTCGCAACTGCAAGGTTATTCAAGCATTCCGTTGAAGCCTTTTGGACTGCCACAATCGTCCCGAAACGATGTCTTTTCAAGCTTCTTTTAATCCGAGTCACGGAATACAAAAAAGTAAAAGTCTCATGGTGGTACTTCTGCTCGTCTGACAAAACCTTCGGCACCAACTTCACTCACACCTTTCGCATTTGCAAATCATCGGTTACAATTGAATGCACAGTTGATTTCTGAAAATTCAACTCGTTCAACTCGCACACTTAACCGGCGATCAGCTGTTCAGAAATTCTCGCACTTTGGGCACATTTTCATCGATTTTGACCGAGATCGGACGTCCAGTGCGTTGTTAGTCTTTCCCGGTCTCCTTTGTATCTTTCATGCCACTCAAATTACACGTGTTCTGGACATGGCATCGTTCTTGTAAGCCTCACGGATCATGTGATAACAAATCAAAAGTCTCCGTAGCGGATTTGTTCAATTTCACGTAAAATTTGATGGCACATCCCTGTTCGATGCTTTTTTCCATCTCGACTCTCGATGCGAACTTAAAACACACGTTCACTTCTTGCACAATCAACGCAGTCCAAAATTTCGGAGACAACTGAGTCAGCTTTCCTAGGTTACCTGACATCAGCTACCTCCGATATCACTTATAAAAATCACCGTCCACTTCTTCCCCTTGGCAGGAATAAATCAGTTCTGATATTTATTGGACTAATCATGTAGCATGGGATGAGATATCCCAAGATCAAATCGACTATTTCAATGGATTAATCTTTAAATGAGTCAGTGAGTATGCAACGAATTATGGTGGAGTAACACATTAAACATTATTGACTAATCCATTGGTTAAATAATCTGAAATTTGGATAGTTTATTATTTTTTAATAATGATACATTTATACCAAAAATAAATAAAATTTATTACATAATTTATGGTCTTCACATTTCTATATTAGTCAGTATATCTGAAATATTAAATTTATAATTTTACAAAAATGCAATGAAGGAAGCTCTCTTATGCGTTGCGAGTTTTGAATGTTATAGCCAAGAGTAGATACAAATGTTGGTAGGGTAAAAAATTAGTATAAGCAAATAATTTTCAATTAACTAGATGGATCCCGAGATATTTTGTTTTAAACAGCATAATATTATAGCAAAAAAAGACATCATTTCCAAAATTAATTACATTTAGTTAAAAGGGAAACAATAACATGATAGTGAATGGAAAGGGAAAAAAATGTTGTCACTGTGTAGAAAGAACCATCCACGTTCCATAAATGTCTTCCCTTTATTGGCCGATAAATTTGGAGATATCCTAATGTAGTCCATTAAATCCTTTGGGAATATTCGGGAATGTAGGACGTGTTTGCGCTCGACCGGGAGGCGAGTCGAGTTGCCATTGTTTGTTCCTGGTTTTTGGGTCAGTCGAACTTTTTAATTTGTTTGTCGTCGGAACTGTCAGCGCGAAATGCGATTATATGATTGTTTTACGATAAGTTTCGAGTTTCACATCGTCATGTTACGAATTAAAAGGGCAAATTACATTAAATGGTAGCTTCAATTCGAAATTAAATAGGAAAAAAATCGGAAATTTTGTTTTTCAACGGAAAATGTTTTTGCGACATGCTGCTAACTTTTATATTCAATTATCAAACTGAGTTGTCTCATTATTACTTCCGGTTTACTAGTATTGAGATATTAAACCTAACAACTTAATTAAACTTATCTTTAATGTTAATATAATGAATAATACACAATAAAAATAATAATTTTTTCTTCTTCCTGTGGTGCTACAGGCCCTCAATTAGCCTTGACCTTCTTCAACCTTTGCCTCTAATTGATCGACCTCCAACAGTTCCTTATCAGTTTTTGATATGCAATAGTTTTTCACCATCTCTTGTATTGTCCTGCAACCGTGTTTTTGGTCTACCCCTCTTTCTGTTACCTTATATTCGTCCCTCCATGGATAATATTCCAAATAGAAAATAACAAGGAGTACCTAAGTATTCGGCTGTCCATGTGATCCATGTCCATTCTGGCCATGTGATCCACCCATCTGAGTCGCTGGACCCTCACATAGTCTACAATATCCAGCTCCAGTATGTCCAGCAATTTGAATGTATAGCTGCTTGAGTTCGAATTTATACCTGATATTCCAGTTTCCATTATCATTCTAACCACCCAAAATTTTCTGAGTACTCTTCTCTGCATTTTTCTTACTTAGTATCCACGTCATATGACCATAGGTAACTACTGACCGAATGAGTGTTTAATACATCTTAACTTTCGTGTTTCTTTGTATAAATTTAGATCTCATGACATATTACAGGAAGTAAGTTGTTCTGTTATCCTTCATAATAAGATTTATAATATCTCCTATGATGTTATTTTTGTCTAGTTTGTTTCCCAGACCTAGATCCATAAATTCCTTTACAACTTCAATGTTGTTGTCATTATCGATTTCTGTTCTCTTTTCTACTTTTCTATCATCAGTCCGGGAGTAGATCCGATCGTTTGTGTCCCGTTTGTTGGGAACGTGCATGTTCACACGGACGTTCAAAGGAACGTTCATGTATGCACGTTCCCAACAAACGGGGCACAAACGATCGGATGTACCCCCGGACTAATAGTCTAGCTTATTCTTCCAGCCGCGAAACACTACGAACTAACATATATATATATATATATATATATATATATATATATATATATATATATATATATATATATATATATATATATATATATATATATATATATGGTTATATATGGTTATTTGCTTAACCGGGAGGAAGCTCCACTCATCCCTTACATTGAAGAGCACATGTTTCGTCTGTTGATGGTTAGACTCATCAGGGTACCGACATGTGCTCTCTTGCCAAGAATAGGGAGTCCCCCTCCTGTGGAACCCAACGGTCGGGGGTGTATAACTCCTGACTACAGTTGTCTCGTTGGATGCAATCCAAAGAAGTCAACCCCCCCCCCCCTTCCCCGCACGGGGTGTGTGTTGGGCTTCTCAGTACTTTCGAGTTTAATTCCGCTCACGTCATTGAGAGGGATATTGTTGGTGGGATTGAATTCGGTACGCACAATCAATTTAAAATTTTAGAGCGGCTGTACGTCAGTGTTTACATTATTATTTTTTTATTAAGTGTGTACAGTTATTGGTTGTTTCATTTGCATAACTGCAATAAAAAACTAAATGGAGACTGAGAGTACATCGAGTAAGAAAAAAAAAATTTAGAAGAAAGTTGTTGAAAAAATTGGAACTTCAAGTAGTCATTTTGAAGATGCCATCACGTCCTGGCTGGAATCTGAAAGTTCTAGTGATTCTGAAGCCGATGATATTGGAGATAACTATGTACCCGAATGGCGTGACCATGATACCGACACTGATGAAGGAGTCTCCAATTCTGAAGAAGTGCAAAAACAAAGCCAGTTGCCATTAAGCGAAGACCAGGTTCCTTTGTCTAATTTTCAGTCAAATTATGCAAAGAACAGATACAAATGAGCAAGGCATCCACCAAATAGATCTGTGGAAACTCCCCAACATAATATAATTACGCAGCAGTGTATCCCAAAATTAACAGCAAATGATGAAAAGGATGAGTACCACATATGGAAGCGTTTGTTTGACAGTGATATTTTGGACGTAGTATTGATGTGGACTAATATAATAAAAATATCACAGTACAGACAGAAATTTGCCAAAGAAAATAGACCAGAATTATAAGATCTTGATATAACAGAACTCCGAGCTTTTCTTGGACTTCTCATGTATAGTGCAGTTTTTAAATTCAATTATGAAAATGCTGACTATCTTTTTGCCACAGATGGTATAGGACGAGATATTTTTAGGTGTGTAATAAGTATCAAAGATTAGATTCCTGTGCATTATTCACTGCCTGTGATTTGATAATCCTACTACTACCCTAAAGGGCAACAAGAAAGGAAATTGACAAATTAGCAGCTGTGTCGTACATATTCAACAATTTTTTTTCTAATTTTCAAACTGTTTATAATGTATCAGAGAGCGCTACCGTAGATGAAATGTTTATGGCATTCAGAGGTAGGTTACTTGATTATTTCCATGCTAAGTAAGTATGGAACTTACATGACTAAATATGAACTGCCGATAATGTGTTTGTATGATGCATCAAATGGTTATTTCTATAATGGTTATATTTATTCAGGAGGAGGGTCAAATGGCGAAACTTTAGTGGATGAGGAAAATAAACTTATGGTTCCTACTCAGCGTGTGATTCGTTTGACAAAGCTCTTGTATGGCAGCAATAAAAACGTGACTTGTGACAAATGGTTACGTCTATATAATTTATTGATTTTTTGAAGGAGAGGGGCTTGACTTGTGTTGGTACAGTTCGAAAGAATAAAAAAGTGCCTAATTAAGTTCTTCCTTCAAAACAAAGAGTGGAAAGTACAACACTTTATGGTTTCACGAGCCAAATAACACTGATTTCTCATGTTTCCAAGAAATCTAAGGCCATCATTTTGGCATCTTTTATACATCACACTGAAGAATTTGACCAACGCACTGATAAACCAGAAATTATAGCATATTATAATTCCACAAAAGGTGGAGTTGATGAAATGGATAAAATGTGTGGAATTTACACTAGTACCCGTCGAACAAGACGTTGGCCTATGGCTTTATTTTACCACATGTTGGATATTAGTAGTGTTAATGTATACCTATTATATCAGATTCATCACCCTAACATCAAAGACAGGGGATCGCTTGTAAAAGCAATAATACGTGCATTAGAGCGCATGCAGAGACGAGTACATAATATGCGATTGCCGCCAGAATTAACAATCAGTTTGTCAAGAGTCTTAGGAACAGATATGCCTGATTAGCCCCCACCACAACGTGATGATGAGAAAACAAGAAAGACATGTCATTCTTTCCCTCCAACATTTAATCGCAAGTCAACGCCAGTCGCAAGTAACAGGTGTTATTCCTGTAAAAAACATGTTGCCTAAAATGTGCTAAACAAGTCTACCCAGATTGTATCTAATTTTCATATAACTTTATATATTGTCATTTGTTGGTAAAATCTTAAAGTTTGCTAGGTTATATTATTTTAGTTTATTTGTTATTAAAGTAAATGAAGAATTGTCATTTTTGTTTATTTTTATGATTGTTTATATGTTTTGGTTAAAATAATGATCTCTTACAATAAATGTCAACAAAATTAGTTTGATTTGATCTATAATAAAACAGTAATAAATATTGAAATTTCGTACATTTATTTATTTTTATAATTTATTATGGATCTTGCTCTAACATTTGATAATGTTATTATTAACATTTGTCAACTGTTGTTTTAAATATATTTGTTAATATATTTAAAATAACTAAAATAACAAACATTATCAAATCATGAATCTACATTGCTACATTCAATCTACATTGCTGCAACATTTTTACACAAAAAAACTGGTTTACCTAAGACACACATAAAATATATTGCTTTACTTGAATAATGTAAACAATTTCGTGTACTCATTTGCTTAATTATAATAAGAGCAACGTTTTAATTACAGTTATTCAGCACATGGATCAATAAAGCAAAATTACTTTATAATCTATCCTATATTTCTGCAGCAAACAAAACCGTCTGAATGATATTTTCTAAACTATCTAAATTGCCTGTAGGCAGTAAAACAAGCCGGCAATCTATGGCTGTCCACCCCGATCTCGTACGAAATTTATTAGCTTACATTCCTGTCCGTTTATTATTCTCTTTTATAATATTAAATCACCTCGGATTTAAGAAATAAATCTTTTTCCTCTGCTGCGTGTGCATCTTTATGGCCTTACCCCGAAAATGCATATTAGTGACATCTAGCGATGAATTTATGTGACGTGACTCCTGTGGGAAATTTGTTATCCTAGAATGAAAAGCTGGACAAAAATAAACCTTTGCATATAGGAGCGTGCATTTTACATAATAATTGGACTGGATCAAAAATTGGAATGTAGACGTGGTCATTTTAAATTCTCAACAATGCAATATAAAATTTTTTATTATTGTGGAATTGCAAAGATACAGCGGAAGAAAGAAATCGATATGTAACAGTTAGAAACAGGGTGAACGCAGAAATTAGAGAGATAAGAAAGAATTACTTGAAACTGGAAAAGAAAGAATTACTTCAGGAATGGAACATGATTTATACGGTGCGCTGACAAAAGTCTGGAAAACAATTAGATGACGAAAACAAGACGCGAATGAAAACGCATAAACACAAACAATCCGTAACACACAATGGAGAGAATATCTCAAAAATCTGTACACCGAAGAAAATATAGCCTTAGAAAAGGAATATTACCTGGATAAACAGCTTAACAATTAACATTGACATACACCTGACCAAAAGAAAATTGAAGATTCAAAAAGCTTCCTGGATTAGATGAGTTACCCAACGAATTTATAAAATACGGAGTGGAAGATTTAACTGAAGAGAACAGACATTACTATAAAATAAAATACTTTAAATGCAAAAAATATCAAACGAATGGGAAAAAAGCATTAGTATTCCAACATTCAAGATTGATGACAAATATAAATCAGAAATTTATAGGGGCTTAACTCTTTTGGGCTCCATAATGAAATTATATACAAAGATCAATAAAAACCTAAATATTTCACAGGAACAACAGGAATTTAGAAAGAACAGATTCACTATAGATGCTGTCTTTATGGTGAAACAGATAACAGAGAAATCAATAGAATTTGTTGTACCAGCACTTGTGTGTTTTGTTGACCTCACAAAAGCCTTTGACAAGGTCAAACTACAGGTCATCTTAAATATTTTAAAAGACAAAGGGGTATCTGACAACATCGTTAATATAATTAGGGAATTAAATTCTAATACATCCACCAATATATCTGCCAACAATCAACTACCAGAGGACATACCAATGTCAACAGGCATCATTGAGATTCATTGAGTCTTATGGTTCAATCTAATTATTGAAAAATTGAAAATAAATTAAAAATTGATCATGTCAAGAACCAACGAGCTTCCTTACTTTTAAAAATGTATTAATGAAAATTAGCTTGGTATTTTAGCTCAATATTTTATTAATGATTATTAGTCAATCGAATAACACTCCATGCTTAAGTGTTATAAGCCTAACGAAACAAGAATCAGAACTTTCTTTCTAATGAAAGTTTCACCTTCATATTAGGACGACATGCAGATATTATGGATTAAAACTTCAGAAACTATAATATCTTATACTCTATGACTATATGCTTCTATGAGGGTTTCTATTTATGTATCAGGAATCGGCAGCAATGGTGTTGTTAAGCGCCATTTCACATATACACCGTAAAGTTTAACATTGTTGACTGTATACGTACTTGTGTTGTTGCTACGCTACAAACGCTAATTGTGTTGTTTAGTAACTTGAAAATTTCATCTCAGTCAAAAAATGAAATTAATTCGAATTTAAGAAGAAGAAAAATTAACATAAGAATTTTCATGCGATGATTTATGACGTTCAATGTGGATTATCTCAACAATACTATGTCGCTCAACTCACTTCGACTTTTGGCGAAGAAGCACCATCATAAACAACTGTATATTACTTGTTTAATTAATTTAATGGTAGCTATCGTTCGTTCACGAACGAGTTTAAAGAAGGTCGTCCAAAATCGGTTGTTGTACCAGAAAACATCGATACTGTGCTCGAACTGATAAAGCAAGATCGTTATGTGACATATCGTGAGATTGAGAGGGACATCCCTTGGTATTAGCATGACAATCATACACAAGATTTTACTTGAACATTTAGTCGGGAAAAATATTTCTGCGCGTTGGATTCCGCATAGTTTGACAATCGCTCAAAAAAAATCTCATGTTGATTGGTGCAAAGAAATGCTCAAAAGATGCAATCGTGGGGCGTCAAAAGCCGTTGGAAAGTTCATTCCAGTCCTTCGCCTTGTACTTAAAGAAAAAGTTCAAAGTGGTCACCGATTCGTTCCACGCAAAGTTGTGAGCGACGTATCCAAGAGACGGTATACCCGCATAATAGTGATAAAGGTTTTTCCCTAATAGTCTCACCAGCCTGTTCTCTGTGCTCAATAAGTTCTCCCCTTGTATTAACTGGTGTTATAAAAACTGTTTTTCATATAACTCCATAAAAAGAAATCACAAGGGTTAAGATCTGATGTCCTAGGCAGCCACACAACTGGCCCTCCACGGCCTCCCACTTATTAGAAAAATGTAAATGTAATGTTGTAAAAACTTGTTTTGGCTCAGTTCGACTTGCCCTCCTACTTTTCGAGTACTTGTTGGGTCTTCCTGGTCAAGATTCAAAATGTGTTCCTCCCATTGCACGTTTTCAGGTCCTATCGGAATTCCCGCGTGCCCTACTCGATGTTCCCTTAAATCACCGGTGTCTCTGGCTCTTTGCACAACTCGAATAAATGATTTCGGCAATGGGTGAACCAGAAAAGGAAAACGTTCAGCGTATAGCTGAGATGCAGCATTGGCATTTTGAAGGCACTCTCTATAAAATAACAATAATTAATTCATTATTCTGAATTTTATCTTTTTAAAAATCACGGTAGAAATCCATGTTAAAACTGATAATAAAATACAAGATAAGAAATTAAAAGGAATGCATGATTCACAAAAAAAAACGATAAATATTAGTTGCTTTCTTGATTTTTTTTAAGCTCTGGAAGTTCTTTCCCGACAAGATGTTTGTTTCCCTGACATAAAAAAACAGCTCCAGAATTAAAAAATGCAAACCAAAGATTAACATTCTTTGGCTGTGCAAATGCAACAGACCACCATAAATTAACGCCACTACTTATGGGGAAATCTAGAAATCCAAAGACACTGAAGCAATTTAAAAATCCATTAATATACAAATATTTCAAAAATTCTTGGATAACCGTAGACATTGTTAAGAGTTAATTTTTTGAAAACTTTGTACTGTAAGCTGCGCACATGCTTATTTACATTAATACATATATTATATATTTCATTTACAGGTAACAAGATTTCTAAAATCCTAAGGGTTGCCTCTGAGAACCTTACTTTTAGTTGATAATGATCCTAGTCACCCATCAAAAGGACAATTAAGAAAAGCTGATGGAATGATATTGAAAATGTTCATGCTACCCAATGGGACGCCGTTGATTCAATAATTAGATCAGAATGTTTTAAAACTAACAAAACTTTACTATAGAAAAAGCCTTCTCAGCTCTGTTGTAGAAAAAAGTTGCGAATTAAGCGAAAATCTGAAACGTTTGACGATAAATGATGCCGTATTACATCTGGCAGTGCCATAGAAGAAAGTAACTCCCAGCATAATTCCCAAATGTTGGTGGAACATTTTAAAATGCAACAAACCAGATGAGGAAGATATTCCATTGTCGAAGAGATTAAGGAAAATTAAAGAATCCACAAATAATGAGTATAATGAAGCGGTTCAGAACACAATTATATTAGTCAATGAAATCCCTAATAACCTTTATGAAGACATTGAAATGTAGAATGAAAATCGTCAACCAGCGCCAGTAACTGAATTTTTCGAACGTGAAGAACTGAATGTAGAAGACGAATATGAGGCAGAATTAGATCAGCAGCGAGCAGCCCATACTGATGCTATAAAAGCTTTAGCGTTAATAATAACATGGGCTGAACAATATTCTGTTGACAATATTTTTGAAAAATATTTTGGCACTTCAGGGTATTTATGATGTCATGCTGAATATACAAACTATGTATATTGTTGTGTTGTTATTGTATTCCAAAATACAGTGAGTTTTTTTATTACTTCCTGCATATTTTTCTGGCCATCGATATCATGAACACCTTCAATAACATGAACAGCACTTTGTTTTAAATATATATATATATATATATATATATATATATATATATATATATATATATATATATATATATATATATATATATATATATATATATATATATATATGCGCACGATATCTTAACGAGGCCGTGTAGGAAAGTATTACAGAAATCTTTCACCCTTTCTCCAGGTGGTGCCACCGATCGCCTTCGCCGAACTGCCACCATGCGACATCACGTACCTCTCGGGACCGATTTCTAGCCTTTCAGCTTACAGATTTCGGTAATATTTCCCTCCACGGCCTCGTTAAGCTATCAGGTTTCAGGCAGAATGTTACGAGTAGTCCTGACTGCTACGAGCATTCACCGTATGATGGCGTGAGTTTTGTGCTATTACGACCCTCCATCAAAATGGCCAGTTGACATAGCCTGGTTCCGATCGTCTCTCCTAACTGCTTTCCTTGTGTTCATTTGGAGCTCGGCTGATGACGGCTGAAAGGCTAGAAACCGGTCCCGAGAGATACGTGATATGTGGGTGGCGATCGGTGGCACCACGTGGAGGAAGGGTGAAAGATTTCTGTATATATATATATATATATATATATATATATATATATATATATATATATATATATATATATATATATATATATATATATATATATATACATATACTGAGGCGCTATTATGTATGGTACGGTGAAATATCTCGAGAATGTTTTGGCGTCCCCAAAAATTCAAAACGAACAAAAGATATTATTTTAATGTTAGTTTTAACGTAGATTTCTATAGTGATTTTTGGATAAAATAAAATAAGATAAAATGGTCTACGCATATGAGAATAGTGAATTAGTTGACATGCTGTTTCAGACACCCCGTATATAATCTGATAAAATATATCGCTTTCCCCACTATCGAAACGATACCCCCTTCTTACAAAACGAAACTGTACTCATCAAACAATCATGATTTACACCAAAATTATCTCTATGCAATATGGAGATTTATATGCAGATACTCTGATACGATATGTAAATATTTTCAATCATTTAAATATCGTTTGATTTTCAAAAAAAAACACAATGCCATATATTACCTTAATAGCCTAAAACTTTTATCTATACGAGACCCTAAGGGGTTGTTTGGCCACCTAACAATAACTTTATCAATTCCCCCAATTATCCCCAAACTTCTATTAGTGCAGCTGTAGTTAGGGCCTCGTTTATATGCGAGCGACATTGCCCTTTAATATCGCCATTCCCAAAATTGGTCTTTTCCTTTGTTGTTTCGGGTGGCCATTGTGTGCAATGCGTTAAAATATAGCCCTTAACCTCCGACTTTGACCGCTGTCGCTATTGGTCATTACATATGCGTTGCTGGAATAAGAACGACCGGATTTGGAGCCAGTTTCCTCAAGCAAAACAATCTGGGGATAATTTATCACGCCCGACAGAACAATCCTGGATACGAACTGATTCTAAATATGATATTTTTCCATTAATTTGTCGAGTGTTTCTCTTTAGGGAAATATTCCGGTGTTTCTGTTTTCGGCTTCTGTTCCTCTATTGTTCCCGGTTAGACGCAAACGAATTAATATTATAACACCCCTATTTAAGCTATTCTTGGCGATCATACGTCAGGCTGTATAATAAGACAAGTCGAGGTCTCTGTTAGTAAAGAAGTATGTTTTTTTGAATTTGGTTAGAAGGGCATCGGCATTATTAACCGAATATTACACAGGTCGACATGATTTTTGTAACATTGATGAAAATGCTCTTTTTGCGTTTCATTTAAGTAGTTATTAAAACACCTTTTTACCGAAATGGCCTAGCACCTGCTTCTCCTTTATCTCTCAAGGGGTTTGAAATAATTTGTACCTGACATTGTACTGGACAGTGATGGAATTCCCAAAAGACCGTAGTGGGGGTATTTCCATAGTTTTCTACGAACCTTTAAGGGCAGTTTTATTGTTTTCTATAGTTTAGTTTGTTTCTGTCTCATTTACAATACAGTCAACTATTTAAGTAGATTTTATATAAAATGGCAATTTCTAGCACTCGATTTTGCAGAAATCCAGCGCATGAGTTTTGTTGTATATGCGGATGATTTATTTTAAAGTCCTATATTTGTATCAAGTGATCATCAGTGATATCAAGTGATGTAAGTGATTCCTGTATTTGTATCACTAAAACAGAAGGGATTTCAAAAAAGCAAACGGACAAAATTCAGTATGCAAGTTTGCCTTCTGCACTTCGGCTAGTTCCTCATAGCCAGGAACTACCGGGACCGATTGCGTCTTTAAACCTGGACAACACGTTTCCTGTTGACTTTAATTCTTCATCAGGATCTGATCCAGAACTTCCTGAGAACATTAGTTGTGACCCAATATTTTTAACAACTACCAGTAAACCTCACTTATTAACTCAGAATAAATTAAATGATTTGGTACGTGATCTGAGATTGTCAAAACAAAAATCGGAACATCTTGGTTCAACAGTTGAACCTGTTAGATAAAAATGCAAGTGTTTCACTTTACCGAAAACGATGTCCATGAAGTGGTTTCTTCGGTAGAGCGAACAGGAAAAAATCGCACGGTGGTGCTATATCTAAAGAATATGCTAGTTGTGAAATGGTATTTGTCTGATTTTTATCGAAACATTGGCGAATAATTATTACAGTGATCAGTGAAGCGTTATAGCGAAGAAAAAACCCTGAGTTGTTTAGCCACAAATCCAGACGGATTTTTCGATTCATCCCAATAAAGCACAATAATTAAATAATATTATTTTTTAATTGTTTGACCAATTGGGAGGAACTCTTTGCGGATAATACCACGGTAATCGAAAAAAAAACGATACTGGCCTGTTGAGCCGTTTCTGGGTTATAAGGGTCATAAGCATCATCAGTAATAATGTATTTGATAAAGTTATTATGCAAAGAAAGCATTTCTTCAGCAACGTCAACATTTCAACAATTCAAAAAAAATCAAAAAAATCAAAAATTAATTTCTTCAAACGGGAAGACACACGAGACAAGCTTAAACTGTTCTTCAAAATTGATTGATGTGATCCAAATGATTTTCTAGTAACATCTACAATCTCTAATACTCAATCTGTGCCTATTTATAACAAGACCCTTAATTTTGGTAGACATATCATGATTTAGGCAAACAATTATGCACTCTTCGACCTTACATGTTCGTTAATGGTTTTCTAAATACATGGTTTTTACAATTTTCTGAATAATATTGAAAATTGAATTAATAATTAAATTTAAAATTTGAAATAAATTGAAATTCAAATTGATATTTGAATAATATTTAAAAAACAAGGAAAATTCATCCATCATCCATGTAATAATTGCTGATTTCTTTAGCTGCCTCGTCAAAACATTAGCAAGTATCTCCCGGGACCGGTTTCGGGTCTTAAGTCGTTATCAGTCGGGCTCGAACTGAACGTTGGAAAACGAGTGAAGAAATCTCCAATAGTATGACCATATAACGAGGGCCTTGTCGGTTGTAGACTGCAATAATATAGAGCTCACGCCATCATATGGTGGACATCCGTAACAGTCAGACTGTGTAAAATCGTCCGTGACCTGTTCAGATCCTGCCTAGGTACCAGGTATGCATAAAAAGTTGCACATAGTGGTACCATGGAGGATATTAAAAATAATCAGAAACAATGAAAATTCATCCGAGATCCATGCAAAAATTGGCAACGGTCAAATTTTCTTGTTTTTGGAATCCAATAAGGACGATAAGTATGCATTCCTATCCCATATGTCACGTACTTGACGGATATATTCATACCGAATTCGTATAGTAGAATGTTTAAAAATGCCCTGTTGTATTTTAACACTTAACAGAACCACAACTTAGTTTGTTTAGAAGCATATGAGACACCTCTCAACATGATAAAAAAAACAGTCATTTCAAATTTTCACACTCAAACACAATTTTTAACCATTTACTTTGATACATTTTTCATAATTACACAGATAAACATAAAGTAAACAAGCAAAAAGCTATCAATATTGGCATTACAATGACTATAATTTCAATGATTCAGATTCTGAATGATAACTTCAAGGCTCGTAAATAAAGAAGAAATAATGCCACCATGTTTTGAAAATAATGTCGTTCAAATGTACTCCTAGGCTTTGTCTAGCGTGTCGTTTCTCAAACTGGGTGTTACGATCCCCTAGGAGGATCGCGTTCGGGAATATGGGGATCAAAAAAATATGACCCGTATACGAAACATCCTTTTATTAAAGTATTTTTAATTTAAAAACAAGTGCTAAAAATTAAATATTACCAAGTAATAATAACATAATAAAATAAACTTAAATAAAGTAATAGCCAAAGTTGTTTGAACTAATAATTTAATGCGACGGTTGATATTGCTTTTCACTTAAAACACACATTAGCGAATTATTTTCCAGTGATAACAGACGATTTCAATACTTAGTTTTTAAAGCCACCATAGACGAGAAGCTTTTTCCGCATAAGTAAGAATCAGCGAAGGGGATCAATGTTTTTAAAGCTTCCATTATTAGGCTTCGGTATTCATCGTCGTGCAAGTCAAATTTTTGAGTTAAAAATTCTAGTTGTAGAGTTTTGTCAAGCGATATTTCAAAAAAGTGGTTGTGCATCTCAATAGGTAATTCATCAGCTGCAACATTTTCATCAAACGGATTGAGAACCCATCTTTTGGATAAATCATCGTTGCTATCTAGAAAATATTCCAGTAACTGAATTTTTAATTGACGTAAATGCGTTTTCATGTTCTCCAACACGCGATCAATAACATAATTTTCCAAATTCATATTTTTGATAATATAATCCGAAATTAAATTAAATGCATCAAAATAGCGTTTTTTAAGGTGTATAATCCAAAAACCAAGCTTCTTGATGAAGGCATTAACTTTCTTGGTTATTAGTAAAATGCTTTTGTTAAGGCCTTTAACTAACTTTAAGCCAACAGTAATAAAATTTCTCCACCTTGTAAAAACTCTGAAAATGAGCTATTTTTGTCTGTAAAAAAATTTTTCTATTCATCTCGCAATTTAAATGCCTCGGTAGAACTTTTCGTCGATACAACCACTTGACTTGAGTTTGGACAAGCAGTGAGTCATATTTGGCACTCATTTCTTCGCACAATGTGAAAAGCAATCTATAAATAATAGTCTGCAATGGTCGGCTTTTAATAAAAATTAACTATTTTTACGGCTTTTGATAGAACATTTTATAAATCATCTGGTTTGTTTTGTAGCAAGCGCATTTCTGTGAAGAAAGCAGTGCGTCTATTCCATATGTGGCATCATGTCTTTTAATTTTACTATCACACCACTGTTCTTCCCCGTTATCGCTTTCTCGCCATCAGTACGTACCCCAATGCATTTATTAAAGTCGAAGTTTTCGTTTTGTGCTGCATCAAAAACTCAATTGTTTAATCGAGAACTTCATTCGCCATTTCATTAATACGTCTCAATATTGTGTCATTTAAAAGTCGTATAATTTTTAACTTTTTTGCATCTTCCAGACTTCATCATCACACTGACCATATCAATGGCAGCGGGTAAAATGAGCTTTTCCGCAATCGTGTAGAGCTTAGACTCCCTGACCGCTCTTAATGCTACTAAATAGGACTAATTAAGGCTTGAGTGAGTTCTTGATAGCAATTTGTTGATTTTTCAAGACGAGTGGTTTACGAGTGGTTAGGGTCAACCGTCCGCGTGTTAACCGGACGATGAAAAACTTTGATAAACATCAAATTAACATATTCTAATGAGGGGGGTCGCGCGTTTTTTACTTAACTTTTTGGTTATTTAGTGGGTCGCGACACTAAGAAGGTTGAGAAAAGTCTAGTGCAGGGGTCGCCAACCCGACGATCGCGAGCTACCGGACAAGTTTGGTAACTCACGGCTATAAGCAATTCTCAGATGTCGACTCGTAATCTTTATAAACGAAAGTACGTACGTCGAAAATGTGTTTCCATTACTGCATTAAACACGTTTAGATAGCTCTCTCTCTGAATATTACTAAAGTACCTCAATACATTGAAAAGGGCCCCTGGTCCAATGGAATGTATTCTGTACACCCAATTGTCGATTACTCTTTCAGACATATCGGGTCAAGAATTGTGCGAGATTTAACATAACTCCACGAAAAATAATCCAAGGACGTGAGATTGCATGATCTTGGTGAATACTTGAATTGACCATTTCGCGAAATAACCAACCAACCAACCAATCAGCAAATTTTTCTTGCCGTAAATCCATTTCCTGCACCGTCTTGTTGAAAGAAAATATTCATTCCTAGAGTAGTTCCTCACCACTAGTAGTAATACGATTTTTAGCAACGTCTTCAAAATATTGTCATTCCTTCAGCCCAAAAATGTATCAAATAGTGACTTTCTGAGGATGAAGAGGCAACTTCTAAACTACTAGAAAATTTTCGGCGGCCCAAATCCAACTTTCAATTTCTACATATTGTTGAATCATTTCTCTCTCCATGGTGAATTGACACAACGTACGAACAAAGCAGTCTATGAATAACATTTATATTTCAAACAGTGTTGCCGCTAGTACATTCCAAAGTTCTGACACTCTTATTGGAAAACTCTTTATTTGTGAGTGAATAATCATAGCCACGAGCACATAAGATTGTCCAAATTAAATAACCTATATCTAAAATGACTCTATATACTTAATGTTCTTCTTGATTATATAGTACTAAATCACAACCGAAACGTATTTTTATTGGTTTTTACAGTTAGTTAATTAAAACATACAGTAGTATACGAAGACCAGCCCAAAATATAAATATTTAAACTTTTCCTTGATTTAAGTTATTTAATTTTACTACGCCCTACGGTTTAATTGTCTGAATTTAATTGAAACAATCTTTTTATTATAATAGCACATACACCATTTGGAAAAATATTTTTAAATGCCCTGCATTTAGGCACAAAATTTATTTTACTATAATGAACCGTTAGTCTGTTTTATATAACCTCTGTGTTCTTTTCCAAACAATTAACTTGCTTAAACAGAACAAAGCTGGAGAACATTTATCAAGGTACGTTCTCTGAAAAATGTCTTAAAATTGTGAAACTTAACAGATGTTCCTCTCCAGTTGATATTTCAATATAATATGACGACAGGGTTTATTTGGAAACGCAGAAAGACTAAAAATAGAAATGTTTTTGGTTCAAAAAATTGGTCAAAACCAAATGGAAAGAAATGAAAGTTGTGAATTCAAGAACAAAATAACTAAAAAAAAAAACAGTTGGCAATTCTATTTTGCTAGACGTCCAGTGATATGGTAGTAGTAGAAGAATGCGAAGGTGAATCAAATATAAACCAAAATTATTTTATATATAATTATTATTTACAAAATAATACAAACTATTTATCATTTTTCGACATAGTCTCCTCCATGCTCTACACATTTTTCCCAGCGGTTTGGAAGCTTGTGAATTCCTTGCTCGTAAAAAGTTTGAGTTTGTTTTTGAAAATTTGAAGTCCTCAATATCTTGATCGTTGTCGAATTGTATCCCTCCAAGCGCATCTTTCAAGGGCGCAAACAAAAAATAATCATAGACTGACAAATCTGGGTTGTATGGAGGGTGTCCAATGGTTTCCCAATGCATATTCTCTAGTTTTTTCAAGACTATTTCTGATGAATGTTTGAGCTCTTCCAAAGCTAATACCCACCTTTAAAGCAATTTCATGAATAGTGAGCCGGATCTCCTTCGGTAAGGTCGCGAACTACACCAATGTTATCCGCAGTGACACTTGACCTGGGACGTCGATTATGACTTGCACTTGCCACACTTTCACGTCCACTCTTAAACTTCTTGGTTCAACCAAAAAATTGGGTCTTAGATAGGGTATCGTTCCCATGTTGAACCTTCAACCGAGTTAATATTTCGGATGATTTAATGCCTTCTTTGACTTAAAACTTTATTAGAACCCATTGTGCAACGAACATTGAAATCTGTTGCTCACTCATGGCTGTGCTGACAAAAGAACTGAGTGAAACAGCCCACCGAGCGTTTCCTCCACTCCTAATACATTGCACTGCAATGACTTATACTGACAGTTCGCTCGTGATTGGCTGAGGAAAGTAATTGTAAAATTCCGGTTTATATTTGATTCACCCTCATATTTTAATGATATTGTTGGTGTTGCCGGTTTGAATTTATCCAAGAAGATTGTAGTTATTCCCAGAGAGTATCTTTTGATATTAGAGTAAATTCTTGCACGAAGAATGCAGATTTTAACAATACGGAAAGACGCTAAGTAGTAATAATAAGTAACTAAGGGAAATTGCAAGAAACGTCGGTCGTCAAAAAAAAATGGTGGAAAATGTCCTAAAAAACAACCAGTTCATGAAAGCCATGTAGCTAGAAGAAAAACGACACCTCATACTGACAAGCAGATCGTCCGAATTTCAAAAAACGATCCATTTAAATCGTCTACCAAAATTAGAAATGAACCAAGGTTAGAAATAAGTTCAAGAACAATTCGAAAAAGATCAGTTAAATTGGTATGACGAATAGGAAATCTAGAAATGGCGCAATATTTTAAGGATCGATAAAACAAAAATAAATTTAATAGCCTCTGATGGTAGGCGATAGGTTACAAGACCACCCACCTAAGAATTATTACCAAAATATACTATTAAAAATGTAAAGCAACGAGCCGGTAGTATTAAGCTTTTTCATAGTATAGTGTAGGATCAATTTACTAGATTAAAAAAACAACATGGACCAAAATCTCAGGGAGTTATGCTGCCTTTTGCAGAAGAAAATATGCCGCTGGTATGGAAATATGAACAGGATAATGATTTGAAATATACTGCTAGGAAAACGAAACAATTTCTTAGTGACAATAAAGCGGATTTACCGCCGTGGCCTTCCTAATCGCGGAATCTGAATCACATTGAAAACTTGTGGACTTATCTCAAGAATAGCGTGGGTAAACATAAAACGAGAAACAAACTAGAACTTTGGGAACCGATTAAAAAATAATGGGAAACTATACTATTAGAAATGTGTCAAAGATTTGTAAACTCTATACCCAAAAGATGTGCCGAAATAATAACTAACTACTAAATGTTCAAAAAATGTTTATATGATATTTAGTACTTTTGTTAAATTGTATGTATTGTGCTTATTTCTTGGTTGGCTCTATTTTTATGACTACATTTTCATGTTATTTTTTCTAAATTTTTGTTAAATATGTTTACAGTATTTTTTTAAAACTAAGTTTAATCTTATGTTTTTCCTTTTTTGTTATATATTTCTGTTATACAGTTGTACTAATTACGTATGCTATGCTTTATTTGCCAAACAGTGTCTTTCGTTGTAACGGTTTCTATTTCTCTGGGCTATTTCTCTGGCCACCACTGTATATTATATGTTGTGTATATACGCTCTCTTGTCCGTGTTACTGCTACTAAAAAAATTAAAAAGCAAAAGGTCCTTGATAAACGCAAAAAAAGTATTTCGGCAATAAATGATGCGAAAAAATTAAAAACTGAAGACTCTCCAAACCGGTGTTGTAGTCGACGGATTGTGGAGCTAGATCAGTTAGGAAAAAATATGTTGTCAATGTAAAAACATTCTTTGAAAGTGTTTTGAATGATGGTGCGTAAAACACGACGATATACAGTATTACCATGATGTAATGTTTATCCCTCCACTATGGGTTTGTTGTTTTAAAGAAATTTCAAGACTCTACAAACCTGTGTTGTAGTCGACGGATTGTGTAGCTAGATGAATTAGGAAAGCTAGATGAATTAGGGAAAAAATTAAAGTGTTGTCAATGTAAAAACGTTCTTTGAAAGTGTTTTGAATGTTGGTGCGTAAAGCACGATGACACACAGTGTTGCCAAGTTGTGATGTCTATCCCTCCCGATTCCTTCATTAGGCGTTTATTGTTTTAAAGAAATTTTAACCAACTGATAAAAAATCGTTTTACCGCATATTGGTTTTTCAAAAAGAAAAGTTCGCAAGATATACACGAAACTATGCCTTTTTTATAATTCCCTGACCTATTGCACGTTAATTATGTACACTTTAATTAATAATATGTCGCTTCAGAATCGGTTCAAAAAATTTAATTTTTTTTTGTGAAATAAAGGACACCTAGTTCAATATTTATTATCTATATCTTCTATTTAGTATTACACTTGCAGGATATCTAAAAGGGTCAATAACTGTTCTATGCAACTGTACGCTGATGATACCCAACTTTTGTACTCTTTTTACCCCTATGATATTGACAAAGCTATGAAGTCTATTAATAATGATTTGGGATTTTTCGGGAATTACAGATCCAGTTCTAAATAATTTTATATTATCTATAGATAATAATATTCTAACAAGAGTTGACATAGCTAAAAATTTGGGCTTAATTTTTGACAAAAATTTGAGGTTTCGGCCACAGATCATTAAGTGTGTTAAGCAGGCCTATCCTAACTTAAATATGTTATAGCCAAGTCGACACTTTTTGTCTACTACATTAAAAAGTTCTCCCTGATAACACACAAAGCTAACTGCATATCTATGGCAAAAAGACGAACAGTGCACACTGTCGTTCTATTTCATAAAATAAATTGTAACAAATACCCTCCATATCTCGTTGACAGATTAACGGCCCGAACCGATGTCCATAATTTGAATCTTAGGTTTGGGGGCCTCATATCGCCTCCTTCACATATATTACAAATTTTTAAGAGATCTTTTACGTATAATATTTATAAACTTTATAACAATGTTTCGCACAAACTAAAGAAATTATTACCAGACTCGTCTAAATATCACTATAAAATGAACACCGAATAATGTATCCTCCAGTATCCAAATTTAAAGGGTATAATGGGCTAGAAATGAAGAAATAGTTTGGTTTTTTTCTAGTTGTGGGCAGATGGTGTTTTTTTTACTTTGTCTCTGATATTGTTATTGTTTACTTATTTATTAGTACTATATTGTTTATTAGTACTATTGTTACAATTTTAAATTTGGTATAAACTGGCTTATTGCCCACCAGCCCATTGCGTGATACTATAAATGGAATCACTATAATCTCCTTCAGTTGATAAATTCTTGTAATTCATAATGCAGGTCTGTGTGTATTTGTTAATTTTTTTTAGAATAGGTTTGCGCTAGATTATCATCCAAAGGAACTGCTATATCGATAATATAAGCCTTTTTCTTTATTTTCTCTATTAGTATAATATCTGACTTATTGTGCAGAATGTGGTTGTCAGTAATCATTGGTGTATCCCAGTATATCTTTCACTTTTCGTTTTCCATTGCTGCCTTAGGTTTATACTTATAGTAAGGTGTAGTAGTGCTCATGAAGCTACTTTTATAAGCCAGTTGGCTGTGCATAATTTTTGCCACATTGTTATGTCTTACACTACATCCACCGCAAATATGCTGGATGGTTTCTGGTTTCTCTCCGCTTATTTGGCGCAGCTCAGATTCAAAATATCGATTTTTTATGTTTCAAAATATCGGACATTTGGGCGTGTCGGTATTATTTGGTCCTGTATAGCGGAGATAAAGCCCTCCATTTTTCGATTCAAGAAACCTTGTGTTAAAAACTTAAAGACAGCTTCTTTGTCAATATCATCTGAATTTAGTACCGAGGGGTATCTATCATGTAAAACTTGTGTTTGCCACTCTTGAAAATGTCTATCTTCATTTATGTTTATCTCGGGAGATGATTGAAACAAATTTAATGATGTGAAATATTTGTCGGCATTACATAACCCCACGAAGAATGGTGAAGGATGACTTTGAAAGTATAAAATAAGTTTTTTCTTCAGTTTTACGTGAGAATCTTCGAAATTGCAAATTCCTCTTCCGCCCTGATTTCTCTTAACGTAAAGTCGGGACCCTAGGGTGATGACTGCGATAAGCTTTAAGTAATGTTATTGGTCTGTCTATTTCCTGTAGATCAGTGCTTGACCATTTTAGAATGCCAAAGAAAGCGGTCACCGCAGATACAGCCCATGATAATATTTCTGGAATTCAACCCTGTTTTTAAAACATTTCTCACACGTTCCTTCAATATAGTTTTGAAGTGTTTTTCATCTCGGAGGTCTTTATATTTAGCGCTTCTTGAAATCCTAAGTATTTAAAATTCTAAAGAACCGTCCCTCCTTGCTGCTCAATTTTTCCTTTATTTACATGCAAGACTATTCAAGGCCAACATTCATATTATAATAATTATAATTGTATTATTATATATTTTAATTATTGTATTGTAATTATTGATACAGCAATTAAACTTATTATTATTATTATACCATATTTTGAATTTCATCGACTTCGAAAAAAATATGAATTTACCAGTGAACTACCTCAAGTAATCTGACAATTTCTCTGAAACTCTTACCTGATATATCACGATTAGAGCACGCGCTTCAGCGAATACCTTATTGTATTCATACACACACACTGACTGCAATAAAAATTTCATAAAACAATGTCTTTATTTAATTTATTTATCTAAATAGTAAAGTACAAATAGTAAAATAGTACAGTTCTTCTATTTCTTTGTTTGTTTTTCTTCTAAATTCGTTCTGAACTTTAATTCCTCTAAAAATTCTCCTTAATATTTTATTCATAATTCTTAATATTTTACGTTCTCAGACTTCCAGCTTAGTTTCTTCCTTCTTCGTCATCGTCCATGTTTCGCACGCATATATAACCTTGGGCCTTAGTATTGATTGGTACACTCTTAGTTTTGCTGCTCTTTTTATATTCTTTGCCCTTAAAACTTTTGAAAACATTCCTGCGGCTTTGCTTCCTTTCGCTAGTCGTTTCTCTATTTCCTTTTCTTCATCCCCTTTACATGTTAGTGTTACTCCTAGATATTCAGTTTGTTCTAATTTGTCTATTGTATATTTCTTATTTCCTACACAATCAATGACTAAATTAGGGGAGAGTGCTCTGGTGACATCTTTCATTACCATATATTTGGTCTTGTTCTCGTTAATTGTTAAGCCATATTCTCTAGCCTTTATTTCCAACATCTTGAAAACCTTTACTACTTCTTCCTTGGATCTCGCCATCAATACAATGTCGTCGGCATAGGCCAAGCATTAGTGTCTGGTATCATATATTAACCCCTTGGTATTGATGCCACTCTTCTTCAGAATCAGTTCCTGCACCGGTTTGAACCGTTGAAAGTGGATCGCCTTGTATCAGTTCTTTCTTTACAATAAACTCCTCAGACATTGCTCCATCGATTATATCTTTATTTACTGTTCTCTACCCAGTCATCTCCACCAACTTCCTCAACTTTTCCAGGGCTCCCAACTGTCTCATTGCTTGGAACACCTTTTTCCTGCTAATGGAGTCATATGCTTGCCGATAATCTGTGAAAAGCAAATATAAACTCAAACTTTGTTCATAAGTATTCTGTTGGATCTGCTTCATGATGAATATCTGGTCGGTTGTTGATCTTCCTGCCATGAATCCTCATTGGTATTCCTCTACGTGATCGTTATGGTGTTTCTCTAGTCGATCTTTAATCATCTTGGCCATCACTTTGTAGGGTACGTCTTGCAGTGCAATTCCTTGGTAGTTATTACATTCCTCCCTAGCTCCTTTTGTTTTGTGAAGGGGTATTATCAGCGCTTTATTCCATTTCTCTGGCATATTTTCTTCTTCCAAAATTCGGTTCATTAACTCTCATTTTCTTGCCACCAAAGTATCACCACCGTGTTTCAAGATTTCTGCTGTTATACTGTTTTCTCCAGAACTTTTGTTAATTTTTTAACTGCTTTATACAAACTTCTACTTCTTCTTTTATAGGTGCATTTATATTTTCATTATTTTCTGCCATCGCATCTTCTTCCATTTCATGTTCGCCCTAGATCCCTTCTTCATCAGTCTCAGCTAGCGTCTCTGAAAAATATTGGGCAAATCTTTTCAGTATTCCATCAACATCTCCTACCAGGGATCCTTCTTGAGTTTTCAAATAATGGAATCTCTTGGCGCTACTACCTTTATTACTGCCATATGATTCTTCTATTTCTTTTAATTCACGTTCTAAAAGTTATTTCTTTTTCCTGCTACATACGGTCTTGGCTCCCCTTCGGATGATATCTTTCTTTGTTGCTTTCACTCCTTTCTTTCAGTAATCTCAGACGTGCTTTGTTTCTTTGCTCCAAAATTTGTTTACATTCTTCGTCGAACTACCTATTTGTGAGATTTTTTTTGGGTTCTCCCAGTATTTCTTCTGCTAGCTCCGTCATAAATGTTTCAATCCGTACCCATTCTTCCTCTAAATGTTCTTTATTGATCTTAATTCCTAGTTTTTCTTTCATTTCATGTTCGAAATGCATCGATGTTGTCGTATCCTCTAGTTTTCCTACATCATATCTTTTCTGTCTTGCCCCATTTGTATCTTTTCTTCTAGATGGTCTTTCCTGTTTCATTTCCGTTATAACTAATATGTGATCGCTATCACTATCAGCTCCCCTAAAACTTCTTACATTAGTAACGTTCTTTGCATGCTTTTATTCTATGAAGGCATCGTCAATTTGATTCGTTGTGTCTCCATTTGGAGCTATCCATGTTTCCTTATGTATGTTTTTGTGATCAAAAACAGTGCTAACAATTTTCATATTGTTCTCGGACGCAAATTCTATCACCCTTTTTACATTGTCATTACTAGTGGCGTGTATACTTTTACCCCTTGTTAGCTCCTTGTATTCTTCTTCCCTCCCTACTTTGGTATTCATGTCGCCTACCACATATTTTATATCAAACTTCGGAACCTTTTCCATGATTCTATCCAAATCTTTGTAGAACTGTATTTTACTGTTCGGGTCTTTTTCTTCGGAAGGTGCATGCGTATTTATTATAAGCATCTTTCTGAATTGGCCTCTGATTCTTAACCTGCACATTCTATCTGAAATCCCTTCGAACTCGATAACTTCATTTTTGAACATGTCATTAACTATGAACCCTACTCCCAATATCCTCCGAATAGCTTCTCTATTATTTCATTGTTTAAATTTATTTTTTTCTTCAAATCATTTACTTCAGCCAGCGCTTGTTCACTTGCATCTTTTAGCATCCTTATTTCTTTCTTAAACTCTGCGTGTTCTTTCCATAATTATTTCGTTTCTTCCCTTAATACCTTCTCTTTGAGCCTGCTCTTATAGCTTAATATCTCTTACATCTGCTGACAGTCCTTTTATTAGTTTCATCATCTCCTTCAACATATCATCGCTGGTTTTTGGTGGGCTTCTGTGTTTTTTTTTAATCCACCCCTAATTCGCCTCCTCTTTTACATTTTCCATCATCAGATCTACCTGATTCCATCTCTGTTTTCTTATTTCTTATTCGATACATTTACCGAGTTCGTCTATTTCTTTTGTAACTTCTGTTTCTATCCACCGCTGGCAACAGCGCAAATAAATTTTGCATGAACCTATGGTTCCTTATTCCCTTATTGCAATAACCTAAATTACACGTATTGTTTCTAGTCTTTTGTTCTTTATTATTTTGCTTATGCTTGGACAATTATTTTGTATCACACTGTACCTAGGCTCACACTGTCACTGCTTATACACTGTTATTTATTTAATTACCACTGCAAGCTCCTTAAAATGAATTTAATGCAGGTGAAAAATAAAAACACTCTTTACGTTTCAGCACAGTGTTGCCTTCATTCAAACATACTTTAACATAATTGCTGTTCAAACCAATTAAAATTTTAAACGAATCACTTGATGAACTAAAGATAATTTGGCAGAATATTTGTAAAAAAACATGTGGACTTTATGACTGACAAGTAAAACCATATTTAAGATACAAGGTTATTCAACAAGATTATTCAAACTGTTTCATATTTTTATTAAACTTAAAAAAATATTTTTATGTTAATTTGTATAATTGAAACCTTGTCTTTTATTTAAAAAGTTATGTTATGTACATGTACATTTTTTAAATAATAAAGCCTCGACACTGATATTCTTTTTCAAAACAAAGACAAGATTTCAATTTAAAATTTCTGGAGACAATTTAATTTGAATACCTAAAGAAAATTCACAAAAGGAGGAATAATCAAAAGATACAAAACAATATCACTTTCCCAAATGAAACGTAATACTTTATTCTTATTGAGAATACTGGAATTGTCAAAAACAACAAAGTATGTGTATAATTGATTTAGAAAAATGAAAATACATTTACTTTTCAACAATATCGAATTAAATTTTAAACTTACTCGGTTACAGCACATACAGGAATGAATTTGCTTACCTAAAACAAAAAAAAATGCGTGTACATTAAAAAACATTTATTGTTTATTTTTTAAATATTATTTATATTTTATATTTATACTGGATATGAGATTTAAAAATATATATTTATAGTAATATGATCAGTTTTCATTTGATATTAAAAAAAGACGAAATATTTTACTATCAAACTAAAAAATATACAGGGCGCTTAACAGTACCTATACAGATGTCTTATACATAAAAGGTATACAACTTTGCTCCCGCCGTTTTTTTTTTCAAAATTCAAGGCTTTATTGTAAAAAAACTGTTATATATTTATGATTCAAAATATTGCCCATCATTGGCCTCTACTTTTTCCCATCCTTCAGACAGCATTCGAATCCTGCGTTGAAAAAACTGGTCATCTATTGAAGCGATCCGCGAATCGATCTAATTTTTGAATTTTTCCTAAGACAGTTTCTTCTATGTTTCTTCTCGAAACAGGTGATAGTCAGAGGAAGCAACGTCTGGAGAATACGGCGGGTAGTGTAGAAGTTCCCATTTCAACGTTTCCAAGTATGTTTTGACCACTTTCGCAACATGAGGCCGAGCCTTGTCATGCTGCAAAATCACTTTATCGTGTCTTTGGCCATTTGTCTTTCAATGCTCGGCTAAAACGCATTAATTGCGTTCGATACCGATCTCCTGTGATTATTTCAGACGGTTTTAATAGCTCATAAAATATAATACATCCAGCAGGTCCCATCAAATGAAGAGCATGATCTTGGAGCCGTGAATATTCGGTTTAGCCGTCGGCGTGGAAGGATGGCCGGGATATCCCCACGATTTTCGATGCTTGGGGTTATCGTAATAAACCCATTTTTCGTCTCCAGTCACAATGCGATGCAGAAATCCTTTCCGTTTTTGCCTTTCAAGCAACTGTTCACAAGCAAACAAACGGCGTTCAACATCTCTCGGTTTCAACTCGTATGGCACCCAATATCCTTGCTTCTGCAAGGCCTTGAGGCCTTGCTTATTATGGCCTCAATTGACTCAAAACGCCTTCTTCGGAGTATAAATTTTAGATTCGGGAGCAAACAAAGTCACGCGGGGCTAGTATGGTGCGTTTATAGAGTTTTTGGCCAAAAACGTTTGATCAATGATGACTTTGTGCGATGGTGAATTATAGTGATGCAAGATCCATGAATTGTTCTCCCACAAATCTTTACGTTTTTGACGGATATTATATGTTATGAACGTATATAATGATTGAACGTATAACTAATTATCTAAATAACTAAAAGCTATATTCACCTCTTGATCCAACCCTCTAAGACTCATACGACGATTCTCGAGCACTAGTTTCTTGATTTTTTCGATGTTTTCGTAATATGTAGACGTTAAATGTCGATCAGAACAAGGCAAATCAATCAAACGTGGGTGCCATATCAACTTTCAGTTAAAAATAAAATTCAATGTGTCACCATCTGCAGTGCATTTTTGTCCAGGTTAAACAGGTATCATCTTCTTTCATAAATTCTTACAGAAGATGAAAAGTGAATTCTACACAGCAATCCCCATAAGAAAAACTAATGGTTAACTCCAGGACAACCATTTTTGCCCGCTCCATAATCAGATCTTCAAAAAAGTGTTACTGTCAGTGTGGTGGGGATTTTACAGGAATTATCACTATGAGGTTCTGAATCCTAATAAAATCATAGGTGGTGAATATTTTTGTATTCAGTTTAATGGCTTTAATTCAGTAACGACCAAGGCTGGTTAATCAACAAGGTGTTATTCTTCAGATTCGTCAGATCACCATCTTTTCAGATATACGGAAAATTTTCTTTGAGGAAAAAAACAATTCAAGACATTCTTTCTTTATAGTTTTCAATATTTTATACTCAAAATAGGCCCCTTATAAGCCAATACAACAGTGGAAGCGATCGTAAAACATTTTGTAAGCACCAACCATGCTTATTCTTGCGAATAGTCCTTAAAGCCGACGTTGAGGTCAGTTGGATGTCCAAATTCGTGTAAAAATGCTTTAATTTTGTCAATAGTTACAGTTTTGGGAATAGTTGGAAGTCTCATGGAGCTAAATCTGCCGAATAGGAGGATGGGGGCTGCTCGAGCAGTACCAAGCTTTTTATATTAAAAAACGCCGTACATCAGCAGAAGAGAAAAGCAGAAAAAGCAGAAAAGAAGGAAAAAATAGTACACTTACGTTCGAGTGTTAGTAACGAAGCGTAAAATATCGTGAAAAACATCCAGTAATCAGGAAGTAATTTGGCACTACTCAAGCTAATATATAAAATTTCTTATGTAGCATCGGCGCTTTCGCATCTAATGTTATCCATCGGCCGAGCTTACTGCTTCATCCAAAACAATTGTTTGCGCAGTCTTAAAGTGCACTACGTTAACAATATTTTCAGATCAGATCTACCTCCAAAAGTATACTAGAGCTAATATAGAAATATGGACAATGTATTTTTTAATATTCGTTATAAAATTTAATATTTGTTTCCAATGAATTATACGAAGATTGTTCAAAATGTTTTAAAGTATTTTTTTTAATATTCTGCAAAGTAAAAAGTTATCTCATCAATTGAAGGGAATCTTGACCCAGTAAACAATTTCTCCAGGTTTATGGAAAAGAAATAATCGCTGGGAGTCAAATCCGGCAAATTTCTGCATGTGGAAGCTCTTCGAAGAGTAGGTTATGGAGTTTTGCATCAACAACAAGAAACGTGTGGACAGGAGTTTAATTGCCGTAAATGACTTCCTTTCTGGTGAGATGCGTATATTTAGTTTATATAGCAACCTTCGATTTGTTCAGAAGTGAAACGTAATACTCTCCGGTGACAGTCCTTTTTGCCAAGTAGTGTGTGAGCAATTAGTTAAATAAATCTAAACACTCTTGAAAAGTTCAATATACATAAGTAAAGTTTTGGGGTTGGAGGCGCATCAGCAACTGAGAAGGCTATTTAGCGACTGGACCTACATCTAACGTCGGTTCCGAACCACGGTCATCAGCTACCGAAAACCTCGGTCTATTAACCCTTGGTTTTGTGCTTAACCGAAAGTATCTCGAGAAGCTTACCGACTGGCGAGTGTATAACGTAGAAAGCCTCTCAGAAGGCATCCGGCCTCACCCAGCCTTGACTGAGGGGTGATTCCTTGTCAGATTTTACACTCTTACCTAGAAACATTCACAAGAATTTCAGAAAAACTTTTTTGCCTAGTACGGGATTCGAACCCGCTCCACATTAACTGCCGTAACGTAAGGCTGACGCCTTAGACACCACAGCTAATGTGGCTCCTATATATATATATATATATATATATATATATATATATATATATATATATATATATATATATATATATATATACACACCAGATGTCCCATTAAGGATGGATCGTGAAAGGAAGAAGTGAAAGTGTGAAGGAAGGCAAACATTAGGTTAATATTTTTTTAACTTAATGCAGGTAGTAGTGAAATAATAACTGATTTTCTTCAGAAAAATCGAAATATCTTTTGACATGTCAGAGATATCGATTTCGGGTTTTCACTGGATGATTCCTCTTTAAATTACCTTTCTAGTCATGTAATAAAAGCTGTACCATATTAAGACCAATTTTTAACTTAATATTACGGTAAAAATTAAAACTGATTATTTCAGAAAAATCGAAATATCTCTTGACGTGTCAGAGATATCGATTTCGGGTCTTCACTGGATGATTCCTCTTTAAATTACCTTTCTAGCCATGTAATAAAAGCTGTACCATTCTATTTGAAAAAACTGAACAAAACTTCAAAAAACTATTGTTGAATGTAACGCCACCTCGCGGTTTAATTTATAAACTAAATAATTTATCTCCCAGATTATCTGATTGTCCCAGCAATTGCCTTTTAAATGAATCCAAATTGAGGAAAATCGGTTTAGGCAAACGGACATTAGACGACTTTTTATCTAAATAGGTAAAACTCCCCCCACTTCTTTATACGCGAAGTTACGACAAAATGTCATAAAACAAAGTTGTAAGAGACAGTTTGCTAATTAGAACTGAGAATTTTTCTTACTCGGTTAACACTTGAGAATACACAAAAAAAAAGATTTTTAAAAATGTTTAGCTCGTCACGCCCTCTTGCGGTCGTTTTAGAAGCTTAAAAATATTTTTGGTGAATTTCTCACAGTCAGTTTTAGTATAATATTTTTTCCGCAAAGCTGTGGGATAAATAGTTTTCAAGATACGGCCCCGATCCATCCTTAATGGGACACCTGGTATATATATATATATATATATATATATATATATATATATATATATATATATATATATATATATATATATATTAAGCGTAGCAATGTTAAAAGACCAATGGCAGCCTGATCTAACCCGGTGATTCTTAGCACCCTCTGCCTTGGGGCAGGTCTTCCCGCTGCGGTAGGTAGTTGCCCCTTGGCCTACGCCGTCTGGAGTCTATGCTCCTGGGAGGGTTATCCTGGCGGACAGGTCAAGGCAGAGGCCTTAGACTATCATGATCCAAAATCTGCCAACCCGCATTGGACCAGCGTGGCAGATTACGGTCCATACCTTGAACATGGTATTTCAATATGTTGAAATATGACAGTACAACCTCAAACACGGCCTTCATTCCCCGGAGGCCAAGGGGCAACTACCTACGGCAGCGGGAAGACCTGCCTCAAGGCAGAGCGTGCTAAGAATCACCGGGTTAGATCAGGCTGCCATTGGACTTTTAACATTGCTACGCTTAATATACGGACTATGAAAACGGAGACCCGACTGCAAGAACTGTTAATCGAACTTGACAACATACATTGGGATATTATTGGGCTCTGTGAAACACGAAGAAAGGGTGAAGAGTTAATCAAACAAGAACCAACTGCTCACGTAGCCGAGGTACTATGGACGATGTGGTGGAATTGGATTCCTCATCAATCGAAAGCTAAAAGACAGTGTAGTTAAATATGAAAGTATATCTGATCGATTAGCCCAATGCGTCATTTAGTTGAATAAAAAGTTTAAGCTTCAAATCGTCCAAACTTATGCACCGACTATAAGCCATAAAGATGTGGAAATTGAGGAATTTTATGATGATGTGGCCCAACTTTTAGACAAAGAGAGGTGTAGGTATAAAATCCTGATGGGTGACTTTAATGCCAGAATCGGAAAAGCAAGAACTGGTGAAAATTCAACTGGACCATATGGAAATGGTGAGCGGGACAATAGAGGTGACAGGCTGGTTGCCTTTGCTGAAGGACAATAATTCTATATTATGAATTCGTTTTATAAGAAAAAGATCAACAGAAAATGGACATGGAAAAGTCCATCTGGACTCACCAGTGAAATTGATTATATCATGCCAAACAATAAAGCAATATTTTGCAATTGTACTGTCCTTAACCATTTTAATGTGGGAAGTAACCACCAAATGGAACGAGCAAAGATTAGGATAAACTGCCGAAAAGAACGCGAAAAAATGTTAAGATCAAAAGATGGCAAAGTGAATTCTGGGGAGCTACTGGAGAGGGGCAGAGATTTTGAAATTACTTTGTCGAACCACTTTGCTGTGTTACCAGACCCAGAGGAGATGGAAATTACAGACCAATATAAAGAAATCGCCAACAATGTGCTTAAAACGGCGGCTTCAATAGCACCAGAAGATAAATGTTTCAAAGGGTCAAAAATTTCCAATGGGACCATTTAATTTAATGAAAAAATGCCGGACAATGAAGAATGCAGACAGTCCTTGTGGCCGGGTCGAGTACGCTGAGCTTTGCAAAACCATAAGAAAACGTATTCGAGAGGAAACGCGCCGATTCAACATGCAGAGTGCAAAAAACTCTGGAAGAAAACAGGGGAATTAACAAAGCTAAGCAGAAGCTCAGAAGGAAAATGACACAAATGTTTCCTTCATGCGTGAGGATTGTACAATATGCAGGAAACGGACGGAAATGTTAGAGGTTGTCCGAAGATTTTATTCAAAGTTATATGAGGACCGGAATCAGACAAGACCAGCAATGAAGGTTCGTGACTGCGAAACGTCGTGACTTCACAGATTGAACGTATCGACACCCAGAATGATTTAGAAACATTATCTACCATCCGTAAAAATATTAGATGTATCATATATATACCTATGACAACTTAGTAACCATACTAAATCGTTTTAAATATGAACACTATCAGTGGGATATTTATGGGTCAGTAAAAGTGATAGGTATATTGCTAAAACTTCAAGGGGGTTTTAGAAATATTGCTGCTTTTTGTGTCTATGGCACAGTAGGGCAACAAAAGAACATTACAATTAGAAAGACAGGCCTCATGGAACTTCTTTTGAACCTGGTACTTCAAACATAAAATATGCCCCCTTGTTAACTCAAAAAAGGTGCTTCCTCTCCATATTAAGCTTGGACTAATGAAATATTTTGTCAAAGCCATGGACAAAGTAGGTAATAGTTTCAAGTGCCTATATATTTCCTCAATTAAGTGATGCAAAACTAAAAGAATTATTGGACCTCAAATAAGGAAGCTTCTATGTGATTTCCGTTTTCAAGAAAAATTAGATGAAAAGGAATTGGCAGTTTAGGAGGGTTTTGCAAGTATAGTGAAAGGATTTCTGGGCAACAAGAAAAATGAAAACTATAAAAATCTCATAGATGAACTCTTAAAAGCCTATTAAATATTACGGCGTAGCGTATCCGTAAAAATGCATTTTTTACACTTCCATTTGGATTTTTTTCCGGAAAATTTGGGTGCAGCAAGCGACGAACAATGAGACAGGTTTCATCAGGACATCGGGACGATGGAACCAAGGTACCACTATTTGGTTGGGCGACTACTGCTGGTTTTTAAAAATAGATGATGCTACAGCACACAAGGGGAAAAAGTGAAAGTTTTTCTCACTGTATGACATCTCATGTAATATATATTTTATTCGCATAATCCTCAGTAATGTCTTTGCATAGATTTAACTCATTTTAAATGTTTATATTAAATAAATATTAGATTGTAAACATATCTCGTCTGCTTTTTTTCCACCACCGACATCGTGCAAACAAAAAACTGTACGTGTTACAGTAATTAGCTTATCATTTTAAAATTTAGGACTACAAAATACCTCACGGTATACACCTAGTTTCATCAATGTTACCTTCAAAAAAGTTTAAATTTGTTGACCTGTGTAATTTATGTGAATATTAATTATAACTATTATATATAACTTTTTGTTAACGTAGTGATAGGTTCATAATGCTTTTTGCCAAAAATTGATATCTTGCCAAAAAATATTAAAATTTGTTTTCGGGTCGCCTCTTCGTCCGTTTTAAAATATTTCCCATTTAAACAATTTTGCATGGAATAGGATGGTAATTCGAGGGTATGATAATTTGGAAAGTGTAGAGTTGCTAATATTCAACTTATCTGCTAGAGCACGAACTCTGGTGTGTGGATTTTCGTCCGCACACCAGGATTCATGCGCTCTTATAACCTTTATTTCCTTCACATCAATGCTTGATGGACGGTCAGGATGATGGGCTTCCAGGTCAAAATTTGCGCCCCTGAACTGACCCTAGTGTAATAGTAAAAATCTTTTTTTTGTGTTTGGACAGCGTTCTTGTCCTTTTTTTTTAAACAGTATGGTGAAAATATAAGTTATCGATCATCATTTTCAAATTGAATCAACTTGGCCAACTGAAAGCAAATCAAAGCCAATCTGAACGTAAACATTTTAAATACCACAGGAATTAATAATATGTAAATAAACATTACTAATCCAACACAGATTTTTGTTTACAAGCGTTAAAAGAGCAACTAATATTATTATTACGAACTTTTTGGACAACCCGATATAGTATGAATATTAAGATAAAGTTAAAAAACTAATAATGTAAATTATTTCATGTAATCATTTATCTTAATGCATGTATCGCAAGTTATTCACTGCCATCGCATATAATAATTTAAAAAAACTAATATCCTGGCTGTCATGGTTTTCATGAAATCTTATACAACTGTACATCAACTTCATAAAATCATATCGTTATACGAATCAGTAAACTGTTTCTGAGCAGACAGTCTACGCCCATGCTAGTTCGCAAACGAACTTCCTCAACTATATTAGATATTCAAAATGCATCTCGGTTGATGTCAAAAACTACATCATTTCGACGGACGGTGCATTCTCGCTGCATCAGAAATGTCAATTAAAATGGCTCGGAATCGAGTTTCCTCTTTCTGCCGCTAATTTACAGATATCCGCCTTTCCATTCCATCTCTGTTCGTTTTTCATTCTTCGTTACGCTGTGAATAATAGTTGCATTCTGGCGACTACTGTCGCAATAAAACTTGACAATAACAAAAATTCCAGATGGAGAATTTATATAAAACCTGGAACAATGGAGTTTCTGCAGAAAGGGAGTGCATTTTAATACATTTGTGTAAGTACACCTAGCTATGGTCTGTGTTAGGCGATGTTCTTTTCGTCGGGACGAAAAAATTGGGAATTTGCATTAACTTGTTTTGCTAGAAGTAACATGCCCTTACGGATGACTATCATTACATATCAAGTAAAAAATCATATTTAGTGACATTTCGAAATGAATACAGCAATACTCATAGAAATGTATTACACTATGGTAAAATGTGATAAACATCAAATGCCTGCAATCAGAATAGGAGTATTTTATGGATAAACAACCATTTCGTTCTATAGAAGTAGAAGTAAAATAAAAATATTAAATAAACATATTGAGTTGATGCAAAAGTGTGTTTTATATTTAATCAGTACTTTCTGTTTAGTTCAAGCAAAAATAAAATAAGGTAAATCATCTAAATAAGCAAAGATTTTACCACCTAAGCTGTTTTAAAGCGATCTCAGTAAGTGATAGTCGGAAGACCCAAAGTCGGGAGAGTATGGTGGTTGGACCACAATATCTCAATTCAGTTGAACTTTTGCGCTGAATTGAAGTTTTGCGCTTGTTGAAGTGTCATCTCCCCGCTTACATCATAATTTCTTACGCTTAACATTATTCTACACAATTCATTTTCATTACCTGTACATATCCGCATACATATAAAGATATAAGGAACATAATATATATAAGGAACAATATGGCGGCTGCTATGATATGTTTTTGGTTTGGTTATCCATGTATCCATGATACATACAGTAACATGGACCATAACAGAAAAAGATGACGAAAAGTAAATAGACCATATATTGATCGCAAGAAAAGACATGAATGCGAACTACAATACAAGATCATACCGGGGGGCTAATATCGATTCAGATCACTTTATGGTTATGGCAAAATGTAAAATTTAGGTAAATAAGAACAAAAACACTGAAGCAATAATAAAGCAGAGATTGGATAGAGAAAATTTTGAATAAAAAGAATGAAGAACGAAATTCAGAAATACGATCAAGGAAAAAATAATCATATCAAATGAATGAAAACAACAGCATAGAAGAATACTGGATAGCGATAAAAGGATGCATAACACAGGCAGCAGAATACACCATATTATATAGGAAGAACAACAGAAAGAAATAATGGTTCGATAAAAAATGCGAAAATATGATAGGAAATCAAAACAAATCAAGAACACGTGGCTTAAAACAAGAAAACCGGAAGCGTATGAAACACAAAGAAATTAGAAAAATGAAAACAAAGAAAAAAAGGAAAAAGAATTATTGATGGGAAAAATAATAAATGAAATTGAAGAAGAAAACAAGAAACCAAATATACTCATATTTTCCACTCAAATTTTCCAGCAATTTTCCAACATGTAAATAAGCGCAAAACAAAGAAAGCAACAATACTAATTGAAAACTAACTATGGGAAAAACATTTTAAAGAAATATATGATGACAAAAAAACAGTGAGAATGTGACGAAAGAAGCAGAAGTTGAGGAGGAAAAGACAGAAAATGAGAATGTAGAACTCGAGTACGTGGAAAGCGATTCAAAAACTGAAAAATAAAAGCGTTTGCGGGATGTGATGAAATGTGTGCAGAACTAATTAAACATGGTGGGGAAGAACTACATCAAAAAATCTATCAGCATATTTTACGTATATGGCGTGAATAATACATACCTAATGTACAGGCATTATAATGCCAATACCAAAAAAAGGGTGATTTGACACAATGCAAAAACTATAGAAAAATAACACCATTACACATCCGGCATATAAGGTACTTAAAAAAATAATAAAAAAAACTTGAAAAAACGAATAAGAAATTATCAATGCGGCTTCAGAAAAAGAAAATCGACAGTAGATGCCATTCACATATTAAAACAAATCGCGGAGAAGATAAATGAACATAGCATGATAGAACATATATTTTTTGTGGATTTTAAACATTTTTTAATATATTCAACAGAGAACAACTCATCGAAGACTTAAAAAACATCGAAGCTCCCAGAAAGATTACAAGATTGATAGGAATAACAACAATTACAACTGAAACGAAAATATGCACGAAACAAATAAAATAATGACAAATAACTAATGACAAATAAAATAAAAATGAAAAAAAAAAGAGTTAGACAGGGAGATGCGTTATATGCACTATTATTTATAACACCCTTAGATAGCATAATACGGAAAATTGAAAGTATAGAGACACTAAATAAATACCTAATACAGATAGTGCGGTATGCCGATGAAGTTACAATAATTGCTAAAAAGCAGAGAGAACTAAAGCGTATAATAGAAATAAATGAACTTGGGCTTCAGAAAAAAGGGCTGGAAATATATAAGAAAAAAAAAGTATATGTACTGCAGCCGAAATGCTAGAATATTCAGAAATTTTGGATGTCGAAGCTATAAATTAGAAAAAGTGAAAACATTTAAATACTTGGGAGTCATATATATATATATATATATATATATATATATATATATATATATATATATATATATATATATATATATATATATATATACATATATATATATATATATATATATATATATATATATATATATATATATATATATATATATATATATATATATATATATACATATATATATATATATATATATATATATATATATATATATATATATATATATATATATATATATATATATATATATATATATATATGTGTGTGTGTGTGTGTGTGAAAAGCTACAGAAATTATATAGAACATTCCATAGCAACAAAGGAATACTGAAAGACAAGAGATTAAGCACAATGAATAAACTAGGAATATACAAGACAACAATAAAACGAATAGTAACATATGCCACAGAAACAATCAGCAAAACTCAGACTCACAGCAAAAGAGAAAGGCAAAGTAAATATTTTTGAACGTAAAATAATAAGAACAATAATGGGAGTAATGAAAGTGGGAAACAAGTTTAGAACCCTGATGAACTTTGAGATCGACAAGTTTTTAGGAAACGAAACATAGTGAGAGCAATTAAAGCACAAAGACCAAGATGGTACGGACGCGTAATGAGAAGAGAAAGGTATACGCCAATAATAGAGATAACCACATGGAAACCAACACAGAACATATCAAGAGGGAGACCCAGGATCACATAGAGACAACAGGTGGATGGAGATATTAAAACAGTGAATGCAGAGGGATGGAGAAAACAGATCGCGGATAAGAAGAGATGGAGGACAATAGTGGATAACGCAAAAACTCGCCAACTCACCAAACTGACCAACATGAGAAGAGTAACAAGAAGAAATGTGCACCGATCTACCATCCTAAAAGGATTGAAGAGTGCCTTATATAAGGAAAAGCTACGAATTCACTAAGAAATGTATTAGCTTATAATAATAATATACACATATGTCCAAAAGTTTGAAATTGTCCAAAAGGATGGATAATTATTTTAGACCGTTTTTAAATAAAAATAATAAAAGCATTGTCTAATAACACAGTTTTTTTTTTATTTTTGCCCATTCCATTGATAGTGGTATCAGTTCTTTGGATGGATATCAGTTCTTTTTCAATGTTCAATCAATCCATTTAAAAATCCCTAGAAACATGACATCTCATTTTAACATATCAAGAGAATTGCTTCGTTACAACAGGGATTTAATCAAAGTGATATTGTAGGTATTGTTGCGGATATTGTAGGTATTTCCCAAAGTGTTGTATTGAAAATTCATAAAAAATTCCAAGAGACAAATGATATAAAAAATCGCCGCAGAAGTGGTAGAAAACGATCTGCTGCAGACCGGCAGATATTAATGCTAGCTCAAAGAAATCGACTGGAATCAAGGAACAAGTGGTATATCAAGGGAACTTGTTAGGCTTGAAGGGGTAAATGTTTTACGACAAAGGATAACACGCGGAAATTGCATCGCAGAAGATCTTTACATGTTCCCAAACTAACCCTTCCACAACAAAATGTAAGATTGCAATAGGCTCGAGAAATGTTGGATCATGGACCTAATTGGAATAACGTAATGTTCTCCGATGAGACGAAACTTGACGTGGTTTCTGATTCACGAAGAACATCAGTTTGGAGAGATCCGGGTTGACAAGCCCGACTATAAACAGCTCAACCACGTATCTCATTTGAAGGTGGGAGCGTGATGTTTTGGGGTGGCATTATGAGGGGTATACGGACACTTTTACTAGCCCTGGAGAGAAGAGTCACTGGTGCTGTGTACATGGAGGAAGTTTGAAATCCTATTGTGCGTCTGATCCGAAACGCAGTGGACGATGGATTTCTTTACATGGATGACCGCACATCCCCTTATTGAATAGCAGAATTAAAATTTTCTTGTAGAAGAAAGAAAAACGAAATTAGGGTGCTCAGTAAATTCCTCCGACATAAATGCCATTGGACATGCTTGGGATATTCTGAAAACATGCATCAAGAAACGAAACAATTCTCCTTTTACCCTGCGAGAATTATAAGATGCTGCTCGTGAAGAATGGAAGAGAATTCCATAAGCCCAAATTGATTATTTAATCGACAACATGCCAAATCGCCTACAGGCATGCATACAAACCCATGGAGAAGTTACTGTTTATTAGTTTTACTGAAAGTTGTTCTTTTTATTTTTAAATTATTTTTTAAGGCAATTCGTACATTGTAATTTATTGATTCCAAAATAATAAAACAATTTTACACACATTGATTATTTGATGTCGAGTTTTATTTGGTACCAGTAAGAGTTGTAATAAAATGATGATTACGTAAACGAGTAAAAGAAAACTTAAATATCATTAAAAAATTGAAATGTTTGAATATTCCAAACTTGTGGGCATATGTGTATATATAATATTAAAAAATGTACGGTTTCCCTTGACGTTTGTATTAAAAACGATAATGAAAACGGCATCGGCTTCCTTCTCTTCTTTATACCGCTCATTCACAGATGTGTATTTTTCATTCAATTTCTATACTTTTTGTTGTCTGTTGCGCTATGAATAATACAGTTAATAGGGCTCGAACGTGAAACGTGGAGTAATCTGGGGGCCACCACCGCGATAAAACTCGACGTAATAACATTTCGCTGACAACAAAGTTCCAAATAGGGTATTTATATAAAACCAGGAACAATGTAGTTCCTGGAGAAAGGAAATGCATTTCAATGCTTCTAAATAGGTGCTTCTGGCTAAGATTCGGTGTTGGGATGTTCATTTTTCGACGCTTAGAGAAATGGATATATGCATTAAATTGTTTACTAGAAGCGATATAAATACGGCTCATAGACGTGCAATGAAAATTAATAACACCACTAAGTGGATGATATGGATGGAAGTCAGTAGCGTTTATATGAATGAACACGTTATATACCGTGTCATATGCGGTAATACACATACATACACTATCCAGGGTGGTCCAAAAAATTTGGTTGCGCTGTAGAAAATTAGGTAGGAGAGGTAGAAAGGTGGGATCCATCTTAAATGATAGCTCAGTTCAGGGAAATTTAGTCATCATGCAGCGCTACATGGCAGAGGCCCGCTCGTTTTGTGTGCACGAGTTTTACCGCAACAGCAATTCCACCTCTATTGTGCGCCTTAGATTTCGACAACATTTCAATCTGCACGATGTTCAGCAATGTGAAAGCCTTCCGTTGATTGAGCAATGGGTTCGTAAGTTTCAAGAAAATGGTTCAATAATCATGCATAAACGCATCCCTGGGCGTCGAAGTCAGCGAGGATAAATTAATTTTTAATGAAAAAAATAATATTTCATTCAAAAAGTATTTAATTTTACACTCTACTCTCGTACAACAGGTACTAAAATGTAAAAAGAAACGGCAAGTAAAGACTCATTAGCTGGATTGTTGGATTTTTTTTTCCTATCATCACCACCGATACGAACTATGTGTTACGAACAATAATTCTAAATCACCATCACTTTAAACTATGTGCTACATACAATAATTCGGGAAGCCTCATCATATATCATTCATGATCCATTGTTGCACAAAAAAAGCATTTGATGGCTGAAGCGGAATGAGTATTGCAACCCTGCACTATTAATCATGCTTTAGAAAATCCGAATTGAATCTGTTGTCTCCTGTTTCGATGGAAACAATGCTTTCGAACTTAAAATAAATTACTACAAGTCGTCACAGGTCCGATGGGCCATCTCAACAAGGCGAACAACAGCAAAAAATTATCTGGAGGGTCCATTAAATGGATTGGCAATTAGGCGGGTTTTTGTCGCCCGAAAGGCGGCAAATGCCAATTTAATTAGGCGGCAACAAAAGGCGAATTTAATCAAACAATAAATTGTGCTAAAACATCGAATTCCCGGGCTAATTCGGACCGCACATGTTTTAATTACCGGCCGTTTTTATTCGAGGGTTGACAGGACAGAAGAGGGATATGCTCTCAAGAGGACGGCTCTCAACGAAACAATACCCTTTTAGCAATTTATTATTATTTAATTACGACGACTACAAGTGACAAATTTCAGTCCTGCAACCCGGTTTTTTTCTTCACTTGTCATCTTTTATTTGCATCCCTAATTACTTCCCTTAATTAAATTTCCATGAAAGGTTTAATTGGTTTCTTAAAAATCTCATTGTATCGGATCATGACAATTTAACGGCGGAAAATCGGATCGAGGATTACAGAAAAGGGCTTGTTACAGTGGTTTGTTTCTACTACAGCATTCGAAAAGTATTATTGTAAAAAACACTCTGTTCTAGAATATATAAAAAAAACCTATATGCAATAATTTCAATAAATAAGTTTATTAAGAGTTTTCCAATAAGAGTGTCAGAACCTGAGACGTAATAGCGGCAATACTGTTTGAAATGTAAATGTCCTCATAAATCGCTGTGTTCAGTACATTGTGCCAATTCATCATGGAAATATATACGATTCAACAGCGCGTAGAAACTGAACTTTGAGGAAAAATAACACAGGTCTATAAAATTAAAAAATGGTGCCACAGAGACTTAAACGTAATTTTAAAGTATAGTGTTTTGCAACACTCTCAGTGACATAAAATTATCAAAAGTACGTACAGTTTTTAATCTACTTACATTGATAATACTTTCTTCAAAGTAGCCATTTAATTTGTTCATTTTTGTTGTTTGTTCAATTTAAAAAGTTAGTAAATAAAACCTGGAAGATGTCATCGTCAAAACGATCGTGTTTTAAACGACCTGAACACTTTTTGTTACGTTTATGACGAGTATACGGTGAAAAAGATTCGAAAACATATATCTGAATTTGTGCAAAATGCGTATTTCGCTTACCTTAACTTGAAAATCAAAGACGTTGACAAACCATGAATTCCAAACAATGTTTGCAAATTGTGTAGCGAACATGGAACGTGGTAAAATAAGTCAATTGAAGTTTGGTGTGCCTGTGATTTAGAGGACACCAAAAAATCACTAAAATCACTATTATTTTTGCTTAGTCGAGGTACATGGTATTAACCGAAAAACAAAACCTATCCCCATCTGGTATCTGCTAAAAGACCTGTTTCTCATTCAGAAGACGTCCCTGTTCCAACTTTTCGTGGCTGGTCTGATCCTTCAGATACAGAATATAGTACATCCGCAGATAGGCAAACTTGTACCAGCGAAGAAAATGATAATTTTGAAGCTACGTTCTCAAAACTCCTACTTTTTACTCAAGACGCTTTAAGTAACCTTTAAGAGACCTCAACATATCAAAGGAAAAATCAGAACTTGGCATCTGGTCTCAAAGAGAGGAATTTACTTTCTCTGGATACTAAAATTACATGTTATAGTACTCGAGAACAGGAACTACCTCTTTTTGCTCAGAAAATTATGTCGGTGGTCTTTTATCCAAAATGGGTTTCTTGAACTACCAGCCAAATGAATGGAGACTTTTTGTAGACAGTTCCAAGCGGTGTTCGAGATGTGTTTTGCTACATAATGGCAATAAGCATGGTGCGGTTCCCATTGCTCATTCCACAAAATTATAGGAGGAGCATGATATAACCCTCTCTTGTATTGACAAAATTCAAGTCCGATGATCAGAAGTGGGTTATATGTGTTGATTTAAAAATGGTAAAATTTTTATTAGGTCAGCCAAGCGGCTACACGAAATGTCCATGTTTTCTTTGTTTGTGGGATAACAGAGCTAAAAGCGAGCATTGTATTAAAACAAACTGGCTTCAAAAAAAAAACTTGACAGTTGGGAAACAAAATATCATAAAGACAGCGTTACTTACTAGAGAGAAAATAATTTTGCCTCCATTACACATAAAATTTTGACTAATGAAACAGTATATCAAAGCATTAGATAAAAATTGTTTCTGTTTTAATAATATATCGAGGAAATTTCCTGATTTGAATAGGGAGAAACTTAAGGCTGGCATTTTCGATGGATCGCAAATTAAACTTTTGATGAAAGATAACAATTTCGTGCATTCAATGAATGATATAGAATCATTAGCCCGATTTTCTTTCCTCGATGTTATCAAAATTGCTAGGGAATTATAAGTGAGTGCCTGGAATGAACTCACTCAAAGAAATTACGAAAAAAAAGCTTTCTCCGTGTTCAATCATGTAACAAAAGTAAAAAATATGATATAATCGTATTTTTTCGACACCTATCATATCTCGAAAACTACAGGTACATTTCAAAAATTATATGTACCGTTAGAACCAGTATAATGAGCATATTCAAAAACAGTTTTAGTATTTTCGGCACCAAATTCACTGAAGATCTGTTTAATATTTTCTCACTAAGCGCACTTCTGACTGAGTTAATTATGTGAACAAACATAACTACAGGAACTGGTTCGATGGAAATCCTCACGTGATTCAGGAATTATCTCTTCTGAACGAGTGACAGCCTATTTTTTTGAAGACGATTACGTGGATAAATACAACGTTTTCTTTTAACAAGATGCTGCCGCTTGTTGCACATCTCGCCAGACAATCAGTTTATTACAAGGAAACAAGGTTGTTTCACGAAATGGTAAAGTCAGCCATCTCACGCTATTGGACTATTTTTTGTGGAGTTATGTTAAATCTCTAGTTTACATAAATAGACCCCGAACAATTATTGATCATAAACAAAGCATTCAGGTCATCATTGAAAATATACCAAGCTATATGTGTGAAATAGTAATCGAGAATTGGGTCTCCAGAATGCATTCCATCAAATGAAACTGAGAGGGGCATTTGAACAATTTTATTTTCATAAACATAATACCAATATTAAAAAATTATCGGATTATCACTTATAGTTATCATTGTGCTTATTATTAACTTATAGTTATAATTTTAAAGTTCTGACACACTTATTAGGAAATTATTAATATTCGAAATCGACACACTATGCAGCAATGTAACATTTAAAATGAATTATGAGCATTTTTTAATATATTATTCAGCTCCTGTTTGGATACTTGGTTCAAAACTACGATCTTGGCGAGCTAAAATGTTCGTATAAGACCTTAGTTCCCCTGCAATTTCGTGTTTAGAGAATAGAAAGTATTTACATTTTTGAGTCAAAATAAACTAACCTGAAGCAATGATTCAACTTCCTTGAACGTGATATTCCGTTAGTACAGGTAAATATTGGCTTAAAGTACTTAAATAAAAATGCCTGATGAGTTTTTGCTATATGGGATGAATTCTAATTAATAAGACTGGTGGGGTAGCATTCGATGTGGTAACACTGTTTGCTTCTTCTTTGGAGGAGAGATAGGCCAACATTTGACGCGTATTCTGTAGGAGTTTAAACTCTTTAAACTCACTTGGTAATCCGTAACAATTACTTTTGAAAAAGTAAGTAGAACTAAGGATTGCAAAGACAACCACCTGGGAAGAACCACAAGGCTATTAATATATCAAGAGCAATCAAGGTTAAGTTATATAAAAATATGATAAATGACAACGTATGAAAGTGAAATTTGGGTTATGCACAAAATTAACCAAATGAAGCTAGAGATCTGGGAAGGAAAACTGCTAGGCATATTTAGAACTGGGTTGGGAAAGACGAATAGATCAACTATTATATGATCTCTACATAAATTAAATTATGCGTGATTTCATTCAAGTCCAGGCGCATAGAATCAGGGCATTGCAGGGAGAAAAAATTACATGGAAAGATCACTAAACTCGAAGAGATTTACCATTAAACAACAAATCAGTTTTTTATACTTCTCGACGCGCTTTTCGCTAACCATGTTAACATCATCAGGAGATGATTTAATCGGATTAAGTTTAAAAGTTAAACTTTAACTCTGAGAAGTTAAAAAAAACGATTTGGTGTTTAGTAGTAAATTTTTTCGAGTTTACTGTTTCACACCGAAGGTTCTAATAGAAGAATTGATGGAAAGAGAGAGAGAGAGAATTTTAGATTAATGTCGCGTCGGCAGCATAGGCCATTTAGCGACAAAAGATGTGACAGATATAATGCAAATAGAAAAAGAATAATGTAATGTAAGTTAGTTGTGAAAATAACTGTAAGTAATGAAAAGTAGTATAAATGAAAAAAATAAATATAGTTATGTGTTAATAAAAATGACAACTGTTATGTACAAATTGAGTAGCAGCTTAGTAAAAATTCTGGCATAACAAATTAGGATCATCCCACAATAGGCGGGAATAGCATGTGATTCCAGAGATAGCACAGTCAAGCCAGAAAGAAGGACATGAACATCGATTAAGAACATCGGATTGTAGGAAATGTATGCAGAAAAGAGGATTCAGATTTTTGTTAGATATCCACTCTCTTTTAAGTAAGCGAATGTGTTAGGCATTTTCTCGACTTCAAGGTTGATCTTTAGGTCATTTTTCAAGCCAAACCGATGTCTTGCGGAGATAGGGAGGGGGGTCATTCAGCAATAAGATGTTTAACTGTCATAAGTGTGTTACAGAAATTGCATTTAGGAGGGTCAATCTTTTTGAGTGTATATTCGTGAGAGAATCTACAGTGGCCTATTTTAAGCCTATTCCACTTTACAGAGAAACTTCTATTAGGAAAGGCATCTAGGGGAGGCTCATAAAACAGCGGGTTTATTTTTTTTAGTTTATTAGGTCTGTCAAGATAGCTCCAATAATTCTGAGGATTGTTTTTTAAATATGTGTTTTTTATTGAGTTAAGATAATTTTGGTTATAGGTAATTGAAAGGAATGAGCCTTCGGTCACCGAGCGCTTAGCAAGGAGGTCGGCACTCTCATTCCCCTTAATGCCCTTGTGACTAGGGCACCAAACAAATCTCAAAGAAATGCTTGATTGATGGAAAGATCAGAGAAAAAGAAGAATAGGGATCGGAGATATAAACAAGAAAGAAACATAAACAAGCTGTGGACGAAGACTTATAAGAAAAGAAAATTTTAAATTGGAAAAACTGAATTGGATGGGTGACCCACCAAGGAGATATCAAGCTTGCGTGATGCATTTCAACAGGCAATAGTGTAAAATTCGACAAAGAATTGCTCCTCAGTCACGCCAATTCGAGGCTGGGTAAGGTCGGATGCCTTCTGAGGGGTATTCTATGTTGGTCATTCGCTAGTCGGTAGGCTTCACAAGAGACTTAAGGTTAAGTGTAAAAACCAAGGGTTGATAGCCCGTAGGAGTTGCTGATTGGGATTAATCGGTAGCTACTAGTCTTAGTAGCTAATACGCATTTAATGGTAAAAATCGGAGTATTTTTGTCTCATGGCGTTTAATACACTAAATTTAAAATATCTATGAAAAAACCCAATATACAATAAAGAAAATAATAAAAAAATGATATAAAATTCCTCAGCTACAAATACTATATTTTAGAGATTTTTTTACATATTAGCATAACATTCTCGTTGGGGTAAAAGCGAACATAAAAAGAATGACTGCAATTTTTTTTAGGGACTATTAAAATTTTGCAAGGGTCACAAACATTCCATTCATTTTCAGAAGAGGATCTTATAGTTTTTTTTTGCATGTTTTGACCGATCCTAAATACAACCGGTCACGTCAATATTACGTTGGCTGAAACGGCTTTAAGTAAATTAATCGGACGAAAAATGCGGAGATTATTTTTTTAATCAGCATTAAAGAACAATCTCTTTCGCTAAACTGATTATGTAAATCGAATACTCTCGTGATTTTTTCCCATCCTGTTTCTATATTTATGGGTCAATAACTATAATTTTGGAAAAAATTAATTATTAGTGAATCATTTCTTCTTTTGACATAATCAACCCTTTCATTGAAAAATAATCGATTAAGCGGCTTTTAACCACTCCATCCAATAAAACCAGAAAATGTTTAAATTAAACATATTCTTTTTTATAAAAAAAACAATAAAGTTAATTTGTGAGGTCGCAAATCGGCCACGTTGGCGTGATGGTTCGGACAGTGGTAGTGAAACTAAGATGGTGTGGGTTTGGATCCCGCTCATGGTGTGTATGATTGTCAATATTTCTAGGCAAAAGTATAAAATCAGACAAGGAGTCGTCCCTGAGTCATGTCAGTAACCAAGCTGGGTAATGTGGGAACCCTTTTGAAAGCTCTTCTATCCAGTTGGTAGCTCTCCAGTCGGTAGGTTTTCGGGAAATTACCAGATATGGCGGTTAATAATTCTTATTTGTTTCTTTAAAAATACTTGTAATTTGGGAGAAAGGAAAAAAAAACATTTTTTCCCATCTCTCTGGCAGTTTGGAAATACCCTTCCATGAAAAACCAATTATATTATTGGTCCAATTACCAAGCCATTTTTCAACATTTCCGTAACTGTTGCAGTGTTTCAGAGAAAGTGTATGAGACATCGATGAGTGGTAGTCGGAACGGGCCAAGTCGGATGAGTACGGTGGGTGGGGCAAGAGTTCATCCAAGTGCAGGAATAGTGTCTATGACCGCTTTCACTGTGTGATGGGGCGTTGTCGCGCTGCAAAATCACTTTTCCAATTTTTGCAATTCGGCATCTTCAAATTTCTTCAGTTGACCGGGGCCTTCTTTGTCTTTCAAGTCGAAATCACCTCTTTTGAATCGTCTTAACCGGAGTACACATGCGTCTTGCGTTGGGACATTGTCACCGAAAGTTTACACAAGTATACGACGGCTTTCACTCGCGTTTTTCTTTTGACATAAAAGATTAGACTGTGACCCTTAGTTCCAGCGCTATTTCTTATCAATAAATCAAAAGTGTATACCTTTTTTGCAACTATTTAACCCTGTAATGGGCGCGTCGCCGCCATTTTTATTAGTTTTCTATATTAATAACAAATAACTATAATGTTTTGATCTCACCCGCTGAAGTATTCTCAAATCTAAAATGTCATGTCTTTTCATATTTTCATTTTACAGTTTATCATTTATTTAAGCGTATTTGTTATTAAATCTGTCATAAATGTGGATTGCAGTTTTACTAATGGGGGTATGGATACGATACACTAAATGTGCTCAATCTGTTCAGCCATCACAATGTTCAGCCATCAACTGCAGCAATCACACTTTTTTATAGACTTTCTTGCACTTTTTTATAGACATCTTGATAAAGCAGGCATCAATGCAATGCAAGACCACTTGGCCAGCCAAACTTAATTCGTTTCCAAAGGATATTCAGATGTTGTTCTGTCCTATTCCTCCAATAGGATATTAAGAATATATAGAAAGGATGAAGTGGTTCCGGAGAAACAAGTAAAAGAAGACATTTGTTATATTTATAGAAAACATAAGACCAATAGAAAAATGCATTTATGACATAGATTGTAATAAAAATGCGTGTAAAACCACATGGTGTCACAGTGTTTACAGTTTTAAAGTTCCTTAGATGCGAAGAGTTAATGCGAAGGATTAACAACAAAGACTAACTGTAAATTTAACTCACCATTATTATTTCTTTTACTGATTTAATTTTTTTTTTAAATATAATAACTAAACATATTACAACTTGTTATACAAAACTTGTTATACTTTAAAATCATTTTTCTTCATCACTTTTATTTTTAAAACAAAATTTGAGTGACTATAATAATATTCAGCTCTACAGGCCTAGTGGCCCTTGGCTTCGAGTTCTTTCACTCTTCTTTTCCAACTTTTTCTGTCCAAAGCATCAGTCTTCCAATCCCTCACTCCTACTTTCCTCAAATCATTTAGCACCTCATCCAGCCATTTCTTCCTCGGTCGCCCTCTTCTTCTCCTTCCCCCTTCGCCTCTCATTATAATTCCTTTAACCCATCTCCCGCTGGACATCCTCGCTATGTGCCCTAGCCATCTAGCTCGCTGCGCTCTCACCACCTGAACAATCTTTGGTTTTTTGTACAGTTCTTCTATTTCTTTGTTTGTTCTTCTTCTAAATTCATTCAGAACTTTAACTCCTCCAAAAATTCTCCTTAATATTTTTCGTTCCCAGACTTCCAGCTTAGTTTCTTCCTTCTTCGTCATCGTCCATGTCTCGCACGCATAGGTAACCGTGGGCCTTAGTATTGATTGGTACACTCTTACTTTAGCTGCTCTTGTTATATTCTTTGCCCTTAAAATTTTTGAAAACATTCCTGCAGCTTTGCTTCCTTTCGCTAGTCGTTTCTCTATTTCCTTTTCTTCATCCCCTTTACTCGTTAGTGTTACTCCCAGATATTCAGCTTGTTCCACTTTCTCTATTTGTATATTTCTTATTTACTGCACAATCAATGACTAAATTAGGGGAGAGTCCTCTGGTGCTATCTTTCATATACATATATTTGGTCTTGTTCTCGTTAATTGTTAAGCCATATTCTCTCGCCTTTCTTTCCAACATCTTGAAAACCTTTACTACTTCTTTCTTGGATCTCGCCATCAGTACAATGTCGTCGGCATAAGCCAAACATTGGTGTCTGGTACCATATATTAATCCCTTGGTATTGATGCCACTCTCCCTCAGAATCACTTCCTGCACCAGATTGAACAAAACTGTTGACAGTGGATCGCCTTGTCTCAGTCCTTTCTTTACAATGAACTCCTCAGACATTGCTCCATCCACTATAACTTTATTTACTGTTCTCCTGACAGTCATCTCCACCAACTTCCTCAACTTCCCTAATGTCCCTAATTTTATACTTTATTGGGGTTAATTTTTTACAATATTTTAAATAGTGGGGAATTTCGTAGATCCGTCTGAACCCAAAGGTAAAAAAAAAATGTCATTATTTAGGACATCTATTTCGACCGCGGCTGTGGAGATGATTTTGATGTATACCATGCTCCAAACAATTTATGATGGCTTTCAAAGTTACTTTGTTTGTTGAGAGACCCTAAAAGAAAATTTGTATTTATTAGTAACACTCTTTTTCTAGAAGAAAAACAATGAAGTTTTACAAAGAATAAGTCCATTGTTGATGCGTTTACTATTAGAAAGGTTCATAGAGTTTATTAAACCAGCCTGTAAGTTAGTAATTTAGTTTATTTAAGTTAGAGATGCCTCAACGCGCTAGGCGTAACTTAGTGACAGGATTTGTAAATCGTGATTCGGAACCTACATTAAGCTGTAGCTTAATGTAGGTTCCGAATCACGGCCGGCGGTTCAATTCCAACCTTGTTATAAACAAAGTAATTTTGCCGTTAACAAAACTGCTGGATACAAAATTGGAAAAAAATCCTTTCATGTGGTATACTATGGTATTCATTTCGGAATCATTGATGCATTCAATATATTCAATACAGTAGCAAAGATAATGGAGATTATAATAAAACACATAAACCAATAGATAAAACTAAAATTATGGATTAAATGAGCCTCTTAGATGCAAACGTCTAAGGAAACCTCATAGGACATGCAAAACATTCATAAGAAAAATAATAACATACACTGCCGAAACAAGGGTACACCAGGAGAACTTCGCAAATAATGAAACGAAGGATATATTAAGGATCGAAGATCTAAGATAACAGAGGGACGTGGAAAGAATGGACGACACAAAGTTGGGTAAAAAGACAAAAATATCTAATCTAGAGAGCTGAAGATCACAAGGCCGCCCCCCCTCCAAATGTTGGAAAGAGTGCTAGACCTTAACATGTGAAGAAATCTGAATGAGAAAAATACATAGGCATTTATTACATTATTATATCTAAAAAACTAATATCAAAAATAAAAGCGCAGTTATTTTTTACTCTATCGAATTTATAAAATTAAGTAATAAACTTAAAGCACACCAACAAAATTAAACCAAATCGAGATAACAATATTTTGTTCATGTATATTATTCTATTTGGCTTGCATGATTAATTTACCACCAAATGAAAGGAAATAAAAAACAAAATAAAACTCCAACAAACTTCCCTATTAATATTGCCGGTACGTCGATTCTAATGTCCCGGCGACTTTTATCAATAACAAGATTTATACCGTTTCTATGTACAAGTCGCAGGCCCGAACATTTACTTTATTACATCCAAACTAATTACAACAAAACGAAACAGATTAATTGTCGATGCGATGAAACCGGTAGATTAAGCCGTTGCTTTATGTACAGGACTCATTTAAATACGGACCCAGTATACCGAGATCTTAAGATAATATATATTATTTATACGAGGATCATTTCAAAAGTTTTCAGTATGATCTATCTACTAGAGTTGGGTCGTTATTTAACGATCTGTTTTTTTGTAACTGTTGTTTAATATTAACGTTTAACTACTGTTCGATCGATGTGTAGAAAGAAAAAACAGGTACAGTGTAAATATTATATGGAGTTTCGTAGTTTCTGTTGCCGCGTCTCCACTTCTAAATGAAATAACTAATAGGTCCTCATCAGACAAATAACAGGTAGCGCATTTAATAACCGATAGAAAATATCAATCGTGGTTGTAGTTTTGTTGTTTGCTGTTGCCGTATTTAGCAATCTTAGAAATTAATAGAAGTGCGGTGTCAGGGGTTGACATTGGGCAGCGTTATTAATAAAGTTGACTGAGTCGCTGTTTCGAGAAGATGCTAAGTTCTCGAAACAGCGATTATAAGAGTAGTTTTATATTGTTAATAAACACTTTGTTTTAATAAAATGTTTGGACATTTATATATATTCTTTATATATAATATCTAAGTTATTTACCTATTTGGTTACTGGGATGTAAAAAATTAAACTTAAAAACAACCAATTATTATAATATTTCGACTTTTCGTACCTGCAGAGTAATAAGAGGAACCACCGCAATCCCGCAATTGCCAACCAATTTAAACTATAAAATGACTAGACAATATTAGATACGAGCAACTACTCAAATGTATGCACATTTCACATTTGTACATTAATAACATTTTAATGGTCGACTTCAAAATTATTTGTAGTAGAAAAAACTTCAAAATAAAATTTATATTTTGGTAATACCTACTAGTTACTGATACTAATATGCACTAGATTGTTTAGATGTATTCAAAGTAACTCAAACTAAAAATAAATATATAGAAAATAGGAATATTAAAAAATCGGAATAAATATACATTTTTGAAATATGTGTTCATTGTCCAGATTATCAGATTCTTGCATTTAAAACACAATTTTTACTAAAATCTATTGGTTATATCTATTATCTAACGATTTTTGTAGTGTAGTTTTATACCTACTCCTTTTTCTATACGACTTGTATTATGCATTTGATTTAACAATTTATAGAAACAACCTAAAGCTGTTATTATTGTTATATTGTATATAGCTCATAAATATAGTTGTAAAATGATTGTTACCAAGAGCACATGTAAGCGAAATATGACAATATTTTTAAAATGACAAAAATAATAGTAACCTGTTATTTTTAACAGTTATTTTAAAATAACAGTAACATTTCTAACTGCTACTTAAAAATAACAGTTTTGTCCATCTATAGAAATAACTCAAACGAAAAAATTCCACCAAACACACGATTTTTTGACAAATCTTTCTCGCCTTGGTGTTGTAAGGGCTGTTTTCGCGGGCATAACCCAACATTAATAACATTTTAATGGTCGACTTCAAAATTATTTGTAGTAGAACAATCTTCAAAATAAAATGTATGTTATTATAATATCTACTAGTTACTGTTAGGAATGTGCACTAGATTATTTAGATGTATTCAAAGTAAGTCGAACCAAAAGTAAATATATAGAAAATAGAAATATTAAAAATTCGCAATAAAATTACACTTTTGTAATAAGTATTCACTGTCCAGATTATCAGATTCTTGTATTTAAAACACGATTATTACTAAAATCAAATGGTTATATCTATATACAGCCCCAACTTAAAAATAACAGTTTTGCACATCTCTACTATGTACTAAGGAGTAACAAAAGTATTTGCGTTTTTTCGTTTGTTTATAAATAAAGGATTATTCTTTACTACAAATAAATTCTTCAATATTAAAGTAACTCCACTGGGAAATTTTCAGTCGATGATTATTAACAAAAACGTTAAAATGAATGTAATATGTCGCAAGATTAGAGAAATGTTAAGGCATTATTTCAAAAAAGCTTCAAAGCGACTGACGCCACTCGTGAGATTTATGAAGTAGAGGCCAACGGTTCCGTATCAATCCATACCACTCAGCTGTAGCTTAAAAAGTTTCTAGAGGAAGATATGAGTCATGATTGAAGATACGGGAAGATCAGGTCATCTACAGTCTCTCGATGAAGACATTTAAAAAGTAGCTGTGGCTGAAGAACCTAGAACAAGCACTAAAACTTTGAGAGGAATTAGGAGCATCCCACACAACCGTTAATCGGCATTTGCAAGGCATAGACATTTGCAGAGTATATACATTTGCAAGGCATATGCATTTGTAAGGCAGACTTAAAAGTTTGCAAGGCATAGACATTTGCAAAGCATTTGGCCTGGTGCCAAAGAGTTGTAGAAACGTCCCTAATGACTTGTCTCCACAGCAAGTCACACGTTGTGTTGAAGTGTGTAAAACTCTCCTCAAAAACTCGACTGATTCTCGATGTATTAAACGGATTAGTACCTGCGATGCAAAATTATGGAGTTAAATTATAGGGTTATGCCTGCGCAACCAGCCCTTCCGGTACCAAGGCGAGAAAGATTTGCCAAAAAGGTCAGGTAGTGTGTTTGGTGTAATTTTGAAGGAATAATTCACTTTGAGTTGGTTCTAGAGATGGACAAAACTGTCATTTTTAAGTAACAGTTTGAAATGTTACACTGTCAACACAACGTGTGTTGAAGTGTGTAAAACTCTCCTCAAAAACTCCACTGATTTTCGATTCATCAAACGGATAGTTATATGTGATGTAAAATGAGTTTATTTCAACAATTCTAATGACGTAAAGCAGTGGGTTAAGCCTGCGCAACCATACCTTCCGGTACTAAAGCGAGGAAGATTTATCAAAAAGGTCATGTGTGTTTGGTGGAATTTTGAAGGAATAATTCACTTTGAGTTTGAGTAACAGTTTGAACTGTTACTGTTATTTTACTAATATTATTACTAATATTATTATTATTTACTAATATTATATATATTTTACTAATATTATTAATTATAACTAATATTATTATTACTATAATAATAATTATTTAAAATAACAATTAAAACAACAAACAATTAAAACAAAATATAAAACAACAGGTTGCTGTTATTTTTGTCATTTTTAAAATATTGTCATATTTCACTTACATTTGCTCTTCTAACAGTCATTTTACAAGCTATATACCATACAACAATAATTGCTAAAATAGCAGCTTCAGCTATAAAGTCACAATTCGAAAATAGTTAGATAATAGATATAACCATTTGATTTTAGTAATACTTGTGTTTTAAATACAAGGTTCTGATAATCTGGACAGTGAACACATATTACAAAAATGTATATTTATTCCTATTTTCTATATATTTACTTTTAGTTTGAGTTACTTTGAATACATCTAAATAATCAAGTGCATATTACTAACAGTAACTAGTAGGTAATATAATAATTCAAATTTTATTTTGAAAATTGTTCTATTACAAATAATTTTGAAGTCGACCATTAAAATGTTATTAATTCATAAATGTGAAGTATGCAGACATTTGCGCAGTTGCTCGTATCTAATGTTGTCTAATCATTTTATAGTTTGAAGATAGACAATGAACTATGCGCGGGTTTCCTTATTATTCTGCAGGCAGAGTCAAAATATTATTTAGCATTCGTATCAAAATATGGTATTATTATCGACGCTTATTGCATTTTGGTTGCCTATTAATCCGTATTCGTGATATAGTTCTATGTTTATGTTTAGTTTGTAATTAGTTTATTTTTCCTCATTAACTATATTTTATAGTTACTATCTATATATAAAGTTTACGGTAAGTTGCATTTTTAATGACGTAAGTATATTATTGAATATAATATATTCTTTTGTAATTGTTACATTTATAATGGAACAACAATTTAAAGGAAAACATCGATTTTATGGAATTTCTTAACGCCGAGAAAAGAAACAAAGGCATCCGGCAATTTTAGTAAACATACTTTGTCGTATAAATCATCAATCAGCAATCTCAAGTAACATATGCAAAGAAAACATCCTGCAGTAAAATTAAGTTCGGTCAATCACAAAGCGATAAGTCTGTTTCTCTTCCATCAAGTTTAATTCCATCCACATCTTATTCGTTTTCGCCAACTATAGCTCTTGAATTATCTGAGACCAGTCAAACCGAAGCCAGTTCATCATCAGCTCGTTCTTCGATATTTCACGTAAATGCAAAGGAAAACTACATCAAGCGCTTCTTTACGTATCAAAGAAAATAAGCTTTATATAAAAGAAGTTTATCGATGATAAATTATTGCAACTTATTACTCAAGATTTTGAACCATTTTAAATAGTTGAAGACGTTGGTTTTATAAACTACACGAAAGCTTTGAACCCTTCGTACGTCCCAGTAGAACAATGCTGTCAAACACTTTGTTACCGGAAAAATTTGAGGAAATTTACGAAAAGTTAGTATTGCAAGAAGCTAAATCAGTAACAGTTACGACAGATTCTTGTATTTCCTGCAACAATGATGAGTTTGTAGTTGTAACAGCACATTTCATTAATAACAATTTAACAAAAATCAGTTTTACTAGAAGTTGGTACAGGCAGTGAGAGTTACGCTAGTATAAATCTTTCTAATGATTTGAAAATAATAATCACTGAATGGGAAGTTGAAAGAAAAATGTTATTATGTGTGTCTGATAATGCCGCAAACTTCGGTTTCCTGTGAACGAACGTTTTCCAAAAGCGGCTAGTAAGTTTCTCATCATGGGAACAGAATTTCTAGTAATAAAGTTAGAAAAAGTATGTACATAAATCCGAATGAGAAAATGAGAATAGTGTTCATAAATTAGAATTGTCTTTATTTTTATGTACTCAGTATATGATTTTTTTTTCAAACTTTTGTTTTGTTATGTTTTAAATAATTCGTTGTTTTTAAGTTTAAATTTTTATGTCAGTAAATAAATAAATCAATAACTTAGATATAATAAAGTCTTTAGATAATATTAGATTAGATAATAGAGTGTTTATTAACAATATAAAACTACACTTATGCTTAATCTTCTTCTCGAAACAGCGACTCACTCAACTTTATCGAAACGAAACTCCGTATAATATTAACAGTGTATCTGTTATTTCTTCACAATATGAAATAATAGTTATAAAATAACAGATCGTTAAATACTGATCCACCTCTAGTTGGTTCTTTATGGTAGGGCGATAAATTTTAAACTCTTCTCAGCTCAACTCGAGAGAGTACACGCTATTCTGGGCGAGAAATATCCAGGTGAGCCTGTAAAAATGTCCTCGTGCAGCAAGACAAAGTAAGACCAAAAATTAACGAATTGGAACTTTTCACTCACCCAGTACACAGTACTGACCTCGCTCCGTCGAATTACTACTTGTTCCAGCCCATGGTTTACATTTTGCGAGAAGAAGAGATAAAAACTAGTTGTGTTTTTCGCAGTTTTTCTCGGTTAGTTTTTCGTCTCCAAAGACTCATCGTGGTACAAAAGAAGAATATAGTTACTAGCTCAAAGATGGGTTAAGTTCATCGAAAAAACGTCCTATATTTCGAGGTATAACTTCCAGGTAAACATTTATTATTCATGGAATAACAAAATATCACAAAAATTTAAATAATTTTGTTACCCTGGTACAAGTATTTAACGTGGAACAGTCGACAGAAAATGGTTTTCTGCAACGACGAATCAAAACTTGTGCCTTTTTATATAATGTCTGAAAAAATATGTATAAAGTCGATTTTTTAAACAAATGTGACGATTTAATTTAAACAGATATAAAGTAAATATACCCTGTTTCCGCCTGTCGTTCTATTTACTCGATTTTCGTCTAATAAGTCTTCAATTTTAGATAGAAAAAAATAATTATGGTATGGCGGATGTCTCCTAATGGAAAATATTTTCTCAAGCAAATTTTATTTCTGTTTAAATTCGTTCAGTTTATTCTCAGTAATTAATAAAGTTAACATAAAAATTAATAAGATTAATTAGAAATTATAAATGTTGCATGTGGAGAAGAGTTTGCCAACTAGTCTGTAAATTATCTAAATTATTCAACAACGTACTGAAAACTGTCTTCAAAACCTAAATTGATAGGATATGGGCATTATTGTGGATGATCTGTAATATGTACCAGGTGAGGCGGTTAATAATTCATACTTTTTTCCTAAATAAAAAAAAAACAAGTTTAATTTAGTAAAAAAAGTAAAAAATAGTTTATTCAAAGTATGTACCATCGTTAGCTGCACATTTTCCCCATCTCTCTGGCAATTTGTGGATGTCGTCCCAGAAAAACCGTACAGCTGTTGAGGTGATACAGTCATCAAGCCATTTTTCGACATCTTTGTAATGGTTGAAGTGTTTCATGGAAAGTGCGTGAGACAATGATTAGTGGTAGTAGGAAGGGGCCAAGTCTGGTGAGTACGGCGGATGGGGCAAGAGTTCCCAGCCAAGTACTGTAATGGTGTCTCTGAGCGCTTTCGCTGTGGGTCTTCTAGCCCAATCGGGCCGCTTGTCGATTAATGCATAGTTCAAATTAATCATTTGTTGATGGTACTGAAGGGTATTAACTGTTTCACCTGGTTTCAGAAGCTCATGGTACACAAAACCCTTTTAATCCCACCAAATGCATAGCATTATCTTCTTTCCAAAGCGATTCGGTCTTGCAGTCTCCAGTAACGATTCGATGCAAAAAAGTCTTTCGTTCATGCCTAGAAAGCAAAATTTCGCAAACTATTTTTCGCTTGTCCATCTGTCTGCCGTCCAGCTGATGTGGTACCCCTGCCTTCTGGATCTTTCCTATGGCATGGTAACCAACGTCCTCAAGCATCTTGCGTTGGGACATTGTCACCGGAAATTTCCATAAGTATACGACGGCTTCCACTCGCATTTTTCTTTTGATTCGACAAAAAAGCTGTACAGGCCGCAAATACTCTTTATTTGGCTCAAAACTCGAAAACGAAAAAAACGAAAAAAATATGACGCTAACTCGAAATTATGTAAACATTAATGGCCTTTTGAAAGGTACTGTCGTAGCAATAAATGTACATAAGAGATTAGACAGTAAACGGACTATTGTTTCCAGCGCCATCTTTAAAAAAAATAGAATTATGAACCACTACACCTGGTAGATTGCCTCAAATATGCGCATAATATAGTTGTAATCTTTAACAACGAAAAAGCAATCGCGGATGATGTAATCCCAGCGGAATGCAGAGTCCCAAAGAGTAGATGAAAAATTAACAAAAACAAAACAAAAATACTCATCCCTCAAAATATTGATCCTGTAATAGAAACGATGCAAACATAGAAACAATAGATTCATTCATTTACTTAGGACATTTTTGTAAAGCTGTCTCACATACCAATCAGAAAGCATTAATAGCTTAAACAACTAATCAGAAAACATACTAAGGTGTAATAAAAGTATTCTGAGTATTTGTGTAAAAGTATCTTTGAGCCTAGATCTATTCTTCTTCGGTGCTACGATGGGCTTTTGGAGGTGGAAAACTTTTCGCAGCTGGTTTTTATCTCTTCTTCAGTCTTAAACTGTTTTCTTGCTAAAAGTGAGACATGGGCTGGAACAAATGGCAATTCAAGGGAATAAGGTCGGGACTGTATGCTGGGTGATGCAGAAGTAGAAGTCCAATTCGAGAAGTAGATTCCAATTTTTGAGGTGGTCAAATGCCTCGCAAATGTTGATTAATGGTAATGTGCGATATATCGAATTCTCTTGAAAGTTTCATGGTGTTTGATCTAGGATCTGCAGACAAGAGCTGTTCTTAAAATGCCTGCACCGAGAGACCGTAAACGGCTCGATCTTCCTCTATGTTTAAAACTCATGTCTCTATCACGGAACTTTTTGAACCATAGCTGAGCGAAACAAATTGATAGGGCACCTTCCTCCTTTACTTCACAAAACTTATGAGTGGCGTTAAACGCTTTGAAGCCTTTTTTAAAATAATATATTATGACTGTCACAATTTCGACATTTTCACTTTCATTTCACTCATTTTAACGTTTTTGGTAAAAATTATCGAGTGAATAACATGAAAAACATGTTTATTCGAGCAAACAGTTAGAATCAGATTAAATCTCTGAAGAGTGAAATATAAAGCTTTATTTACAAACAAAGAAAAAAAAACGTAAAAATGATCAGTTAAAGAATCGGAACAACCATTTTTATATAGAAATAGTAACAAAAATATGACGAACACAAACAGATACGGAGAGAAAAATGCTAGGAATAAAGGTAAAAAAAAACAACAAAATGATTCAGGGAATAAACATGAATAAAAGACGTAATTTAATTCATAAGCAAAGAAAAGTGGAGGTGGGCCTAACATGCTTATGGAACAATAAACAATATGGGTGAAGAATATAATTGAGGGGAGACTTAGAAAAGAGCAAAGAAGCTTAGGAAAACCTGCGCCAAGATGGGTCGATATGATAAAAAGGGGGCATAAAAGCAATGTCACTGTGAAACAGAAGAGGAAAGACCCTTTTTTGATATTCCATTTATCTATGGACATATATGGACTATATATAGACATAATGATATGCGACAGGAAGTTGAAAAAGAATTAACTATCGGTTAATGAGAGCTGGTAAAGCTTGTTGTATTTGTTCGTATTGTTCATTATATATTTAATTGTCTTTAGCTTAATTATTTAGATAGTGACGTTTGGCCAACAAATTAAAAACAAAACTGTGGATTTACCTGACATTAATATATATATATATATATATATATATATATATATATATATATATATATATATATATATATATATATATATAATAGGATGTCCGTTATTTCCCAAATTGACTTTTTGCACTGGGGTATTCTCTAAATCATGTCTTTATAGGCTAAAAACAAGTTTTCCGAAGGTTAACATTTATTTATACTGTTTTTCCTAATAATTATCTAACATTTTCAAATTTAATGACTACCTGATGCTTTTTATTCATTTAAATGTTATATATTACATTTGTGCTCTCAATGGTAACTGAAAACATATTTTAAATACGAAAAAAATTATATTTCATCCAAATTTAAATTACTAACCTTAATTTAAACCTTTAACTTCATCATCATGATCTATTCTCGTTTACCGACCATTGCCAGTATCAAGTTAAGGTTTCTTAATCGTCTGTCACTGGATTCCTCCACTCCCCTCTATCCCTCTAAAGTTCCTCGGCCCCACTCCAGTCCAGTCCCATTTTTCTAAGAAATTTGCCAATCTCATCGTTCCATTTCTTTCGTGGTCTACCCCTCGTGTTCCTTTCAGTTGGTCAGTCTCTCTTGGTCAGTCTCGTGCAAGGCATTTTGCATACATGCCCAAACCATCGCAGTGCATTTTCCCTTATCCTTTCTTCTACATGTTTTACCCCCAAATCTCCTCTTAATTTCCTTGTTTGATATGCAATCTCTCAGAATTAGTGAGGGAGTCAATTCATCTCAATACTCTCATTTCACAGGCCTGTATTCTTCCTCTCTGATGTTTATTTAGCTTCCACATTTGGAAGCGAAGTTGGGATACATAGTGCATTATGTATTCTAATCTTAGTCTCTGTTTTCATTTCTCTCTTGTTAAATACTTTCTTAATTAGCGTATAATATGATCTGCTGTTGGCTTTTAATCTTTCTTCTAGTTCTATTTATATCTTTCCATTTTCCGCTATAGCCATTCCTAAGTATTTAAATTTTTTAACTTGTTCCAGCTCAATGTTTTCTAATGTAGTTCCTATATTCTTGTGTTTTCTCGATACCACAATTATTTTTGTTTTATCTCTGTTTATTGCCAGTTGACTTTTGCCCAGCTCCTCGTACTATACATTTAAATTATATCGTAGCTCTTTTTCTCTTTTCGCAAACATTACTATATCACTCGCAAAAGCCAAATGATTAATTTTTACCCTATCTAGACTGAAATATCCCCTCGTTGTTTTCTATATTCTGTTGTTATAACTGCTTTCAAAACTGTATCTTTCGCGATCATCCCATATTTTTTATAATATTCACATACCTCCGTAGTTTTTTACTTGCATGTTTTTTTATCCTTAATGGCTTGTTTTACGTCTTAGGACCACCAAGCTGATTGCTTTATATCATTTCTTATTGTTGATGTTCCACATACCTCCTTTGCACTGTCTAAAATACTATTCTTAAGTATTTCCCACGACGTTTCAACGTTTCAACATTCTTCTTCATCAGTCACAAGACTTTCTAACTTCTATTCTAACTTTTCTCTATATCTTTGTTGTATCCCACATTATCTCAATCTAGACGATCTTATTTTTTGACTACTTTTCCTTTGTTCTTTCTTCCTTTTGTTCTCTTCTTCTTTGACCATTCTTGTCTCGACTAGGTAGTGATCACTTCCCATTTCATATCTTCTCTTAACTCTTGTGTCCCATATTCTTCCAAATAGCATTTTTAACACTACTCAGAATTACCTAGTAAATTTGTGCACTTCTCTGTGTTTAAATTTTGTATTTGTAATAACTAATTTATTTTCTATACAGAATTCTAGAAGTTTCCTTCCATTCTCGTAATAACTCCCTCTCCATTCTTCCCTATTATTGGCTTATACCTAACTTTATCAACCTCTAACTTTACTTACTTAAATTAAGATAAAATATCAATTTTTCGTATTCAAAAACAGTTTTTAATTACTATTGGGAACGCAAAATAAAATATATAAAACAAAATTTAAATGAATAAAAATCATCGGGTAGTCAGTAAATTTGAAAATGTTAGTAATTATTGGTAAAAATAAATATTTTACCCCAATATAAAAACACAACAGAAGCAGAATAAGAATATTTAGTAAGATAATCAATATAATAAGCGAGAGAAAATTTCATATCTTAAAAGTGTAAAAATCCCATGTTAAATGAATGGGAAAAGTATCGTCATTTAGGTAGGGTTAAACGGTATCGGATTTTTTTTTCAAAATTATTTTTAGGCTATAAAGAAATAATTTAGAGGATACCCAAGTGACACAAGTAAATTTCGGAAATAACGGACACCGTAATATACAAAGACTCAAGTGTCGGTGTTGTTCTTTTCAATATTTAATAATATGTAGCTCAATTATTAGCATTTATTCAAAAATTGATAAAAATGAAAAATAAAATATAAATGTGTATTTACAAAAACAGTTTATCGTCATAAAAACAAATGATATGATCAATGTACGGAGGTGGTATGGAGGTGCTGCTTGGGGTTCGTCGTTCATAGTTCGTGACCATGATCTTCACTTTTTATACCGCATTATATTCAGTCAACAGCATTTCATTTTTATAGTGATGTCCTATGGAAATTAACCTTGTAATATTATTACTTGGGAATATGAGAACTTTTCAGACTACCCTTATAGGGACTCAGTATAAACAGATCTTACGATAATACACGACATTCATATGCCTTTTATCAGGCTGTACGTTTAAGGAGCGCAGGATCGTAATAAAATCTATAGGTCCTGCGTAATTACGGAAGAAGCATAAAAATTTTACTGCCTTTAATAAAGGAAAAGCGATGTTGGGTATATTAATACTTTATATAGAGGCGTGTGCATCATATTGCCTCTTTCCCCCCCGCTGTTTTACATTTTTTCTTTTCGTGAAAATCGGGAAATGGGCGACCGCCGCCTGTAAAAGCACCCGATTTTTATATTCTGCTTTTTCAAACTTGTTCTTTACGACTGGCGAAAATCTTTGCTATAGACTGAGTTTTAATAAAATATGAGAAAGTATAAGTGATGTTTGAATAAATTAGAATTTGGGGACTGAGTGAATGTAAATTAGCAGGTTTTACCCTTAGTGGGGAAATATGATTAACAACTTTGTATCAATCTTACATTTTTATATTGAATTTTCCGACAAAAATGAGGTTGTAGCGTTTGAGTGACATTTGAACTGAATGAAAATTCGATTAACAATCACCAAAAGATGATAAAATCTGGTGTCCCTGAAAGGTGAGCCTTAAAATAGTTATACGTTTAGGCAACATGAGTTTATTTTTTTATGTAAAAATAAAAACGAAAAAAAAATTATTATTGTATGTTGAAATCGAAAACGAAATTGAAATCGGCAAAAACTAAACGAGACCAACATGATCATTCGCATATTAATCTGGAATTAATTACGGAAAGTTACTCGAGACAAAAATGTATCAGATAAAACAACAACAGTACACAGCAAAAACAACAAAAACAACCGCAAAAATTTCGACGGTGATCATACTCTGTGCATGGTGGCATCATAAAAGTTTTATTTAAGTGAAGTATTGCCAACATGCGAAACTATTAATTCAACCAAATACACTGCGCGCAATTAAGGAACCAAGCATTATTCACAAAATGCTACTTTTATGCTTTCAGTTTACTGCGATTTGTCCAACGATGCGAAATGTGTGATTAACCCAACCTCAACCCCATCAACTGAATGTTTATGGAAGCACTTCGAAGAGTAGATCATTGGGTAGTGCTGCAACAACCCAAGTAGGGGTACATTATCGTAGTGAAAAGTACGTTTTTGGCCAGGGGTAGACATTTAGTCTTTAAAATGGCCCAATAGTGAAACGTAATACTGGTCGGTGACAGTTCTACCTTTTGCCAGATAGTCTATGAGCACCACACCACAAAAACTCCAGAAAACAACAGCCATGACTTTTCCTGCAGATAGAACCATTTTTCACTTCTTTGGGCTTACCTTCATATGCTTCTACCCACTGCTTGAACAGCTGCGTCATCGTAGATGGGTAATGGTGAATCGATGTATCATGTACTATCATAAAACATTGAAAGAAACTCAACAGAATCGCTTTTAAATAAGTCTAAAAACTCTTAACATGTGTTCATTAGAATGAGTCTTTGCATAAGTCTGAATGAGTTTATTAGAAACGCGGCACCCATCTACGACAAAGTTTTTTCAAAACAAAAACATCGCGTGAAATGTGGTGAATGCGACCTATCGATGTGTTTACAATATAAGCAAGCTCTCGTACTTTCAGTCAACTACGTACTTCAATGCCCAATAAATGTCATAGTTATTTGATCATACACGCCATCTCTATGTCAAGCAAAAAACATTTCGAACGACCTTCGTATACATTAACCAACTGAAAATACTTATTAAATCTTTATTTTGCTATTTTCTCTCATTCACTATATTTATCGGATTTAGTGCTCTCTAATTATCACTTATTTTGATCATTGTAGAATGATCTAAACAGAAAAACCACAAACAATGGAATTGGAACAAAGCAATTAAATAAATAAATAAATAAATAAATAAATAAATAAATAAATACACACTTTATTTAGCATATGCAGCTAATAGTAACAAAACAAAATCAATATACAAAAAAAAATAAAAGTAAGAAAAATAAAGAAAATAAAATCAAAAGGCAATTACTAACATTGTTCAAATGATAAAACACTCTATTGCTTCAAATAATAATTTAACAGTCTATTAAATACATGCACATTAGGAGCGCTCCCTATGTGGGCGGGCAAAGCATTGAAGAGACAAACACCTTCCCAAAACAATGTCTTCTGGAGAGCAGTAGTTCTCACAATTGGTACATCATAATTGTTCTTAGAACGGACATCGTAAGAATGCATATTTACTCTTTGTACCAAAAAAGTATTCAAATAATCGGGCAACAAATTATGTTTTATTTTATATATCAATCGAATGTTAGCCCCTTCAATGGCCCGCGCAACTGAAAACCAATTCAATGACCCCAACATTACCTCTATCGGTGTATACCTATTACAGTTCAATAGTACACGCATAGCCTTGTTGATATGGTTCGACTTATTGAAAACACAGGATTGTAAAAACAGAAGACATTTTATCAACCTGAATACAATACTATATTGAAAATTGTGAAACGATAACCTCAGAATATTATCGAATTCAATGCAGGAAAATGTTCAATGCAGGTAATGTTGACACATTACTTTAAATTCATCAGTTTACAAAATAAGCAAAGTTTTTTATCATTATAAAAACAAAAAACAAAAACTCGAATAGTTTAAAAAAAAGCATGATTACAATTCATAAAAAAAATAAATTATACATTGAAATCGAACAATGTTCAATCAAAATTCGTTAAATCAAAATTTTTCCATTTTAAACATTTTTTAATTTTCATTTTTAAATTTTTTCCATTTTTCCGTTAAAAAAGTAAAAAGTAAAACTTGAACATTTAAAAAAGCAAAGCATGATTACAATTCACCAAAAAAGAAATTATATATTGAAATCGAATAATACTCAATCAAAATCCGTTAAATCAAAAATTTCCCGTTTTTACCACTAAAATAGAATATATTGGGTATGATTTAATAAAATGCACACCAACATTTATTATAAAGACATATTTTCTTCGAATATGTTTGTTAGAAGTCGTTTGAAAAATTTAAATCAATTTTTGTTTGGAAATGTATTAAGCACTTATTATTTGATAGCCCAATCGAAAAGTTTTCAGAATCATAAATAATGCGCTATTAACGGGAAAAAAAGTTTTTTAAAAACCCATTTTATTTATGAAACCGTGAAAAGTTTCATTTTATTATATCAATTCAGTCATATGCGGCAATCCGCAGCCGTATTTTGTGAATATTTTTTAATGGAAAAGTAATAAAATCATCAGTTATTTATTTAGAAAAGGTATGTGCAGTTAAGAAAAAATGAAAAATGTTAGGTAAGCAAAGTCTGTCCCTTTTAATGCAACAATAACAAACTTAGAGTTGCTGAGTTTAAATATGCTGGACACGCAAATGGAAGTACAAAACCTGCCGCAACATCAGTCTTATTAATATAATGTTGTATATGGGTCTAAAGAATAAACAACTCACAGTTTGTGAGGTATGTAAGTCAACAGACATCTCATATAGATCAAGTTGTGAAGTATTAAGGAATTATGCATACAAAAGCTGTATGTAAGATGGGTACTGCATTTGCTCCCTCGAACCGAAAAGGTACTCAAATATACACATAAAGTTTGAAATATCCAAACATTGCATTTTTTTATTGATATTAAGTTTTTCTTTTATTCGTTTCAAATAAAACTCGACACCAAATGACCAATGTGCCTAAAATTGCTTTATTATTTTGGAGTCAAAAAATTACAATGTACCAATTGCCCTCAAAAACAATTTTAAAATAAGAAGAACATCTTTCAGTAAAACTAATAAGTTGGGTCTGTATGCATGCCTGTAGGCGATTTGGCATGCTGTTGATTAGATAATCAATTTGGGTTTGTGGAATTCTCTCTCATTCTTCACGAGCAGCATCTTTTAGTTCTCGCACGGTACGAGAAGGATTATTTCGTTTCTTGATGCATGTTTTTAGAATGTCCCAAGCAAGTTCAATGACATTCATGTCAAGTAAATTTTCTCGCCACCCTAACTTGGTTATGCCCTTCTCTTCAAGACAATTTTGTACTACTGATGTTCGATAAGGAGGTGCGTTGTTACCCATGAAAACAAATCGGTCGCCCACTGCGCCTCGAAACAAATTCACAACAGGATTTAAAACGTCCTCGATGTACACAGCACTAGTAACTGTTCTTTCCAGGACCAGTAGAGATGTTCGTGTACCCTTCATAATAACACCCCAAAACATTACGCTTCCAACCTTCAAATGGTATACGTATTATTTCTAAATGGGCATGTCGACCTGGAACGCTCCAAACTAATATTCTTCGTGAACCAGAAACCAAGCATCACATTATTCCAGTTAGGACTATGATCCACCATTTCTCGAGCCCATTGCAATCTTACATATTTTTGTTGAAGGGTTACTTTGGGAACACGTAAAGGTCTTCTACGATGCAAATTTACGCTTTTAGTCTGCATGTTATCGATTGTCTTAAAATATTTACTCCTTCAAATCTAACAAGCTCCGTTTATATATGCCACTTGTAAATTCCAGGCGATTTCCTCGAGCTATCATAGATATCTGCCGGTCATGTGAAGCTGTTGTACATCGTTTTCTAGCACTTCTGGGGCGATCATTTACGTCATTTGTTTCTTGGATTTTTTTTATGAATTTTCGATACAGTACTTTGGAAAACACCTACAATTTCCGCGATATCACTTCCGTTATCATGTTTCTAGGCATATTTAAACGGATTGATGGATGATTAAAAAAAAGTGAAATAATGAATTAATATTAATATTAGCGGAATGTGCAAAAATCGAAAAACCTGTGCAAACATCAAAACAATGCTTTTGTTATTGAATTGAAAACTTCTTTAGCCGCGTTGAGCGATTTTCGGTAGGGACACAACTTCTGGGTTCGCGTCGCCGACATACTAGAGACGGGTTGTGCCAGACTGGCGATGCCAATTGTGTTTTAAATGTGTTTTAATGTGTTTAATGTGTTTAATGTGTTTAATGTGTTTAATGTGTTTAATGTGTTTTAATGTGTTTTAATGTGCTTTAAATTAAATTGTGTTTTAGATAATTATTATTTTAATTGTTTAATTGTAGAATCACTGTGCTATATAAAAGTGCGTACTTAATATGCTAATATTTTTATGTAGAAAAATGAAAAACAAAAACAAAGCATTTATTTTAGAATATTTCCAATATTAGTAACAATATTTGATATAATATTATATATATATATATATATATATATATATATATATATATATATATATATATAATATTATATCAAATATTGTATATATATATATATATATATATATATATATATATATATATATATATATATATATATATATATATATATATATATATATAATATATATTTAACCTCTGCAGTACATCGTGCAATGAATATTTCATTGCACAGATTTCTAGTTGTTCGATAATATTTTGGTCGCGGATTTTTAAATTAAAAATTCTATAATATTTTATAATACATTACATTTCTCAAAATTATTGTTTATTGGTTTATATTGTCAGAAATAAAATATGTGTTTTGTTATTTTTTGCAAAATAATTATTTATAAACTTATATCATTCAATTTCACCACTAGAAATTAGTAGTATAAAGTATTGTAATATAATTGTTTTTTCTAAATGTCCATTTTCTTTATTTGTTTAGATCCTCGATCCTACGTGAAAAAAATTATACATTTAAAGAATAATTAATTAAAAAAAAATTAAAAAATACAGCTATTCCAAAGATTCAAGTTTTCACTTTTGTCGGCAGTCCCCATGACTCCCTACCTTTTTTTTTATTTTCATTTAAAAACGGTCTAAAATAAATATCCATCACAATTTTTCCAATCCAACAAATTTTAAAGTACCATAGACATAGATATCCTATTTGTAAATATTCCAAACTTTTGGACACATGTTTACATTTGGTCGTATGCCATGATTGGTCATTTTAAGCTAATTTTATTCATTCTTTTATAACTACAGATGATACATTGGTTCACCAATATACTCCAGAATCGAAATAGCAGCCTAAATATAGTTCTACCAAAGAAAGAAAAAAATCATAAACAAGAAAGGTCATGTTATGAATTTTTTGAGATACAAATTACAATTTTTATGTGTAATTTCCTCGAGAAAGGTAAAATGATAGCCGAAGTTTATTCTGCAAACCTTTGAATTAGCTGATTGAAAACATTCTTGAATAAATATCCAGTTGCAGAAGAAAAAGTCAATCAGGTTTTGTTATTAAACAGGATAATGCACGTGTTTTATATAATGCTTTATGTAAAAACGGCCATATTCTGCAATTTACGCGGGCCTTGGGTTTAATGAAATTAAATAAAACACTATGTATTTGTTGTCATTTCACTGGAAGGTTAGGAAGTATAGCAACAATATCTGCCTTTATGACAGATACTACTACCTCATGGCATAACTGATAGCTCAGACATCTTGATTATTTGTTAGAGTTAGCCAAAGTTTAAAAGTTGTAAATGACAATACTATACAATATGTCCGACTTTATACCATTAAAGTATTTTTATCACAGAAATACCATGGATATTTAATCGTTTGGCAATATGGACGAATATCAAGCAAATTCGGATGACGTTGAAGCACACGGACTTGTTTTTTCATGTTGAAAATTCATGAACAGCGACGGCCCTGTGAGATGATTCATTATCGTGCAACAAAAACCAACTTCCCGATGCTCGATATTCGGTCCTCACTCGAACGATTCTCTTCCACAAAGGCTCCAAAATACCTAGATAATATTCACCCTTTAGAGTCGTAAAAACAAATCAACATTGTGTTCGCTCGTCACTTCTGGAAACGCAAATTTTCGATTTCAAAGAGCCTGTGGACTTCCACGTAGCACTTTGATAGAGAATTCAGACAACGTTCAAACACATCTAGAGTACTTTTTAACTCAAAACTATAGGCAAAAGAAATTATAAAAGACTAAATTTGAAGAAAAACACCTTTTCAGTTCACTCCTTAAAAACCCCACAAACATAAGCGCCAGTATCGTTACTATTTGACTCGGAAATCAAAAATCTATTATCCAACGTATTTTACAAAATGTGTAAATCTGGGTACGATTAAATTTATTTTTAGAATTCCATTCCATCCGTCGTCAGTTCCACTTTACACGTGTAACTTCCCTTTTTCTTCGGCATTATATTAAAGACAGGAAATTGAATTCCTACGACTGAATAAGCAATATCTATGTTTTTGTCATCTCCGATTTAATTTACTGTATTTCCTTTTGCCACTTTCCGATGCTGCGTCGAATTAAATCTTAAAATGGTGGATATTCCGACGAGTCAAAGACCGCCGCGTTAACTCCCATCGGCCACGTACATCTAATAAAATAAATTCCTCGCTTTTTTTTAGTTCAACTAAAATTTACATATGAAATTTCTCAGAGATAATAATCGAGATGGCTTTACTACTCCTTATAAAACCTTTATCTTACGCAGCGCAGCTCTCTATATCAAAAAAGAGGATAAGAATGTGAATTATTATGTGTACAAAAAGCTTTACAACACTTTTTTAAGAATCAAACATTTTTATGTGAGAAAAGAAAAATATATCATAAACATAGTCTCGTACACCTCATAAATACTATTAGTGAATAAAATATGACCTTTTGACACGACAAATTGCCTGATTAATCGCTTATTAGCCCTGTTGCCCTTGTCTTAAAATATTAATTCGAATTCATACTAATTAATTAAGATGATCACTTTAAAATATCAAATATATTAATAAGTTAACAAAGAAATTTGTTGCGAATATTTATTTTTACGAATATACGAATACGGATACGAATACCAATATATACGAATACGAGTAAAAATAACGAAACGATATTTTTAATATTTTCATACACAATCTGTTTAAAGAAAAATGTTACTAATGCATGAATACAAAATTTTATGATGAAACTCAAAACTTCATTTATAGTAATTGTTAGTTTTTCTTCAAAATAGACTATGTGAGTTCCATTGTATCTATTCAATGGATCACTTTCAACATTGGCAATAGATATAAGTCTCATAGAGCTAAATCAATCAAATATGTATACCGTTATACCAAAAGGAACCAAGCGGCATTTTTAAGCGTTTGAGTAATTAAGGTTTAAGTTCTACTTTATTAAAAAATTAGGTATTAGTTATTATCAAAATACCAACAATGGATAAAACGCCATATTTTCGGTTTTATTTCATGTCAGTTTTTTAAAATAAATCTTTTTTTTGCCAAAATAGGTTTTTGATCATTTTTGCGCTTGGCTCTTTTTGAAAATTTGCTGTAAATAAAACTTGTTTTTTTTTCATTATTCTTTCTACATTTAAGATATACAATAATTGAATGTATTTAATTCGAAACGCATTTACTATTTTAATAACAAGTATTAGGTATATTTTGTTTATACATCGTCGCTGTAGTCTTTTATTGCAAAGTCCAAAGTTCGTCGAAATCCGCCACATCATATTCAAAAATTGCTTGATTGAAGGTTTTCATAGAAGTTTCTAACGTCTGCGGCAACAAGTGATATTAAACTGTTATATATCAACAAGTTTTTTGTCTAATATAGTCTCTTGGATACAATATTTTCAGTTTTTGCACAACAAAACACAACTCTGAAGGCTTTCTTCCTCTCAATTGTTTTTTTTATATGTATCTCTTTATATTCTTCTTCTTCATGTATGTACTTCAAAAATTTAGAATATGGACTATCAGCTAATTTTTTTCACCGTTTAAATCGGTTTTTTGATGCACAATGTTTGTGCATCAGAAAATCACTTGTAATCAGAAAATTATCTTTTTTCATTTCACACATAATGTTTTTTCTAGAGCAATGTGTGATGATTCATTCAAAGTATATACTCTGATCTGATATTTTAGGGCTATCTCTATGTCACCGAAATCTGTGTCATTGGGAAGGTAACTGTGGCCAGGTCTGAAAAATTTGAAATAAATATGTTTTAATGATATATGATATCCTAAAACGACTTTAAGCATTAACACAATCTTAATGTTTTTATTCTTCCCGCCACATGAGTCAGGCCTTTATGACTAATTCCTTTGTACCAGGAGGCAAAAGTTCCTAAATGAATTTCTTAAGGCAATAACCAACTTCTTGGGCCCCTCTTACGGCAATTCCTTCTTTCCACAAGAAAAAATTTGGTGTGTTAGTAGGCCCTGTATGTACCCCTTCATTGTATAATGACAACTGCCTTTTATAATATACAATATTTCTTGATATTTAATGCAGGTCTATTACTTTCTGCATATCATAAGTTACTAGTTCAAAGATTGGATTCTGGGTTGCTCTTTCCATATCCTCTTTCATCATTTTTCGAGCTACTTTCGCAGTCAGAAAATGTTCGTTATGTAAGTGAGTGTGTTGTGTTTCTGTTTCATCGTCTACTGCATTTTTTATTTTAATATGAAATTTATCACATATGTTATAGGTGTCTGTTTTCCGTGGTTTTCTTCTTAGATTAAAGTGATGATAGAAAATTTGTTTGTAACTTGAATATGACACATTTTGTTTCGATTCGTATGAATTTTTAGCCAAAAAGAATGTATACATTTTAGAGTAAAATACGTAGCTAAAAACTTAGACTCTCTTTGACTTCGGAAGTAATGGGAAATTATGTATGGGAGGCATTTTGCAATATGACACTATATGCTATATGATAATATGATACTTTACTGCATTTATAGTTTCTTCAGACAAAGGTTTACTGACTCTTATCACCTGATTTTCCTCTCTCGTCTATAAGGTTTCCCATGGAGACTTTTTGTAGAGCTGTATCGTAATTATTTTAGTTGATATATGAAATATCTATATATGAAATATTTAATATAGAAATTTGTGCAAACAGATTTGTTACTAAGTTGATAAGTGCGAATTATTTTTCTTTTATTACTTTCCCGATTTCTCTTTCTCCTGATACTTTGCTGTTTTATTGTACCGCAGATAAATCCTGTTTGAGTTTTGTACGATTACAGTTGCCAAAATTTAGAAAAAAGTTTTTCTCGCTTGGAAGTCGGAATTTTTTCATTTTATTTTAAGATGGCAGTGGAAATCTGTGAATGTTTTTGGCTCAACAGGTTCATCTTTTACTGTATAGTGTCTTTTATTTGAATATTTGAATAGTTTTCGTATTTTAAATGTCTGACCAACGATTTTTTTCTGCCCTTTTTCTTCCCTTTAAAATTAGCTCTTTCTTCCATCAATTCTTCGTTTCTCTGTGGTTTCCATTATTGTCACTTGCTGACTTGCCCGTAGCCGAATCAATATCTTGCGGATAAAATTCGCTGCCTGAATCTTCAAAGTCGGTGAAGTTTCAAGCACACAGACGTGACCTTTATTGCACGCGATCATCAAAAAACTTCAGTTTCAGAAGAAGAGTTTCAGAAAGAACCAAGCGACAAGTTCATAAATATCTAAAAGGAAATTATCTGTTGGTTCCTGACCATACCATTGATCATTTTGACCATTTTTTCCTGAAAAACCTTTTTCCTAAAAAATAATTACGCATATCCATCGAATCGTGAGTTATGGGTGTGAGTTCATACAAAAATCCCATAGAAAAAAGCATTTTCAGTTTTCCCAGAATTTTCTAATTTTCCTGGCAACTTTTCCAATGTTTCTTTCCCTAACAACCTTATTCGGACATTTAAAACCCTATTACGAACATTTAAAAAAAATAGCCAAATCGGTCCAGCCGTTCTCAAGTGATGCGCTTACCAACGAACATCATTTAATTTTTATTTATATATTTATATAGGTATATATATATATATATATATATATATATATATATATATATATATATATATATATATATATATATATATATATATATATCTCTTTAGTGGGTCCGAACTTTATATGCTTTGAAACCAACATAACTCGGACAGTTGCGGGCATAAAAATGCAATTGCTTGAAAAATTGATCGAACATTGGCTTGTTAGAAGGTGCTTTGCCAAAAATAGTCCAAAATTGTTTTCAAGCAGTTAATGCCACTAAATGTTATTTCACTAGAATAAATGTTTACAAAGCACCTAATGTGGTTGTTGTTTTAATTGAATTTAAAGTTAGGACGCATTAAAATAATCACCCTATAATAATTACAATAAACGTTGCTTTATCCATTTCTTCCATACCTTGTTGTGTTTTTGTTGTCGTTTTATTTCGTAAGTTATAAAACAACATAAAAGTCGTCTGCGAATTTTTCAGCTTCCCCTATACGAGCGGCATTTACTGCAAACAATGCAGCAACACCCATAATCCGTGGTAAGAAAAAAATCGCCATGCTATAAAATGTGACAGTAACTCGGTACGCACACGAATAGTATTAAAACGGTTAAAACCGCAGTTTAGAGACTGAACGCGGTGGCGATTAAATGGCACGTCGCTTTGCAAATCTGCACCGTAATTAAATGCGAAACGTCTGGTAAGTTTAATAGAATCTTGGAGTGAAATACGATGCCGCAGACTAAGGTTCAAGTATGTATGTGTGTATGTGCGCTTTTGGGAGAGAGTTAGAGAGAAAGAGAGACTTGCAGAATGGTATTTGAGTTTCAAAATAGATACTTTGACAAATTAAATGGAATCTGGTTTTACCAGTCCTTTGACTGGGACAGGGTATTAAGAGATCTGCCTTCAGGGAACAATTGAGATGGGACGTTTTTATTCACTTAATCAAGATAATTTAAATATTTTGGCTTGTACACAACCTAAAGAATACATTGCAATAATATTAATAAATACAGGGTGTCCCAAAAAATGTATACACACTTTATTTTTGGTAACTTACTCATACTGCATTCTTTTTCAGATTGACCTAATTTAAAAAAAATGGCTGCTACCACACTTACCTTTGAACAACAGAAATTTTTCCTGATCTGTTACTAGAAATACGAAAAGGCGGTAGAAGTCTAAAGACAGTTCAGGCGAGAATTTCAGAGTTTTAAGTTTAATTAACCGCCACAACTTACTGGGCCCCTGAGAATCCATACATTATTTTCCAGGAGTCACGGTGTAGTGTGGCTTATCTACAAAATGATTAATTGGACCGTTCTTTTTTGGCGGTACTGTAACTGGTGCTGTTTACCTTAATTTGCTATAGGAAGCAGTGACCCCACGCATTCGGGAAGCTTTTGAGGGTGAGAACTTTATTTTCGACAAGATGGTGCACCTCCACATTATCATCATGGCATAAGGGCTTATTTTGACGAGATTACCGAACAGATGGATTGGACGAAGAGGTTGGATTGAATATCCTGCACGTTCACCTGACCTTACGCCGTTCCACTTATTTTTATGGGGATACATTAAAGATAAGGTTTATAAGGTAAAATCGGCAACGGTCAATGAATTAAGATCAGCGATTGAAAGATAATGCGGACCAAAACCAATGGAAATGATTCTAGATGTTTGCGATTCCATTGCCTCTCGTCATCAACAATGTCTGGATTATGACGGTAGTCAGTTTGAAAACTGGCGTTAGTTAAAATAAATACATATATATGCATTTACACCGGGTAGGTAATATTTAACTGACCAATAGTAGCTTCCCTTGATTGTTACATTTAGTTTGGCTAGTTGAGACCAGTTTCGTTTAGTGTGAACACGTAGCACAGCGTTATACATGAAACTTTTCCAACGCCACCAGAGACATGTCGACATTGCCAACTTGACTATAATCTTTTCCGACTAACATAGCTAGACATCATTTACTTTTTACACCCAATGAAGATTTACTTGAATGAAGAATTGTTATAATGACGAATAGTAGGACGAAATGACATCTGTAAAGTAAAGTTCTATTCCTTATCAAGCTTCTTGATAAGTCCAACGATTTGCAAATTTAGCGAAACTATAAAGATAGAATAAATAATGGTATTTTCATATATCTTCCTCAAGAAATGAAGTAAGAAAATCGGGAAGCCTGCGAAATATATTTTCGAGATACAAAAATATAAAAATAGAAAACAAAACATAACTATATAAGAATATATTCCGGTCAGTCACAACATATGTATGTAAATCCAAAGCTGAAACAACAAGATCTAAACAGCTAATAAGAATCATATAGATGTCTACACCGAGAGCAATTACATGCCATACACTAAGTAATATAATACTTACAATAATACAGAAATAACGTAAGATGTAAGATATCAGTAAATTTATAAAAAAAGAAGAAAAAAGTGGAATAAATATGTCGAAAGAATGAAAGAGGACAGGCTACCGAAAATAGCAAGCAACAAATAACCACACGGAAGAAGAGTTGTAGGAAAATCAGTGAAAAGGCAGACACAAAGTTAGCATTTCTCATCAACAGAAACACCGGTCTAGTTAAAGAAAGAGCAAGAAGAAAGGGAAGAAAAGGAAGATTAATATCTTATAGACTTGATTTTATCCAAGTCTGCACTAACAGGTGGAACGCCAGATGTCTTTTTAACATTAAAATTTCACTCTCCAAATAGAAAAATATGTAGCAAATTAAGAGGTATTTCGGTTAGTAATGTCGATTTTTTTCTGGGCAACATTCAATGCTTCTATCAATTGTTTCAGCGTATGAGTTAAGTCCGCATCTAATAATACTTGAAAATCTGAATTTTCAAACTTTTTCGGCCGTCCTGGATGCTCCTTGTCCTTTATATCAAAATCACCATTTTTAAAGCATTTAAACCATTGTTCACAAGTTTTTTGGGTTAGAGCATGTTCAACATAAGCTTCAACCAACAATCGATAACTTTCAGCAGCTTTTTTCTTCAAATGAAATGTTATTGAACTTCCCCGCAAAACGTCTTTTTCTGGTACATATTCAAAGCTATGGAAAATTATGTTTTTTGCACAATGACAATTAATGACAAATTGGGATTTGATAGCGCATGTTTCCCCTCTAAACAACATAGATGTCATTAGCCTATAACAAAAAATATATTAGTAACGCCATATCTTAGTGAAATCGACATTATTAACCGAAACACCTATTATATCTGTATTATTATATTTTGCATTTATAACATCAACTTCATATATAGAACTTGATAAATTTGTTTACATACACATGTTAAACATTCTATATTTATGGTGATAAAAGGCATTTTATGATAGTAAAGGGTTGTCCGATAAGAGTGTCAGAAAAAAGAGACACAATAATAACTACAAGTAATGATCTGGTAATTCTCTTGAAGAACAAATAGTTGCATTATGTTTTGAAAATAATATAATTGAAATTGTTGTCCTCAGCTTCGTCTTTTGTCGTTGTGGATTAGTCTTTCATACTTAGCGCGTTATTCTGGCACTAAAGGAGGCTAAACAAAGGGATATAACGATTATAGAAGTGGAAGACTATACATTTCTTAATAGCGGAACTGATCGGAGGATATTGGGAGTAGGGTTCATAGTTAATGACAGGTTTAAAAATTAAGTTATCGAGTTCGAAGTGATTTCAGAATGTGCATGATACGAATCAGAGGCCAGTTCAGAAAGATGTATATAATAAATGCGCATGCACCATCCGATAAAAAAGACCTGGACATCAAAATACAGTTCTACGAAGATTTGGACTGAATCATGGAAAAGGTTCCGAAGTTTGATATAAAATATGTGATAGGCGAAATATATGCCAAACTAGGGAGGAAAGAAGAATACAAGGAGGTAACAGGAGGTAACAGGAGGTAAAAGTATGCACACCAGTTGTAATGAAAATGGAAAAAGGATGATAGAATTTGCACTCGAGAACAATATGAAAATTGTTAGAGCTGCTTTTGATTACAAAAATATACATAAGGAAACATGGATAGCTCCAAATGGAGAAATAAAGAATCAAATTGACCATGTCCTCATAGAAAGAAAACATGCAAAGAACGTTACTGATGTAAGAAGTTTCAAGGGAGCTGATAGTGATAGCGATCACATATTAGTTATAACAGAAATGAAACAGGATAAACCACCTAGAAGAAAAGATACAAAGGGGGGAAGACGTAAGATATATGACATAGCAATACTAGCAGTTAGGACAAAAGCAATGCGTTTCCAGCAGGAAATGAAAGGAAAACTATGACATAAAACCAATAAAGGACATTTAGATGAAGAATGGGCACAGATTGAAACAGATATGAAGGAGGTAGCAGAAAAAATACTGGGAGGATCCAAAAAAATCAAACAAACAGGTGGTTCGACGAAGAATGTAAACAAATTTTGGAACAAAGAAACAGAGCACGTCTGCGATTACTGAAAGAAAGGTGTGAAAGCAACAAAGAAAGATATGATATGAAAGATATGAAAAAGAAAGAACTTTTCGAACGTGAATTAAAAGAAATAGAAGAATCGTATGAAAGAATGAACAAAAAAGGAGCTAAGGAGCAATAACTACCGAGGAATTGCACTGCAAGATGTGACTTACAAAGTGATGGCAAACATGATTAAAGATCGACTAGAGAAATACCATAACGAACAACTAGGGAAATACCAAGGAGGATTCATGGCAGGAGGATTAACAATCGACCAGATATTCATCATGAAACAGATCCAACAGAATAGTTATGAGCAAAATTTGAGTTTACATTTGCTGTTCATAGATTATCGGCAAGCATATGATTCCATTATCATGGAAAAGGTGTTCCAAGCAATGAGACAGTTGGAAATCCCGAAAAAGTTGAGGAAGTTGGTAGAGATGACCGTCAGGAGAACATAAAATAAAGTTATAATCGATGGAGCAATGTCTGAGGAATTCATTGTAAAGAAAGGACTGAAACAAGGCGATCCACTGTTCACAGTTCTGTTCAATCTAGTGCAGGAAGTGCTTCTAACGGGGAGTGGCATCAATGCTAAGGGGTTAATATATAGTACCAGACACCAATGTTTGGTCTATGCCGACGACATTGTAATGATGGCGAGATCTAACGAAGAAAGAGTAAGGGTATTCAACATGTTGGAAAGAAAGGCAAGTTAATATGGCCTAACAATTAAAGAGAACAAGACCAAATATATGGCAATTAAAGATAGTACCAGAGGACTCTCTCCTAATTTAGTCATTTAATGTGCAGAAAATAATACACGATAGAGAAAGTAGAACAAACTGAATATCTAGGAATAACACTAACATGTAAATAGGACGGCGAGAGAGAAATAGAGAAATAACTAGCCAAGCTGCAGGAATGTTTTCAAAGGTTTTAAGGGCAAATAATATAACACGAGCAGTGAAAGTAAAACTGTACCAAACAATACTAAGGCCCACGGTTACCTATGCATGCGAGACATGGACAATAACGAAGAAAGTAAGTTGGAAGTCTGGGAACGTAAAATATTAAGGAGGATTTTTAGACGAAGTAACGTTCCTCCTGAAATTATTAGTAAGTTTTATTTATTATTATAAAGTTGTTCCTGAATATTATTATTATTATTAATATTATCTGAATCTCCAACCTTTTTCGGTTGTTCTGGATGCTCCTTGTCTTTTATATAAAAATCACTACATTTAAAGCATTTAAACCATCGTTTACAAGTTTTTTGGGTTAGAGCATATCCACCATAAGGTTCAACGAATAATCGATAACTTTCAGCAGTAATTTTCTTCAAATAAAAAAAGGTTATTAAATTCGCGGCAAAACGTCTTTTTCTGGTACCTAATTCGACATATTCAAAGCTATGAAAAATTATGTTTTTTTGCACAATGACAATTAATATCAAATTGGGTTTTGATAGCGTATGTTTCCCCTCCAAACACCATAGACGTCATTAGGCTATATCAACAAACGTTAGTAACGCCATCTCTTAGAAAAATCGATATTATTAACCGAAAACCTATTATATATGTATTATTATATTTAGCATTTATATCATCAACTTCATATACAGAACTTGATATGTTTGCTGACATAAATATGTCACACATTATATTGTTATGGTGATAAAAGGCATTTTATAATAGTAAAGAGTTATCCAATAAGAGTATCAGGACTTCAAAATGAGGCACAATAATAACTACAAGTAATAATCTGGTAATTTATTTTTTATCTTGAAGAACAAATAGTTACATTATGTTTTGAAAATAATATCATTGAAATGTTGCCCTCAGCTTCGTCTGGTTCCAGAGACCAATTCTGGAGACCCAATTTTCGATTAGACTTTCAGACTTAGCGCGTTGTATATTTTCAATGGTAGCCTGAATGTTTCATTTAGGAACAATAATTATTCGTGAAACATTGTTTACATCCAGATTAATGAGCTGAGACCAAAGATGTTCTGTTAGCATATTCCTATAGCATTTACCACTAACAGTAACACGATTTCCATCATTGTCTTAAAAAAAATAAGGTCCTATTAATCTTTCAGTTTAAAAAGCACACCATATAATGACTTCTGAATGATTTGAGGATTTTCATCAACTCAAATTCTGCAGTTAAGTTTATTGACAAAGTAATTAAGCCAGTAGTGCGCTTCGCCGGAAAAGATTATTTGGAGGTTGCTCTTAGGCCAAATTCGCGAATGTTTGATACAGTTGATTGTTTTGCCGCTATTACGTTTCAAAGTCCCAATATTATTTGAAAACTCTTTATAAATATGCGTTTATTATTTAACGTTATAGAAATAATTTTATTTTATTGAATTAATAAACAGCCCATTGTTGTCTTTTAAGCAGTAAGCAAATATTAGCACGGATATCAGTATCGTCGCTCTGGAAGTTACTGTTAACAAATGTTCCCCTATGTGTCAGCGAAAAGTAAAAAATATCACTTCGCATATATGTTTTATCAAACAAACTGACCGTAAATTCATAACCGGAGTCATAAGTGAGATAATGCCCTGTCGCTATTATGGTAGGAGATATGGCCAGTATATCGTAAAACAGGCCATTTTTAATATAATAAATATGTTAAGAGCAATGTTATTAATATAAATAGAAATATCTTTCATGTTAAATTGAACATATATTTATTGACATCCCCTTATATGATTATATACAGGGCGGTACAAAAAGAATGCGTATAATATACGAGGGTTGCTATTTATGTATCCGGAATTGGCTAGGTGGTATTGTTGCTAGGTGTCATCTGACACATACATCGTAAAGTTTGACTTTGTTGACTGGATACGTACTCATAACGTTTTATTTTACGAATGTTATTTGTGTTGTTTAATGACTTTGACAATTTATTTAGTCAAAAAGTGGAATTAACTCGTGACAATTTTCGTGGGATGATTTACGACTTTCGACATGGATTATCTTAACAACAATCCATCGTTCAACTTACATCGACTTTTGGCGATAAAGCACCATCTAAAACCACTATATATCACTGGTTTGGTGAATTAAATCGCGGGCGTCGTTCGCTCACCAACGAATTTAAAGTAGGTCGTTCAGAATCAGTTGTTGTGCCAGAAAACATCGATACTGTGCGTGAACTGATAAAGCAAGATCATCATGTGACATACCGTGAGAGTGAGAGTTTGCACAAGATTTTACATGAACATTTAGCCGTAAAGAATATTTGTGCGCGTTGGATTCTGCATAATTTGACAATCGCTTAAAAAACGGCTCGAGTCGATTGGTGCAAAGAAATATTCAAAAAATACAATCGTGGTGAGTCAAAAGCCGTGTATAATACAGGTGACACCGGTGACAAATTGGATCTATGCGTATGGGCCCGAAAATATACAGCAGCCGACTGTGTGGGTCTTTCAAAATGAGCCAAACCCAATAAAAGTTGTTTGCGCAAGAAACAGTTCGAAGCAAATGGTCACCTTTTTTTTGAATAAATGGGCATGTGGTTACATTGACACTAGAGAATCGCAGAATTGTCAATTCTGAATGATACACCACCATTTGTTCGCCAGAAATCTTCCAAGTGAAGCAAGATCATTTTTCACTATGACAATGCGAGATCTCATACATCGGACTGAAAAAAACATCGATTTGATGGGTCAATCGCCGTACAGTCATAATTTGGTACCCAATGATTTCTATTTGTTCCTGTTCGTGGAAAATAAACTAAGTGGTCAACAATTTCGACGCCAAAAGAACAGCTTGATGCATTCAAAATGCATGTTTTGAAAATTCCTCAATCGGAATGGAAAAAGTGTTATGAAAATTGCTTCAAATGTATGCAAAAGTGTATCGATCATCACGGAGCATATTTAGAAAAACACTTAAACCAATTTAATAATAAATATTTGTTTTTATTTATTATTCTGGATACATAAGTAACAACTCTCGTACACTACACAGTTGTGTAACACAGTTGGAATTTCTTCGGGAATGGCAACTTTCAGCCCATCTATTATACAAGGATTTCGAATGCAGATATTCGATTTGAGGTAAAAAATAAAAATTCACAGACAATCTGGGAAGTGTGTTGTAGTAATGACTCAAATTCGGGTAATATTGGGATTTCATCTTGTTAGAACCACATTTTTTCTTCGTAAGTATGTAATCATCTAAGTTATATAGGGCTTAGAGAGCTCTAAAGTCACTGGTATATTCAAAACACCCCATCCAAATGTAATATTAGAACTATAGAGATACCTCTGCTGCTGTAATTCTATTGGGTTCTCTACTGCCCTAATTTTCTCTGAGAGAGACAGTTTTGAGGACGTTTCGCCCAAGAATCACATCAGTGAAGAGTCCAGTCCAGTCCAGTCCAGTTCAGTTGGGAACTTCAATCGAAGCGAATAGCACTTGAGAATGCCAAATGATACTTTGGCGAAACATTGTGGCCTTTCACAGAACGAACGGATTGATAGCCGGAATGATTCATGAACAAACGCTATAATTATCATTTTTCATTTTTATCATTTAAAGAATTATCATTTTAAATAAATCTATATAAAAGCAGATTTGGTCAATAAAATTGCTTATTATTTAACGAATACACTAATAAAGATTGTTAAAGCTATTTGTTTTAAATTCAGTATCACGCCATGCATCAGCCTGCATGGCATCGTCACATTGCCTAATTGAAATGATCCTCACGACAACAAAGGTGTTAGAATTAGAGCGCAAGATGTGAATTTTAAATAAAGCATGGTTTTCGGTGGCAAAGTATTGAAATATTTATTGACTTATCATATAGAGTCTATATATATATTCTGCCTGTCTATATTATAGACATTTAGAAATTATGTATGGAACAACACATCCAGACGCGTACTCATTTGGTGATATTTTCAATCGCCGTTTTGAACAAATGTGGCGGTATTTCATTGATACAGCGATCATTTTCATGCCTTCGCCTTCAGTGCTTGGATGGTCCCGGGCTTGTTGGTGTAAACCTAAGACTTCAGAAAACCTTACAAAAAGAAGTACATAGGTGATAAATTCCAAGATCGGCATTCACTTCATGTTTTCCGATGATCCAATTGGTGAACCCTCTTCGCTTGCATGGTCTGTTGGCAGAAGTTGTTGAGTTAAATGGACTTAAACATAGAGATGCAAATCTTTAGTGAGAATACGCTGAAGAGTGGCTGTTGAAATGTCCAATTGTTGTGTACGATAATGAATCGAGGACTCTGGACTCTCGGCCACACTCGCACGAACTGCCGTGATGTTTTGTTCTGAACGACCTCTACGACCTTTTGTTTTGTATTTCACATTAATAACTGATCCAATACTTTCGAATTTTTCGATTATTCCTTTCATAGTAAGCCAATTATTAAAATTACAGTCCAACCTGATTAATAATTCATTGATGCACCATGGCTTGTTACATACTCATTAACTGCATCTGGACATTAATCTGATGAGGTCATTAATATAGTCCTCGGGGTACCTCATTTTAAGCGCCTTCTACCTCATATCGAAGTGCCGCCCCAGTTTGTGGGTGTGTAAATTTGGTAACCTCCTACCTATCATGTCCTATACATGTTCGATTGGATTTAAATCGGGAGCTGTTAGAGGTCATGAAGTACATTAATTTGAGCATGATCGAAGTAGTCCATTGTGACTCTTGCTGCATGTGGCCAGGCATTATCTTGTTGAAAAATTGGATTTGAGAGTGTCCTTAATATGGTATGACATGAGGGTCCACAATTTTTTGGACGTAATGAAGTGAGGTCATATTTGGTCTGATGAACACTACAGGTGACCTAGAGCCATAAGCAATGGCACCCCTCACCATAATCCCAACAGTGTAATGAATATGTCATTCAACAAAAAACCGGTACCCCGCTAAACAAAATCGAGATTCGTCACTAAATACTATTGTGTTCCATTCTTGGTTCCATAATAGACATTCTCAACACCACTCAAGTCGCGCCCAGTGCGGACAATATGAAAAAAAATCCAAAACGTCTTATCCGACGATAAACACTCCATCAAACCAAGCCAAACCATTGATTTGCAGTTGTCTTAGTGGTAGCGAAACGGTCTCTTAAAGCCAACAACCTCAGGCGGTAATCTTGGCATTCTGTGGTTCTTCTAGTATGGTTCTATGACTTTCCTGAAGCCATGCCCGACAACATCTTAATGCAGTACCTAGACTTATGTTCACTCTATAAGTAATTTCCCGAAAAGAGAGACCAGCCTCTCGTAGTCCATCTATCCGTCCCCAGTCAAACTCGGTAAGTTGGCGAAAATTTGTTTCTTCGCTCATGAGGCATAGTAAACAATTAAAAGCAACACAATTTGAGAAACACACTCTACTAAAATTGGATATTTACTGTAGCTACAAATTGTACCTACTGCCCATGCAGCGCGAATCACAAAAACCCTCGTAAAAAAAGAAATTCCAAATTGATAAGATTGCGAATTTATTCATATTTTGTTTTATCGAATTTTTATATGTTCTGACGAATGTTTTCACGGTAGTGAAATGTAACGATAGTTGCTCGGGTTTACCGTATTGGCTGAATGTCGTTCATTTTTTTCAAAGCATTTACTCGACGGCGTTTCGACGACTAATAAAGCATTATATATATATATATATATATATATATATATATATATATATATATATATATATATATATATATATATATATATATATATATATGCTTGGCATTACAAGACGAGACAGAAAGTCCTGCGCATGGATCAGGGAACAAACAAAAGTCTGTGACATCATTGGAAGAGTAAAACAGTTGAAATGGAGATGGGCAGGCCATATAGCGAGGCGATGGGACGACAGATGGACCAAGGAAATCCTGGAGTGGATACCGCTTGATCGCAAACGTCCGCGAAGAAGACCGAAAGCACGATGGACTGATGACATCGTTAAGTATATTGGACCCGAGTGGCAGAGGAAAGCCCAGGACCGTGAAGGTTGGAAGCATGCTGAAGAGGCCTTCATCCTGCAGTGGATCGATACGGGCTGATGATGATTCTTCACTCATGGAGTATTTCATGGAATTTTTAATCTAATTTGTTACGGTCTAATTTGTTAGAATTCAACAAACAACCCCCAATATGGCCATTTATTACACGCCGTTCCGATTATCAACATTTTACAGAACTGAACCAAAAATACCATTAATTCGTAAGCAGAAAAAGCAGATTGTTTTGTAACAACCGTATTCTTTGCGAGGCAAGGAAAGGACACGCTTTAAGAACTGAACGCAACTGAACATATTCCATATTCAGAATCCTAAGATCAATGACTAAACAAATGTGTAATCTAATGTTCTTTATTTTGAAAAAAAATACTGTCATAAAATTTATGCGTGAACTTATAAATCAACTTAATAGTATCATTAATTTAAATTTTTGCCCTTAAATTAATTTGGGAAGGGTGTCATCAAATGATGATGAGAACGGTCGTAGGGTATCAATTTAGAGTTATCATACACAGGACAAGCATAAAGAATAAACCAGGATTTACTCTTCGTTTATTTTCACAGCCTGCTCATAAATAAATTTTAAAACCGGGACCACTGTCCAGCTCAGTATGTATGCATATTCATGCAAATGGCGAATAATATCCGTTTTCGGATATATGTACGTCCGGGATGAGAGTTTTACGCAGTACGAGGGATGAATTTTATTCTAAGCCAATAAATTGGAAGAGTGGTCGGCTAGTTACGCACTGCGGCTTACACGATTAAAAACTGGCTCGACTGAATTCAGACTGAAGAGTGGAGGATTACGGATTACAACGTAATGATTTAGAATTGGATGGATATGAATCCTGCAGGTTTTATCAGTTTTCAGATCCGGTAATTAAAAAAGTTCATTTATAATGATGGGTTAGTCAGAATTTAAACTTATGTTTCGCTTTGAAGTACTTAAATTCAAAGCACTTTCAATATATATTATTTGGCAGAAAACTCTCAGAATAAGGTATTCAGTTTTAATATTTGGTAAAATATATGTATTATAGTAAGGAGAAAACGATTAAAATTTGAAAATAAAATATCAAGGATTTTTACTGATTTTGTTAATAATGCATCTTCACACCTCGTCAATCTACCTACTTCCTAACATAATGACAAGGAATGAATGAGATGTTTATTTCTTTATAATATATAGTATTCCAAACTACCTATACTTTTAGTGTATAAGCCTCCAAGGTTCACAAAGAAAATTTCTAGCCTTCTAGCCATCATGTTCCAAATATGATATATGGACAAAATGTTGGGGATCTGGGTCATCACATCAGATTGTCCTTTTCAAAAAAGTTAAAGAAGCTCTGATTGTGTCATCTGGATATAATGTATCTGGGAATCTGGCATTATCTGATTGAAAAAGTGGATTTACCAACTAGATAAAGTAGGGAAGAACATAACGTATAATGTATCATAGTGTCATATTATCTCTAATACCTACTGTTGAGTGTAATCTGATCTACTGCTCGGTATAAATGTATTGCATATGCTGGTCAACATCAACAATGAAGTTGATGTTTTTGCCTACGTCACCTTCTAAATTTCCTCCGTCATATTCGTCAAGACTTATTCTAATTCACTTATTTCTAATTAAATAATTGTTAAATTTATATTATTTAACCAGGTGTAGCTGGAAAATAATCTTTTTTTTCTTAAAAAAAAACACGTTTAATTTGGGAAAAAAGTAAAACATTCCAAAAATGCAACATTGCTAGCTGCGCATTTCCACCATCTCCCTAGTAATTTGTGGATGCCCTCCCTGAAAAACCGTACATTTTTAAAGTGGTTCAGTCATTAAGCCATTATTCGACATCCCGTAATTGTTGAAGTATTTTATGGAAAGTGCGTGCAACATCGATGAAAACAAATGGTAGTCGGAAGGGACCAAATCAGATGAGTCGGGTGGACCAAAATTGGTCGTGCTACAAAGTCACTTTTCCGTATCTTGTAGTCCATTCTGCTCACTTTTCGATGAATGCATAATTCAAATTAATCATTTGTTGACGGGAGCGAATGGTATTAACTGTTTCTCGATTTCAGAGACTCAGGTACAGGACATCTTTATGATCCCACCAAATGCCAAGCATTGTCTCATTGTTGATGGTTGGCCTTGGTCAACCCATGATTTTTTGCGTTTTGAGTTCTCGAAATATATCCATTTATCGTCTCCAGTCACGATCCGATGCAAAATAGTCTTTCTTTTATGATCAGAAAGCAAAACTTCGCCCATCGTTTCTCGCTTTTTCATCTGTCTGTCGTTCAGCTGATTGATCTCGTCTTTCCAACAATACTTGCAATTAACATCATAAAATTTTTTCGGTTGATCTGGGCATTCTGTATCTTCAAAACGAAATCACCACTTCTGAATCACCTAAACCAACGCCCACAAGCGCCTGGCGTTTGGGGCATTGTCACCGTAAGTTTCCACAGAACACGACGGTTTTCACTTGCGTTATTCTTTTGATAGAACAAGAAAAAAGTACGTGCGCAAATGCTCTTTATTTGGCTCGAAACTCGACATGTTTAACACGCGAAAAAAATATGACGCTAACTCGAAATCATTTAAACATAAATGGAATCAATGGCATCTCTTAAAAAAATTAGAATCATTAACCGCCAAGCGTAGTAACTATCGTATTGGTTATTGTACTGCATTACCACAAAACATAAATTGTGCATGGTGGTAATGAGAACATGAAAGCACGAACATGCCTCGGCTATGGAAATGTAGTTGTAGTTACAATAAAAGTTGTAGTTAACTGTGTAGAAATTGATAATCACTCTTGCTAGCTGAATTATATTGGAAGTTTTCGCGAGATGGGAGATTTAAGCATGGTTTTATTTCTTAATTTGAGTACATGATATTCTGTTCAGAAGTAAAACTTTTCACTATGATAATATCAGTTCCTATACTGTTGATGTAACAATAATGTTTTAAAGAAAAATAATAACAGAACTTATTTTTTATCATTTGAATGCAGAAGATGAACGTTGAAGAAATCCAAACGCAGTGCCGTGATACCTTTGTTCCATTGGAAATTTATCTTCAAAAGTGCATTGATGTTAAAAAAGAAAATGTATGCATTTTAGTCATTTTAGTAAGACGACTCATTTTAGCATATATTGGTGGTCCTGCTTAATTAAACTGTAGAAACTATAGATCAAACGTTAATAAAAAGCTCGTTTTTGTAATGTATACTTATATATGTATACTGACTTTATATATCACTCATATTTGTTTTTATTAAAATACTAACATAACACATATCATTATTTTATACGGTTAAAAAATATTCAAAAGCCCCAAAGTAAAAATATTCAAAAAAACTCAAAAATCCATCCGAACACCACGCAAAATTGGCCATTCCTTTAGTCGCCCCCAAAATGATAGCAAATGTCTCACAAGACCAGTTTTAATATTCTCCAGGAGCTCACTATGCAACTTTTCATGCAGATCTGGTACCTATGGGCATGGGCGGGTAATCTGGTTCCTATGGGCATGGGTGGATCACGGACGGTTTCGCACAGTCCGGCGTTTGCTGACGTTCACCATAGGATGGGGTGAGCTGAATTGTATTACAGCCCCATCCGACAAAGCCGACATATAGGGTCGTACCTTTGGTCATTGCTTCAGCTGCTTTCGCACGTTCAGCTCGAGCTCGATGACGGTTCAAGGCCAGAAACCGGTCTCGAGAGACACTTACTAAAGTTTTGGGGGCAGCTGAGAGAATTGGCAATTTTTGCGTGCAGTACGAATTAATTTTCCGTTTTTAAAATAATTTTAATATTCTCCACGAGCCCAATATGCAATTTTTGCAAACAAATTTGAGCGAAATAAAGATGATAATATTTTCGATTGATAACGTTTGAATCACCAATAAAAGTTTAACAATAAAACACCCGAATACATGCTAATTGAAAATTTAACTGAAACTCAGAGGTATGGATTACTAGTCGGAGATATATAAAAATGTTTCATCGTTTACCTAAACTTCGTAAAATTAAGATATAAACCAGATAGATTCCAGATAGCAAAAGGAAATTTCACGGTACTGCAAAAAAGTTGACGAGGTCCGAAAAATTCATATTCTAAATTGCAAAGATTCTTCTGAGAAATTCGTTTATAGCTCAAAAAGGCGTTAAGATAAATCTAAGCATATTTCTCTCCGATACATTATCAAATATAGAGCTATAAACTAAATATAATTTCCTTGCAGACCATATCTATAAACAAATAAATTAACAGCAAATTTATTGTTTTCCAGTTTATAACTCATCGTATATCCAGGTGTGAACTACAATTCATATTCAGCATTATTCTCTATCCTTCCAAATTCCGATACGTCACAGCAAAACATGATTACCGGCGTGACATCGCACTTCATTCTCATCTCATGAGACCTTCGACCAGTCCAAAACAAACAAACATAAACCAACTTCCAATTAAACCTTTTGGCCCCCCAATCTCGCCCAACCGCGTAATTGATTGCGTAGCAGGTGTCGAACAGTATCGAACAAACTGACCCCCCCCCCCCCCCCGGATCAGATGGCGCCATCTATCCAGTCCCTGAATCCTACGACCGACTAAACTATTAGCAAATTTGAACACGAGCTTCCTAATGTCTTCAATAAATAAAGACAACGGTGGACTCATTAGTTTATCCCAGTCCTTTCCATTTTGGTGATCGATCGTGGTTCACCCCGATGGCTCGTTAATTACAAGGGTTATCTGAACAATTGTCTGCCTTCAAATTCCATAAGAAATATATTATATTTTTTAAATTGGAGAAGAGTTCTTTAAACACTAACGCCATTTTGTACATTGGAACTTTTGACGAATATCTAAGGCTGCATTATGTGACAAAACATTCTATAGTGTAATTTTTTAGTGCATACGAACTTTAAAGTCAAGTAAAACAACAACCAAATTAGATGCCTTGATACTATTTATTATATGTAAAATAACATTCAATGGCATTAATGTTTGACAAAGCGCATTCTATTCTATGATGATTTGCCAGACTACACTGAATAATTTTGACTGCGAGCACAAACTCACAGATCGTTTGACAGCGACCCCTATCGGAATCTCGGTCACACTAAAAAAATCACCCTTTCTATGATTTAACCAACCTTTTATAGAATTAGGTAGCATTTTGTCAATAATTCTATTCTCTACTCACGTTGTAACATGTAAGAGAAAGGACGCTGGACGCTGGATAAGCTTTCTCTAAGATAATACAACCTTACATAACCACATATACATATAAAACCACATAAAAATTGATCGCGGGGTTCGCAAGTTAAATTATTAGAATTAGAAGGAAATGAGGAGAGTAGAAATAAAAAGCTATCCATATTTGAGCAGACTGGTTACGAAGCCAGCTAACTGGAACCTACAGCAAAACATGAATAAAAGGCAAGTTATTGGGTTGATGCAAAAGTTAGTTCCATTTTTTTGAAGAAAAATTCAAGAACTGATCTAGGAGACTTGTCAAGTCTTCCAAGGAAGTCAAGTTTTTACCTTCCGAGCTGTTTTGAAGCGATCTAAAAAAATGGTAATTGAAGGAATCAAGGTTGGGAGAGTGTGGTTTATGGACCAAAAAGTTCCAAACCAAGTGTTAAAATGAGTGTGTAAACATCTGGTGGCCAAAGAGACGTGTGATCCAGGCCCTCCCCCCTCTCGCGATTCATTGCTCATCTATTACGCATTTTAATTCACTTAGTTGTGAATTTATTTTCAGTCCCACTAAATGCATAGAATAACCCTCATCAGATGGAAACTGGCTTTTGTACTAGTTAAAGGGACAACTCTGTGCTTACTCCAGGATCTCTAACGTTTATCATTATTATACATAATCTATTTTTCATCAGCTGTAACTTCCTCAAGCAGAAATTCAGTCTGTCAGGTTTTTCCCCATTAACTCATGCCTTTCTGAATGAAGCTCCATTAATTTATGAGACTTTCTGAACCACTTTTAACATCCACCTAATATTAAGCTTTATTTCTTTGAGAATTCCCTATTGCCTTCCCTTGATCGAAGATGTTCTACCGTTTGGTACTGGTACACTATGTGTTAAATGTATGTGGAATGTGTCGAATGTCCTACCCTTTCTTCAGAGAGAGGAATAACCTTCTTTTGAATCTTTAGGCTGTATTTTTCTTAGGTAATATTTTCCTCCTTTTTGTTTTTGTACGAACCTAAATAAGACTTTTATCTGTATTTAGTCTGATATTCAAAATAGTGATGTGCAACTTAGATTGCGATAATAATTTTTTTTTATTTTTGACTTTTTTCTCATTAGCGAAGCTGTCGACAATCCAATTACCAATACACAATTGGGATCACCAATACAATTACGAATGTAATGGGCCTGTAGAGTTAATAACTTAAATGATTTATACTGATATTTTGTTCTAGATGCCGAAAGTTCGTGTCAGAATTACCGAAAAGGTTACTTATGAGCCTTCTGATAGTCGGGAAAAAGCTGTGTAGCTTATTGAACAACAAGGTTATTCCATACGAAAAGTAGCTAAAACTATGGGCATTCTATTTTCAAGTCTGCAAAAGAGATATATAAAAAATCTTAACTTGGGACCACGTCTTGGATAAGATGCTATCTATAGTTCTGAAGTAGAAGGCGAAATAGCAAATTTGGTGAAAAAGATGGTTAATATTTTCTATGGATGTACCGCTAATCCGATAAGAAAAGTAGAATTCGAATATACTGAAAAACTGAATTTAAAGCACAACTTTAACGAGTTTTTAAGAATGGCTAGACGTGATTGGTTAAATGCATTTATGATCAGATATAATATTTATGTTAGGAAGAAGTTAATAAAACGGAGCTGCAGTTGCTCTGTAAGCTGCTAGGAGAACTATGGATGGAAAAGCATAGATTTGTTCCAAAAAACATCTATATTGCGACGAAATAGGGATTCCAACTGTACAAACCCCGGGAGAAATACTAGCTACAAAAGGGCAGAAGAGAGTGGGTTTTTAATGGGGGTTTTCTCTCCCATCACAAGTTTGGAGAGAGAAAAACACATCACCTTGATGTGTGCAATAAATGCTGCTGGTGGATTCATCCCACCAATGTTTATATTTCCTAGGAAAAGATTAACTACACTACTCGAGAAGAATGATCCAACAGGAGCCTCTTCTTTACAAATGCTCAGACAACGGTTGGATCAATGAGAATAAAATCAATGAGGCTAAAGCCGTCTGTGGATGAATCCGTCCTATTGTCAATAGTAGATAACAATGCTAGTCGCACTTCACTCCCCGTCCACGAATATTGTAAGTGCAGCCATATCCATATGCTGTCTTTGCCACCACACACGTCTCATAGAGTGCAGCCCCTAGGCGTTTCTTTCTTTGGGTCACTAACAAGAGCCTACAAAAAAGAATGTGACTTATTTATGAAAAGCATCTCGCAGAAAAGATAACCCCTTGTGACGTAGCATCCTTGGTGAGGAAAGCATTTAATAATGTTCAGTCTATTAGCAAGGGAGAATCTGGATTAGAGCAACTGGTATTTTTCCAATAAATCCCGAAGTGTTTTCAGAACAAGACTATGTTGTCGCTGAAATTCTCCAGTCTGAGTCTATTGCAACTCAAGATTGTGATGGATTTATTTCAGCTGCCGCTACTAATGCAGTGCAAGATATAAGATCGATACCTAGTATATCGAGGCAGGTAGAGCCATCAGTTCCTGAACCAGATATTGTACCAACACCTCAAACTAAAGATATACCAGATAAGGTGTTTACAATCCAAGATTTCATTAAGTTGCCAGAAGACAGGTGCTTTGTCCTCAATATAAGACAGGGCCGAAAGAAGCACCACGCTACAGTTTTAACTTCAACGCCAATCAAACAAGACCTGATAGAAATAAAAAAAGAAAATTAGGAAATTAGAAAATTAAGAAAACAAGACAAAGGAAAGGGGAAAGAAGAAAAGAAATGGAAAGGTAAGGGCCAAGGAAAGAAGACTAAGGTGCAGAAGGGGGGCCCCGAAAGACAAGTTTTCCAGGAATCAAATGATACTTCGATATCAGGCGTAAATACTAATGAGTTATGCCAAGATGATGAGGATGATGATGCAGAAGACGCAGGAACAGATGTCTTATAGGCAGCGAATTCGGAAAAAACAACGAGATGTGGTGCAGATGTACTTCATGTGGGTTGTGGGTTTACGCGGACTGCACTGGGTGGGACTCAGCCAAAGGATATATCTGCGATAAGTGTTAAATTTTGTTTAACTCTGATTATCCACAGGATGACCACCATTGCCAAAGTAATTAAAACTGATCTTAATTGATATTTAAATAAGTAAATTTTATTATTAGGCGCTTACAATAAAGATTATATGTTGAAATAAGCTTTTATTTCAATTCTAGCTTAAGTGACTCTCATTACCCTATTTTACCCTAATATAATATTGAAAGGCGACTGAAATAGGGCCTGACTCACCAATAAGTTTGTTTTGACTTTCTTGTTGTTACATCTATTTTTTCCTACTTGTTTATTTGTATACCACATTTTAACTTCAAAATATTTATTTTGTATTTTTCTATATTTATCGCCGGTCAATCTAGGCAACCTCAACTCGTTAGCTCGCGAGAGCTAAATGGCCATAAACGCAGACGCGAGGGTATCTGCAGGCGTTTCTCTGCTGCAATTTAGTTAATTGTCAAGCAAAAACAAATCATTTGGCTACTAGTGACTAGGAATTAGATATATATTTAGCTTGATAATTTTAACCAGGGATATACATCAATAGCAAAGAAAAATATTCATAGTCACCAACCACCAATTTTCAAAGGGACTCAAAATTCACCTTAGTGGATCTATCTCACCGCAAGTCACTTGCAGGCCATTTCAAAACATTCCTATGGTTCATTGCTTCAGTACCATAAACAGTTCATTTACAGAATCAATTTCTAACGTTTCGTGACTCTCCATTTTTAAATAAAACCCAACGTCGGTACATTGTTTCATTGCTATTTTTTGAGGGGCGTTCAACCAGCTACCTTTTTCATACGATAGATTGTGTACTTTCTTGTGCTTGAACTACTCGCAGCATCTAATCATCTAGTCATCATCGACTCCATTAAATCCCACAACTAGCTAAACTATTAGCAAATTTGAACACGAGTCTCATAATGTCCACGATAAATAAAGACAACGGTGGACTCATTAGTTTATCCCTCGCCATTTCGGCGATCGATCGTGTGGTTTACCCCGTTGGCCGTCATTTAAAGATAAGGCGATGAGATAGGGGCGCGCAGAGCAATGTCGGATACGTTATGGGACCGGAGGAGCGTATGTAATAATGGTCGGCTAGTTAGGAGCGGCGATATCTCTGAGTTAAGCGGCTTCCTGACGGTAAATTCGAGAACGACGTCGGTTGCGGTAATGTTTGTTTATTGCTACGGAAAAGCGGTATTTTTGCTGATGTTCTGTTTTTTCTTGATGAAGAAAAGATAAGAAGTTGCCAATAAAGCTGAAGTCGGTATAATTTATCATCTCAAATGTTGAAATCGAAAAATAGAAATAATGTTAGGTCTTATTTTTATATTTATAGATCGGCGTTCTGTAGATTTGGGAATGATGGAAATATTTTTTTTTTCGATATAAGAAACATTAGGCTTGAAATAAATTTGAGATCATCTAGCATTACTAATTGTTCGACTTTTTAGGGACTTTGTTTATAGTAATGAATGCCACTGAAACTTCTGGAGTATAATGCAGTTTATTGGTGTTTTAATTTGATTCAATAGCTTGACCGTATAATAGTTTTCACACAACGTTCACATATTGATCCAAATTTCATCTCTAACTACTCGATGAAAATACGGTGAATTTTATTCCTATCCCTAAGCATATTGTAATTATAATAACAATAAATATCCAATATCTTGTTCCAATCTCTAGTATTATATAAAGAGTCAAATATCTCGAGAATACTTTGAGATTTCTTAATAAAATTTTGTACACAAACCTCAGCAAATGTTTGCCAGTTTTTGGGAATATTTTTTTTTCCTTGTTGCGTATTTAAAATCCAAGGCTAACTTGATTTTTTAAATCACAACAGTACTTGAAATTGGTATTGTTGAAAAGAGTATTATTTTCTGAATTCTTGAATGTTTTCGAGATATTTGACCGTTTCCATACACAATGTATGGAAATACAATACAATATGTGCGTTTGTGTGTATGTATGTGGTTGGCATTTATTAATTTAGTTATAAGCGTTGCATTTTAACTGTACTTACTATACATCTAATTCCCTCATCTATTTATTGTTATATTTTATTGTTTACCTGAAACAATAGAATTTAATTAATATAAATATTCATACGTTTCAGAAAGTCTACATTCAAAAGTATACTTCTTTAAGATTGTGAAACATAAAAATTGACAATGCGCTTTAGCGCGGAACTGTCATAAGATCAAAAATTGGCAGGATTAATAACAAGAGAATAAAGTAAACTATGGACCATAAGAAATATTCTTGAAGAAATAGAGGAAAAACAATTTATATGGTCGAAATGAAAATGTACATAAACATACCAAAATGTATAAAAAGCAAAATGTACATAAATATGGAATGTATATAAATGTGGAAATTTAACCCGTACTGCCTTAGCCATTGTATCATCATATCAGTTCCCTTTGAATCGCAGCAGCCAGTGTTGAATATTGAATTAAATCTATGATATTTTGCAATTGGTTATTTGAATGTTATCAATTTATGCAACAAGATAAGTCGTAATATAGTTGAGTAATCTGGAAACCATTATTTAATATCGTCTTCTTAAGTTGCTACCGTTCTTTTCTCTATAATTATTGTTATTTTTGAAGAAACAACTTAAAATTCGCAAAATTATGGAAATAGTAGTAATTAAATGACATAACATTTATTATTAAGATGCTCTAAAGCCATTTACTACACTTTTCTCCTTGGCAGTGTAAAAGATTTCTGTTTTATTCGGTTACAGCTCAAGTGTTTCGATTTTTGTGCGTCAAACAAAATGAACTTGTTATAATTTATATAAAACTGAAATAGTGATGTTATTAGTTTTCCAATCACAATCAATTTTAACAATCTTCTTTAGATTTGGATATTTTAAGGCTCCCAGAAATGTCTCATCCAGAGGGTGCGACAGAGAAACGACCGATTTCATTTTTTTTAAATATATTTGTAGTATCATAGCATTAATCACCATAAATTCGCCGTTAAAGTTTATTATAAAAATTATAATTGTATTGTGACAGCAAACAGAGTTGTTATTTGACGTAATTATCTGTGTACTTTTCGTCTTCACCCAATTTAATTGCATGCATTGCAAAATCAATATCATGTTAACCGCAAACATTTTTGTCATTGGTTTTCGGCTTTTTTTGGATGAAAATAAAAATTTAATCCATATTTTGTTTACTGATCTGTTAATGGATAATCATTTAAAATGTCATTTAGTGCCATGGTGTAGCAAGGCTAGAAAAATCATTTTCCACCGAACTTGATTTTAATTCTTAAAAAATCGTCCACAAAAATGTGTTTTATTATTCCCAATCTCAAAATTATTAGACTACGCTTACCAAAAAATCGATTAAAAATGATCTTGAAATATGATAAGTACAAAGAAGCATTCAAACTAGTTTTCTTTTAATATAAACATAAAACGAAACGCTTTTATAGCCGCCTCTGGCTTTTCCCCGATTTTAGTGCGACGCTATATGTGCTCGAGTATCTGCGTCTGTCGTGTGTTGAATGAACTTTCGCTTTCGCTTCCACCGCCGCTTGGCGTCGGGACGTTGGCGTCCGGACGGCCTATGACCCGGCGCCGCGTCTAGGGCTTCCACGCCACTTTTTGCGTAGCCCTGATATTTAATTCTGCATGAGAAAATTCCTTTTTTATTGTTTCCCGGCCTGACTTCGCTGGTTTTTATTTATTTGTTCTTGTTTTGCTGCATTATTTACAGATAAGACTGCGATATTGCCATTTATTTGTATTATTACCAATGAGATCAGTTAACTTCTCAATATCTATTAATACGCATGTGAATAGAAATGGAAAAAATGCTATGATTAATGTTTTTATAAAAAATATGATATACAAAAATTTAAAAAAAAATTGCAAGAACGGTGGAATTAATTCAGAAAGTTCTCGAATATCCTGGAATCCTGTTTCTCGAATATCCTGGTTTGCTCGATTTCAATCAATTGATATCAAGTGCTTTAAAAGAAGTTTTTATGTTACAGATGTTTATATACATGGAATTACAAAGGCGCACACAAAAAAAGTTTGGTAAGGATCAATTATGACAAATGAAAGATGTAAAAACTGTCACTACAAAAAGTATTGATTTTAGGAGATGCTATAAACTTCCAAAATGATGGGTTATACGTTTTTAGCTCAAGCAATCTATGAAATAATAAATAATCTTATATATTTATCAGTACATCAGTTATGTTTCGGGGAGCAATCAACTTTAGTAAAAAGATAATGTAAAAATTAATAGCAAATACTATCTAAATGTCATAAAAAACTATATTACTGATACCTGGTATTCTAGGAATTTTTCATATTCATAATAGATCATTTTTCAATATTTGTCTAAAATTATTCTGATATAAACAAAGTTGCAATTTAAATGGATTTACCAAGAGTCTCAAACAGGCGTGTACATAAATCCACATGAAGAGATGCGTGCAACTAAATTATCATGGAAGCATTATCTAATATATAAAGTATATAAAAACAAGGGATATTGAATAATTCCTTATTGTTTTAGTTTAAAAAGTCCATGTAAATACTGGTATTATATTTTAAAATGCATTCTTTAACTTAAATATTTAATACTTATAAACATAACATATATGTTATATTCAATTTACAACAGTTTAGAGATCCTGGAAAATTAAAAAAAAATTGGAGACAAACAGGCAACACCCAAATTTGATCAATTCTTCTATTACTAAACTTAAAGAGATTTACCACTAAACACCATATCACTTTTTTGAACCTCTCGACGCACGTTTCGCTAACCATGTCAGGAGATCAGGAGATGATTTAATCTACTGATTAAATCTATTGATGATTTAATCTTCTTCTATTGTAATTTTTGGTTAGGTTTATATTCAAGAATATAATGATCATCAAAAAAAAAAAAAACTAACCGTGGTTAGTATTAGATCCACAAAACAAAGCTTAATAGTATGAGTAGTATACTATCCAATTCGAGACAATCTTAAGAGGGAAGATTATATACACCGTCTAGAGCATAACCCAAAGACTTAATAGGAAAATACAAAAACTCAAAGAAGAATCGGTCAGTACATACCTATAAAACCTAGCGGCGCATGAGGAAACAGTCTGTTCATTATGGAAAGCAATAAATAAGGTCAAAAGACCTATTACCTCGACCCCACCGAGTGGAAAAAAGATGAGTCTATAGTTCAAGACAATAAACAAAACGCTGAAGTATTTTCAGAGCATCTGGCGGATATATTTATTCCTAACAAAATCAACAAACATACTACATCGGAAGTAACAGACAATCTAAAAAATTAAATTATAACTTCAGATACTGTAAACGAATAAAAATAAAAACCAACTTAAACCTGAAAAAAGCGCCTGGGTTTGATTTAATCATAGATGACATATTAAAAGCTAGCCAAAAAAGACATATTTATGCTCACATACTTGTTCAATCCAGTTTTCCGACTGAGGTATATCCCCGCGAGCTGGAAAATAGCCGGAGTAATCATGATACATATGCCCGACAAACCACCCAATAGTGTTAAATTTTATAGGCCTCTTTCATTGTTGCCAAGCATCTCAATGTTATTCGAAAAGTTACTGCTAAAACGGTTGAAATCAATCATAGAAGGTAATAAGCTGATACCAGATTATCAATTTGCACAATTTGCATTTGAAAGCTCTGCAGTCTTTCTGGACTCGATTGCTCAGACCTTTGATGAAGTGTGGCATGAAGGCCTGACATACAAACTAAACAAAATGCTACCTAAACAATTGGTAGAAAACCGACATCATACATATCAGACAGACTCTACAAAATAAAGCAAGAAGACAAATATTCTGACTTGGATGATATAAGAACCGGAGTTCCTCAAGGAAGCGTTCTTGGACCCGTCCTTTTTTTAATTATATACTAGCGACCTACCAGCTTTGAAAGACACTGCAATGGCCACATTTGATGATTATACTGCTTTACTAACAGTGGACCAAAACATAGACAATGCAACTAGAAAACTATAATTAGCAAGATGAAATAGTTAAACGCGCCGAAAAAATAAAAGATCAAGCTCAACGAACTGAAATCTATGCATGTCGACTTTACCAATAAGATGGTACAACCGTTCCATATGAGTTGAATACCAAATACCTTGGCATGACTGTTGATACGACACTAAGGTTAAAAGAGCATGTAAAAAAGCAGAAAGAAATTCTAAGATGGCAATAAATAATAAAATATGGTACCAGCGATGGTAACAGCGATGGTTAATCGAGATCTTCAATTCGAACGTCAAGAAGAAAATTCATCAAGGAGGAGGTCTCAAGTACGGAGTCAGGTTGCGCCTACATGTTAATGCAGAAGCTCTTCAACTGCTGGACAATCATGTCCGAAGACTGAAGAGAACTGTACCTCTTGATCTCGTGTAGTATGCTGTGTGTAAAACTAGCGCTTAGTGTGCGAGTGGAGTGTACATACATATTTGAATGATCTAAAACACAACATTGGATTAACTTTACTTGATAACTATTTAGTTTTAATCGGGTTAGAAACTATCAATATTCTACCAGAATACGAAGGTAGTATAATTGGTACGAGGGTAGTAAAATTTCCATCCTCAACATGAGGATTACGTTTCTCAACGAAAATATTCTGTTAATACAATTGCGCATGCGTTGAAAGAGAATTTCAGCTATATTAGATACGCAGTTGTTGTTTAACAGTCATTTATGTCAGTCGATGTTAGTGTTTCCTCAAAGATGGAAAAAATCGAATATCAAGCCGTCGTTAAATACTTGCATATGAAAAGCAATACTCCTACGTAAATTAAAGCCGAGATGGATGCTGTTTACGGGGACTCTGCACCGTCATTTGCCATCGTGAAATTTTTGGTAGCTGAATTTAAACATGGTCGTACCAGCTCGGTTGACGATGAACGTTAGGGATGGGCAAAAACTGCTACCACTATCAATGACATTGCAAAAATTCTCCATATGATGCTAGACCATCGAATTAAGGTTAAAGTGATAGCAGAGACTGTGGGAACCTCGACAGAATATGTTTCTCATATATTGACTGAAGATTTGGACATACGCATTGGGTGTCGCGATTGCTCACTCAAGAACGCATTCGAATGAACATTTCCGAAGCCCTGTTGATGCGGTTTAAGCGAAATAAGTCAGAGTTTTGGCTTTAATTAATAACTGTAGATGAAACTTGGATACACCACTACACTGAAGGCAAGGCATAGTCGAAACAGTGGACTGCGAATGGTGAATCGACTCCGAAAAAGGCGAAAATTGTTACATCGGCCGGGAAACATGGTGGCAGTTTTTTGGGATAGTCATAGAGTTGTGTTAATCGACTAGGGGGGGCATACAACAGATCATTATTTGACAGGCTGAAAGCAGAAATTGAGGAAAATAACCGCATTTGAGGCAAAAGAACGTTTTTTTTTTCCATGAAGACAACGCATCGCCTCACACTTCAATGCTCGTCATGGTAAACATTCATGAATTCAGATTCAAAACATTTACAGTATTCGCCAGATCTGGTCCCCGGCATTTTTATCTCTTTTCTAGGTTCAAAGTTTCGCTCAGAGGACAGAAATTTTCAACGAATGAGGAGACTATTACATTCCTAAACGACTATTTTGCAGAACAAGATGTCAACTACTAGTTGGACGGATTAAAGAGATGGGAGTATCGCTGGGAAAAGTATATAGAAGGAGACTATGGTGAGAAATATAAATTAATTTGACAAAAAAAACATTGTTTCTGTGTGAAACTTTTCAGACTACTCTCTTATATAACTATCTTTTTAGTTTTTTCGACAATATTATTTCTTGCAACCAATACATATCATAATCATAATAATGACTTCACATATCGTCTTTTTATCGTAGACAGGGTTAATGTTGGAGAAAAATAAAAATAATACAAAAGTAATGGCCGCATAAGTTTCATAAACATTCCTCATTATATATGCCGACGTTTAGTTTGGCACAACCACTGCAGAACCCTAATGATTAATAGTAGAGCGTTAACTATGTGCATACGACCTCTAAAATGCAAAACGTTCTAATCCATCTTGTGTCACTTTATTTTATTTGTCTGCAATTTGAGAATTAGAACCGACATGACGACGAAATTTATCATTTTATCCATTTTCATCGCTTCTAATAGCGATATATCGGTTCTTGGCAGTATACCCTCCTTCCTTTTCGCCCACAACCATCTATCGCCATTGCTTCTGTTTCGAACGCAACCGTAATTTATCATTTTTGCACCATATTTATTTATTAGTTATTTATGGGAGGCAATACAGAAAAAATGACCCAAGAACAGCGTTGAGATCGAGTATCGTTAGTTTGCTGTTGTTTTGTTTTTGTTCCTTTACACGAAGGCATCGAGGGAAAAACGGAACAGATAAGACGAAAACTATCCATCAATATCAGACATGCATGAATTTTCACCCTAGTATTATTTTCTTCTTGATGTTATTTCCAATTGGGAACCTAAATTGGAAGATAATATTTTAAAATATTATTGGATTAACTTCTTAATCATTAATCATTTCTTAATTCTTAATCTCCTTAATCTCTTAATCATTTTAATTGGGACGCACCAAAAAAATCAGCTTGTAGTGATTTTTTTAGTGCGTCCGAACTTTAAATTCAAATAAAACGACAACCAAATTGCATACCTTGAAATTATTTATTTTATGTTAAATAACATTCAACGATATTAATGTTTGAAAACAATTTCGGTCAAATATCCGCCGCGGCTACTTCTGACAAAGCGCATTCTCCTAATCCATCGTTTCTCAACCTGGAGGTTGCGTTCAGGAATATGGGAGATCGCAATGTATTCATAAAATAAGACCCGTATACGAAACATCATTTTAATAAACTATTTTCATTTTGAAAACAAGTGTTAGAGTAATATACAAGTGTAATAGAAATAAAGTAATAAGCCAAAGTTGTTTGAAATAATAATTCAATGCGACGGTTGATTTTGTTTTTCACTTAAAAGTTTTTCTATTCGTGGATCATCATTGCAAACACAAATACGCAAATTATTTTCCAGTGATAATAGATGATTTACATATTTAGTTTTAAAACCACCATAGACGAGAATCTTTTTTCGCATAAGTAAAGCTTTACGCAGTGGAATTATTGTAACCGATGAGGTTTATCCGAGGTGAGATAATTGCTGGGAGACGTTTAATTGACTTTCTCTAAAAATTACTTTTGGTTAAAGGCGACACTCCCCTCCAAGTGGGCTCCTACCGGACAACGTTAGGTTGGCTATTGGTCGTGCAGTGCAACCTGCTGTACGCCATAAACTCCAACCTTCGGCTAAGAGGTGTTTAGAAAGGGGTTGGGAACCCTTTCACAAGGACAGGCCGATGGGCTCTGCCAAAGCTCCGGTTAGGCCGGTCTGGCGCTGCGAAGCCTGACAATGACCAGAATGGAGGTAGAAAATTCAAAATAGAAGAGGATAAGAGACCCGACCCCTGGACCAGGGTCCGAAAAGGAGACCGATTTTTCCATAGGCAAACGAGTCAAGGAAAGCTTACCGAGAGGCCCTAAGGAAGAGAAGGCGAAGTTTTTAGAAATTAGACTGTTGTAGACTCCGTTAGAAAGTTAGAGCTGAGTTCTGAAGCGTCGGAAGACAAAAATAAAAAGAAAAAGCTGAATAAGATTACCAGGCTCATAGTTAGCAAGCTAGATGAGATGAGCCACTAGGTTACTGCGATCATCGACAACAAACAAGATAATGGTATCAAAAAAGAGCTCCAAGAAATTAAAGAACTCTTAACTAATCAAAATGAGAGGACCAAAGAACAGAGCAAGATCTTGGAAGAAAGTCTCAGTTGCAAGAAAGAGCAGACTTATGCTGGCGTTGCATCAACCAGCGCTGTTAAGGTGAGCGGCATTAAGAAATTAGTTCCAGTAGCCAAAAATTTCAAAATTCAAATTTTCGAAACAACAGATGGAAAAGATATGCTTGGAGACGAACTAAAAAAACTAGCCATGCAGAAAATAAGCCCAAGTAAATTGGGCTCAAACCTACTAGAATATACTCAACCCGGAATGACAAAGTTATTATCGAATCAGCGTCCAACGATATTGAGAAGCTGTCCAGTTCTGAAGAGATCAAGAAGCTTGTAATATGTATGGTCAATAAACTAGTTTCAACCTAGATTGACCATTTTCAATGTCCTATCCAATATCAAAAAAGAAGAGCTTAAACAAGAGATTGTAGAGCAGAATTTCTTAGAAACATGAGAAGAGGCGGAACCGTGTATCAACCCGATTTATAAATCCGTCTCGCATGCGTCTCGTTGATGGCCTGACGAGGAAGAAAATGCTGGAGAAGAACATGGTATATCTTAGCTGGCACTCCCGTAGAATAGAAGACAGGGTCTAAATTACAAAATTTTTTAAATGTCAGGGTTTTGAACATACGTCTACGAAATGCATAGCAGAGATGGCTTGCGGATACTGCGCAAACACAACTCCAGGAACTGTCCCAGTGCGTTTTGCGTTTGCGTTTTGTGCTTGCAAGCCAAACTAACAGATGTCAAACATAAGCCTAGAGACATCAAGTGCACTGTGTACAAGAGAAGGATGAAGGCATTTGTAGCCCGTATTGACTTTGGTGATGATGCGTAGGGACCGCGTTGCCATTGGTCAGCAAAATCTCCATCATACCCAGGCGGCAACGCTTGACTGTCTAAGAAACGCTCTAGAAAGGAATATTGATATCCTCCTAATTCAAGAATTAAATTCTCCCTGGTTTGGGGAGTCTTGGTCTTATAGCTGATCAAACTACTAAATTTAAAACTTGCATCATTATTGTAAATCCAACGTTTTTTGAACTAAAGATTTCCCAATACACGAATGAAATAACGGCTACGGCAAAGGTGTCGCTGTGTAAGCGACACCTTTGTACCTTAAGTAGCAAGATCGTCTTATGCAGTGCCTGCTGGTCTCCGGCTAGGGATTTGTTGTCTGCAAGAGCAGCCTGACTTGTTGACGAACGTCAACTACAGATTTGGTAATGGTCCAATCATTTGGACTATTGATACCAATGCTCACCATCCTGCGTGGCATTCCAGAGAGGTCAATGATCGAGGAGATACATTGGCTGAGTTTTTCCCTTTGAAAGATCTGCAGGTCCACAACATTGCCAAGGCTTTGGCTACCTTCAGCAGTCCATTAGGGAACAGTAATATTGACGTTACATTAGGGAATATTAACACGATATCTTGATCGTATCATCGTTTGATCATATTCCAATAGATCAAGAGAAGAAGAACTGAGAAGACAGGCTGACACATGTAAGAAATCGTACCAAATTACAATCGGTGAGAGGGTTGGTTTCCCGCACCATCATCGGGGCATATATCACCACTTCCACAGCAACTGCTTCGACTTTAGCCGGAATTTCTCCAATTGAGGAATTAATTTTTGCGACTCTGGACCTTTGGGCACACCAGGCTGGAAAACATTTTTAATACTTGGCAAGCCTCGGCTCAAGAGGAAAGCGATTAGAAGTGCCCTAAGGAATAGGACTATTACCAGACGGCAGGCTGAATGGGAAGAGGAAGAGACAGGAAGTCTGACCTTCAGTTTTGTGCCGAGTATTCCGAACTGGCTTGAGGCCCTTCTGTTCTTTCTTGACTCAGGTCCTGACCGGACATGGTCAGTTCCTGAAGCATATACAGATAATTGGTCAGATCGGGGATGCGGGTTGTGCGGTATGTATAGATGGAATGGAGAATGCTCCTGTTCACATGATTCTGAATTACAGCGGTTTTGACGTGCCGAGACTCGCCTTAACAGACGCAATTAGTTTGACGCATCTGTTGATTCGTCGAAGTGAATAGCAAAAAATTCATTTGTTTTAACCTTTTTAATTATTTGATCGTAAACATTATTGGCCATTTAATTAACACATCTTGACATTATCTGATTGAATTTTGATTGATTTTTTTGATTGAATTTTGAAGACTTCATGCTTTCTTCGGACAGAACTTCAGAACAAACAAAACATTGCGGCTTGTTATCCATGGCAATGAATACATGTTTTAATTATGTTTCATTGTACAATCTGGTCTTTTTCTTTACTCTTTCACCAGATGTAGACGGTGCATTTTGTTTCGTTGCGAATTTGTCCATTTTATTTAATATTTATATATTTTATTACGACACGGTTATTAATTTATTTAACATTTAGTGGGAGAAGAAATCATAGTACTTGTTTCCATAAAAACGTAATTAACAATGAAACTCTTCGTCTCATTTTTTTGTTTTTATTACCAAAGCACATAGTTTGGATGCACCTGACTAAGCGCACTCGGGACGAATAATCCTTTTCGCATGCGAGGTCATTTTACAAGTACGTGCAATATAAGAGTAAGGGGTTACACAAGTCTTGTAGTTCGGTATTTGTAGCTGTGTGCGGTATTTCGGAATAAGTGAAACGGCCCATTCACACATACCTCCGTCATTGACGATTCGTCACTTAATACAAAGATAAATAAATGATTGTTTTTTTACGATTGATAAACGTGTGAACACGTTCGTAGGAGTTTATAAGCAATTTAAAAATAAAAACGATTCTTCATAAATCACGATACTGAAAAAAGGACGAATCATCGTCGTGTTAATCGGGAGACGTAAAACTTTGATAAACGTCAAATTAACATATTGTAGTGAGAGGGTTGCAACTTTTTTTGCTTAACTTTTTAGCTATTTAGTGGATCACGACACTAAAAAGGTTCAGAAACGATGTGCTAATGCAATTTGAATCTTCATCAACATTGCCAGCAACAGTGGCGATATTTTCTAAGAAACGCACAATTTTTTTGCTTTGTTTTTGTTTTAATATCGAGCAGCGTGAAATGCATTCGGAATTTGTTAGTAATGCGGCGAATATATCGTTCGGTTGGCGATTATGTGCACCATAAAAGACTCTATCAATTCGGCGAACAGAAAGCTGATTTTGATAATAAATATCGAAATTATCACGCGTTGGTCTAATGTTAAACGTTTCATGATGATTTGCCACCAATTTGATGGACCATGATGATTGTCATGATAACATTTGCTATGATGATTTGAGAGCGCCCTCTATCCGAAATTCACACACTAAAATAATCACCCTATATTTATTTTTTCATAATGGGAAAAAGTTCAGATATTTCTTCAAGAAATGTGTCAAGTGAGGGTGATGTGTCATGTTGTCGTATTTTTATAAAGAAAGAAATCGTTACGAAAGAGGTGTATGTAGATATTCTAACGAATGCAGTGAAACCTTGGATAGAATCTGTCACATCAGGGGACTATACATAATACAGAACGCTATACCGGTACATATGAGCCATTTAGTCTAAAAGTAGCGATCCAGTAAACATATGTTCGTCCAAAAAGGGTGTCTAGCCTCCTAATAGTTCAGATTTCAATCCATTGGACTATTATGTATGGAGCGTCAAGAGATATAAGTCTAGACATAGCTGTAGATCTCCTGAAGCTTTAGAAAGTGAACTGCGACAGTGATTTAGGTTGAAAAGGAATATATTGTATAAAGGTTTATTGTATAAAGTAAAAAAATGTATAAAAGAAACTAGAGGGTTCTCCTAAAATATACAAAACGTTTTTCGATTCGGTTTGGTTTGATATACAAATACGATACATTTGATATACAAATATAAAGATATACAAAACTATTTTTGGTAATTTTGAATTTTTGACCAATAAAATCTTAGAGTATAGAAATAGAGATCGTAGAGCATGGAAAAAAAATGTCCTTGTTTTTTTTTGAATATTTTTAATATTCTCCGCGAGCCTACTGTGCAATTTTTCAGTTTTTCAGGCATACCTGGTACCCAAATAGGGCCTGGTAAGATCACGAATCGTTTCAAACAATAGAACTATTATGAACCACAGGATGGTACTTGTCCAGCAGAGGAAAGTGGTGCGAAGCACTTGGCCCACTCCCTGCGATGGTCAAGCAGAGGAAACACCAACGACCTAGTCACGAAAATCTTATCTTGCAGATGCAATTTCGGGGTTGTTTTAGAAAATAACCTCGGGTGGATGGAGGGCCCGAAAAGAAAACATGGCCGATATATATGGTCGGATTGTCAATCCTTCAGTTGCTTTCGAGCTCCATTGATGATGGCTTAAGGTCAGAAATTAGTCTCGGAAGACGCTTGCTGACATTTGGTGACAGTTGAAAGATTGGACAAAATTCAAAAAAAAACAAAGATTTTTACGTTGAGTACGATAAAAATTTTCCTTTTTTTTTCAAATATTTTTAATATTTTAGATCATGGAATTTTTGAAAATAATGATCAATTTGTCGGAATTTTGATGATGCTTCTATCAGCTAATGGAAGATTAACTTCGACACTCGAAACACATTGTATATTACACACTTCTCGACTAAATCTTATGAATCATTTCATTAAACTTCAAAGACCATCTTTAACTTATAAGGTATCCATTATATAAAGAAGATCCAGATTCAAAGAGTCCGTTTTCCGTATCTGATCTCATCTTTTGAATTTCATTATTTCGGATATCTCAGCACCAAAGGAACTTTGCATACCTTAAATCAGTAGGAAAGCGGAAATTCCGAAAAATGTCCTCCCTTAAACATCAAACAGACGTCAGCGGGGAGAAATTTAATCATCACAAAACGGAATTCCATCGTACACAGTTATTTTTCCCTAAATATTTAATTATTTTTCGCAACGGGATCATTAATTTTCAATGATTCAAGCGGGGATAATAAAGAAGGACAAAGTTAAAAATAAAGTTTCCGGGTGTTTTCAGCGCGTCAGCCGTTTAGGAATTGGTCCTGAATAGGTGAAGGTTTTTTAATTAAAATATCACGAAATGGTATAATTGTTTTATTTATGTGGAAATATTTTAAGGGCTGCGCTTTTCCAACCATAATAACACACACCGGTGTTTCTTTAATTAAGAGTAAAAAAAGAAAGTACGCCTTTGATAATAATCGCTTCAGGGGGTCCATTTCAACTAGAAAATCAAAATAATTCTCTGCAGCATATTTTACTTATTTAATATAATTTTTTGTAAGAGTTAAAACCCCGAATGAAGTCTTTGCTCACAGTTATTTTCGTAATTGCAATTCTCAACAAAAGTTGTTACATTCATATAGTAGAAAATGAGGAAAGCAGGCAGCTGAAATCTGAACGACACGGAAGCAGGACAATACAAATATATTTTGCATAAACCCTGAACAAGTTTGACCAAATGTATAAGAACAGAATTTTTTGTTAATTGTAGGATTTTAATATATGTGTATATTATTGTGTTATATGTGTATAGAGTTTTTCAGAAAATTTCCAATTTTTTCCAATTTCTAGTAGAAAGAACTATTTTTTCTAGTAGAAAAACCTTTCCAAGCCCGATTTGTGGCTGTAGACTAATACGATAATAGGTTTTGTAATGAAGGAGAAATGAAAATCTGATGGTACTATGCCTGGACTATATAGTCGATGTGATGACACATCCCAATTAAATGCCAATCATTTGTGGTCAGTTACGTAATACGCCCGATTGCCGTGAGGAAATAATGTAATAATTCTGGACGCTTCTACAGTAGTACATGATTCATTTTTACACTATTCTTCTTTTTCTGCTCTTCATGATGTCCAACTTTGGATATATGCCTCCCTCAAGACCTTCTACCTATCTTCACTCTGCGCCACATGTTTCCAGTGTAGTCCACCAATTCAAGTCATCGTTCCATCCCATCTGGGGTCAATCTTTCTCTCTTTTCCCCAGACACGGTCTGCATTGTTGTCTTAGGTTATTCAATTTGTTGTCCTTCAGTCTTACATTGTGACTTGCAAAACTCTATTTAAGTTGCCCCATTTGCTCCCTTACATGGACACAACTTTGGACATAGGCCTTCCTCAAGTCCTTTTACCTATATTCACTCTGTGTCACATGTTTCCAGTGTAGTCCGGCAATTCAAGTCATCGTTCCATCCCATCTGGGATCAATCTTTCCCTCTTTTATCTAGACATGGTCTCCATTGCTATCTTAGACTGGTTATTCCATTTGTTGTCCTTCAGTCTGGCATTGTGACATGTAACACTCTATTTAAGTTGCTCCACTTACACGCTCTTTTACATCGCTAACTTAATTTTTACTTTGGATTCAGTTATTTGACAATTATATAAAGCTAATTGTTTGATTGTTTAAGCTGAAACCTTACCAAATTGATAATATTATTTTCTTTTCATGAAAACCAGTTTTAGTTACCGGTGACTAATGACTTCTTGCTTTATGATCTTGTGCACTTAATGTTTCTATAAACAATAAATTATTCATCACCAATTATCAATAGTTTGTTTGGTTTCAAAAATTTTTCTTTTCAAGTTTTTGTGATACATAACCATTGCGTTTATTAACTTTTAATAGTTTAAAATCCTCGCATGTAATTTATTATTACATGTTCATATTTATAGTCGATCACATAATTTACATTATATCGGATTGTCCGGTCAGTAAAGATTTTCTTATGAGAAAAAGAATCGTATATACCAGGTCTAGCCGTTAATAGTTTTTGAATACAACAAAATACGTTTAATTTGGGAGAAAGGTAAAAAATGGTTTATTCAAAGTATACGCCATCGCTAGCTGCACATTTTCCCCATCTCTTCGACAATTTGTGGATTCCGTTCCCCCAAAAATCGTACAGCTTTTGAAGTGATTCAGTCATCAAGCCATTTTGACATCTCTATAATTGTTGAAGTGTTAAATGCGTGAGATAGCGATGAAAATAAGTGGTAGTCGGAAGGGGCTAAGTCTGGTCAGTACTGCGTGTGGGGCAAGAGTTCCCAGCCAAGTACAGAAATGGTGTCTCTAACTGCTTTCGCTGTGTGCAATGGGGCGCTATCGTGATACAAAATCAAATTTCCGTATCTTGTACCCCATTCTGGTCGCTTTTTTAACAATGAATGATTCAAATTAAACATTTTTTAATGGTAGTGAATGGTATTAACTGTTTCACCTGGTTTCAGAAGCCCATAGTAAACGACACACTTCTGATCCCACCAAATGCACATAATTCTAAATTCTGTCCAAAACGATTCGGTCTTGTGGTCGATGTTGATGGTATACGATGGACACAAGTATACGATGGCGTTCACACACGTTTTTCTTTTGATTGAACAAGAAAAGCAATACATGTCATAAATGCTCTTTATTTGACTCAAAATTCGACATGTTTACCACACGAAACAAATATGACGCTAACTTGAGATCGTTTAAAAATCAATGGCGTTTTAAAATGTACTGCCTTAGCAGCAAAATGATATAAGAGATTGGACTGTAAACCGACCCTTGTTTCCAAAACAACCTGGTAAATATTTATTTTCTCTGTTACCTAATTACCATTATTATTTATACATTTTTGGAGAACGTAGTAGTAGGTCCATAATGCCTTTTTTGCAAAAATTAGCATTTTACTAAACTACAATCTACTACTAAACAAAGTCAAAAGGTTGTTTTTCACTTTTCTGTTTTAAAAAGATTCTAAACAATTTTAGAGGGAGCAGAATAAATTATAGTCCAATGTAAGTTAAGGTGAATGTTGTAAAACATGCCAATTGAATCTCAACAATGTTTTCTAGGTAGTGATTGATATGTGAAACACGATGCCTTCCTGTTTGCTAATTCTAGCAGATTTTCTTCAATTGTCGTTACCATCTGCTTCAGAATTTGAGCTTCACAATTTTTGATCAGCAAAATGTCAGACAAAGAAATTCCCTCCAGCAGATTTCGCCCACTAAATTTATCAGAGACTCACACATCATATCGGCATACGTACCCATGATTTTTACAAGATGATTAAAAAACAGTCAATTTGCCAATATATAATTAATCTGCTATCTCGAGAGCCATGGTGCGTGGATCTTGGGGTATTGCGGCTTTTATTTCCTCGACGTCAATACTTGAAGGATGGTCAGATCGATGCCGGACTCCGAAGTCAAAATATTCGCGCTTGAACAAACCAAACCACTTTTGCACCGTGGTCTCCACAACACCTCACCGTAAACAGTACAAATCTTGTTGTAGCGTTTTTGTTTTTTTTTTGATAAAAAAGCATAATGTAGCATAAAAAAGCCGAAGCGTCAAGACAAGTACCTCGCAAGCAACATGGCCAGTTGACTTGGCTTGGCTCTGATCGTTTCTCATCAGCTGTTTCCTTGCGTTAGCTGATGACGGCTGTTAGGCCAGAAATCAATCCTGGGAGGTACTTGGCGGCTGATTTGAAACGATCGGACACGTGAAGTACGGATTGAAGATTTCTATTTTTTTAATATATATATATATATATATATATATATATATATATATATATATATATATATATATATATATATATATATATATATATATATATATATATATATATATATATATACAGGGTGTCCAGAAATAACGTCGGAATATTTTGAGAGGTGATTCTAGAGATCAAAACCTAAAAAAAAGTTCCTATAAACATGCCCCAAAAATTGTTCTTAAAGGGGAACTCTGTAGATGGTTTTTTCGCAATATTTTCGAAACGGTTTATGCTAACGTCGTAAAACTCGGTATACTTCAATAAGTTGGAATGGAAAAACATTTTTTGTGTTAATAATTGAATATTTTAGTCAGAGGCATACAGGGTGCCTCCTTGTATGTAACTCCATACCTTTTTGTTTGTAATATTTTTAATTTTTTAAATCAAATTATTGATTCACAAAGATTTTTAGGTAAAAAGGTCCTTTTATTTAATCTTGTTAGGATAGACCGTATTCAGGAAAACTGACTTTTTCTACATCGATGCACGAAAACATGGATATCGAAATTCATCTTAATAATTAAGTAGGCGGCTGTCACTGTTGATCTTAAAGTCTAAATTTTTTATGTTTAAACTGCACAAAGTTACCCCTTTAAGAGGCTCTAGCCCTTTTAAGAAGCGTTTTTTTGGGTATGTTTATAGGAACTTTCGGTAAATTAGGTTGATGAATGAATTTTTAAGCTCGGCCAAAGATATGTCCTTCAGGATGGCGGTCGACGTCTTTTGAATGGGTTCATTTAAAATAGGTCATTTTATCGGCAAATTAAGTTTTTCATAGAAATAGAAGTCACAGAGATCCAAATCAGGCAGTATGGTGAATAACTGATAGTTAAAATGCCATATTGGAAAAAAAATCAGTGATGAGCGTCGAGCGATGGGGCCGGGCATTATCGTGCAACAAGCACCAGGTGCCTTGTTGAAGGTATTGCGGCTGCACACGATGAATACGTGACAACAGACAATTCATAATACCAACAAAAAACACAGCATTGACTGTTTGACCAGATGGAACGAACTCCTTGTCCATAATTCCCTCAGAATCGTAGAAACAACTTTAAACAACAATCAACATTATTTTGATTTTTTAACTCCTCGAGACGGCTCAGTAACAATGCCGAACTTCGTACAAGTATTCGTCCTTTTTCAACTCTTTAATGTAATGTAATCTTAAACTTTCGTCCTTGTAATGTTGGGTTTGGCGGAATTTTTGGTCAGTTAATTTGTGTGGAACAAAGCATGCACAAACCTTCCGATAATTGAACACAATGCGATGAACTGAATCTTTGGACATGTTCAATTCCATTTGCATGTATTGCAGCAAATATTTTGGCTGATTTTTTATAAATTCATGCACAGTTTTAATATTACTTTGAGTAACCTTCTTCGAATTTTCATTTTTCGACGACAGAAACTATCGAAGGTCAGAAACCGATATCGGGAGACGCTTGTTGACGTTTGATGGCGACTATTAGGCAATTTTTACGTGGAGCAAGGGAAATATTTTCTTGTATTTTAAATATTTTCTACAAGTCTAGTGTGCAATTTTTCATGTAAACACTGTAAACATCATACGAAATAATATATAAACAAACATTTTTAATCCAAAGCAGATTTTTGTTTACAAGCGTTAAAAAAGGGTAAAACAGAAAAAATGGAAATTCTATAGGAACTTTCCGGACAATCCAACCTAAAATGTGCAACCGAGTTAAATGCATTTTTTCTTTGATTCTACAAAAGCACTATAAATCACATCTAACCAGTATTTCAAAGTCAATCGAGCGGCGCTTGTACGATTATTTCCCGAATAAAAAGAAACTAATTCTAAATAACCGCGTTTTTTTAATTAAAATATTACGAAACGTTATAATTGTGTTATTTGTGTGGAAATATTTTAATGGCTGCGCTGTTCCGACCATAATCACGCCACGCTGGTGTTGCTTTAATTAAAATTAGCAATGTCCCCGAGTTCCGGAAATGAGTTAGGGGCTTGTTTTTCACGAATGATCATCTTGTTCGTGGTAATATTGTATCTTAATTTCGGCTTAGTTAATTCGATTACGTTTCTAGGTTACTGGGACGCCTATATGAAATATACCAAAAGGAAAGCTTCTTTTACAAATCGTGAAACATATTTTTGAATATTTGTATGACTGTTTTTATATTTTGCATGAGAAAATTGCTATGTACAAAAATATTAAAGTATGCATTATAAAGCAATAAGCAAAAAAGTTTTAATATACTAATATAATAAAACCGCAGAGATTTTCTACTAAATATCAAATCACTTTATTTAATTTTTCGACGCGCGTTTCGCTAATCATATTAGCTTATCAGGAGACTCCGATGATTCACTTTCCTGATAATACAGATTGAATCATCCCCTGATGATATTGAAATGTTTAGTGAAACGCGCGTCCAGACGTCAAATAAAGTGATATAGTTTTTAGTCCTAAATCTCTCTTCGAGTTTAGTGTTTCATACCGAAAGTTCCGAATTGATAGACTTATATATTCCTACAACTAACTCTTAACTCACGAAATATCTGTAAATAGCCTAGTGGCGGCTCGTAAGGGAAGGCATTCGGGTGCCGCCCATCCAGCTTTTATCACAGTAAACAATTTTTCAGAGCAAAACACCATATTTTATTTTCGTCCATTTTCTTTCCTTTAACTCATTTTCCTGGTTCACCTCCTGGAAGGTTTCAATAGCACGAAAAGTGAAAAGGAGGAAGGAGAAAGCAAAAAAAAACTTCAGCAGCACTATTTTCTTCTACGCCCTCCCACTTTAAAAATACACGAGCCGCCACTGAAATAGACATCTGGTTGTATGAGACAATTAGAAAAAAATGTACAAAAACATTTTATTAGAAATATTGACAAAATGAACAGAATGGTGTATCAATAAGTCTATTATCTGCGTGGCCATTAAAAACTGACAAATTCAAAAAAGGGTATTTTTTAGAATTAAATTTCGGATGCACCCTTTAAGTCTAAATCAGAGCGATTATTTTACTTAGTGTATAGAATATCTTGAACACAAAAACTGATACATATTTTGCTTGCTCACCTTTGCTTCTATGCGATTGCAAAAAATATGGCAATTAAAACAGTTTAACGCATTTTTTTTTATTAAGCGGAATATTTTTAGGTAAGAAATATTCTCAATTCTTCTATTGGAACCTTTGGTGTGTAAACTTGAAGAGATTTACCACTAAACACCAAATCACTTTTTTTAACTGCTCGACGCACGTTTCGCTAACCATGTTAGCATCATCAGGAGATAATTTAATCTACTAACATGGTTAGCGAAACGTGCGTCGAGAAGTTAAAAAAAAGTGATTTGGTGTTTAGTGGTAAATCTCTTCAAGTTTAGTAAGAAATATTCTGTCAAAACTCCTAAAATGTCACGAGTTACGAACTCTTCGTATGAAAGGAGCAGATTTTAGTTTTCGCAAAATAGTGAGATGGAACGTGACGAACGATATTCCAGACTTCTTGCTATACAAAATCGACATGAAAATATCCGGCAAGTACGTGATGTTTCTATTAAAACTGCAGGTGAAATTGTTTTGATGATGACTGTCAATAGACATTTACTTGCGATGGGAATGCGCCTTTCATAAGCGCTTCCTCTTAGAATGCATCTCAAGATGAGTCATTTAGAATAGTGCTGGCCTAGAAGTGAATGGAACCTGGAACGGAATATATTTGATCTAATTTGAATTTTACATGATTAAATTTAGTTAAGTTGGTCTTGATGTAGAAGCGTCATATGTTTTCAGTGTAAAAGATAAAATGTAACTTTCGAATTAGATATAGCTATCACTTCATAAATTATGCTATGGGGGATAGCTGTTTGTGAAACAGGTTACCCCTAGTAACTATCAGATAAAGTGTTTCTCGTTATGTAAACGAAATATTTTAGCCTGTTTGATCATTTCTGCAAGCTCGTTAAAATCTCACATGTAAGCAAGATAACGTCGCCTTGTGAAACAGTATAGAGTTCAGATTAGTCTGCAATAGCGACACTAGACCCTTTGTCGATAACCCAGATTTATAGCCAATAGAACATGTATAGAAGAGTATTAATAGAACGTTTGAGTGATTGTTTGGGCCGCCATCAACTTTAAACTTTAAACTTTAAACTTAAAGCATGTTTAGAAAGTGCCTGGGAAACATGATTAAACGAAGTGTTGGAAAAGAGTTTAATAGAAAGAAAAGTCTAACAGAAAAATATTGGCCCAATATAATCTAGTCCTTTTGAAAAAAAATGAAATTCAGTGTGTCGATACCGGTTTCTGACCTTAGCCTACATCAGATGGGTTCGAGTTGAACGTTCAAACTTCAACTGAAGGATCTGACAATATATATATATATATATATATATATATATATATATATATATATATATATATATATATATATATATATATATATATATATATATAGGGTGTTTGGTGCATCGTTTGCCAAATTAAAATAGGCGATAGAAGGAGTCTTTTGCGATCTCGTCAGTCTCCATAATGCATTATTGGGCCCACAGGTCTTTTATGTTAATTTTTAAATCTTCTTTTGAAAAATTCCGAAAGTCAGCCTTGAAACTTGAATTTAAAAAAAAGTTATTGGTATATCCTGAAAATTATTTTTTTATTTTAATGAGCAATGTTGTAGAGTTCTACGAAAATCGAAATTACATGCAAGCGATATCTAGTTTTTTTTATGGACTCGCAAAGTTTTTGGAAGAAGTAAAAATAAATTTAAAGCTCAACTTTAAATTGCATATAAAAAAAACTAAAACTTATCATGTTCTTCAAATCCTTTTAAAAAATCTCTGGTTATCCTCTTTCTAACGGTATGCATTCATGCCATAAAAACGTTTTACTAACTTCACTGATTTGTTAACTTTGAGTATCGGGACGCATTAGGCTGATATTCGCTATGCAGGATAAAAACTTGTATTTGTGTAAACAACATGCGCAAAGCAGGTAAAAACTGTTTTTTTCTAGTCGAGATTTGACTGTCTTTGCTGATTAACGCATTTGTTGTTTCAATGCAGCACCACTAATCTTTTAAATCTGTTACTTGTGTTATTTATTTTTGTTGAGTAGTGTTAGTTTTTGTTTAGTTTTGTTAGTGTTGTGACATTTTGTTGATTTGATGATGGCTACATTTCCTAATGGAGAATATGCGGACATTTTGATGACATATGGAAGCGCCAATGGTGTTGCACGAAAAGCGCTAGGAATCTATCAAGAACGCTTTCTTAACAGACGCTTACCTTCCCGGAGGTCAGCAATTCGAGCAAGATTTGTGATTAATTAAAACATTGATTATTCAGATTTTATGTTTACTTCATGTCCAAGGAACGTTAGTACCCTATGTAAAAAAGATATAGCAGCCAGACTTCAAGGCGCAAGAGTGAGATAGTATTTTAGTACTTAGCGTATGCCATTTACACAAATAAGTAATATCGAATAACAGCCTAATGCGTCCCGATACACAAAGTTAGAAATGTAGTAATGCATACCGTTAGAAAGAGGATCAACCAGAGATTTTTTAAAGAATTCGAAGACCACGATCCCTTTAAGTTTTTTTTTTAATATGCAAGTCGCTTTCATCTAATTTTGATTTTCATAGAACCCTACAATATTACACATTAAAATACAATACAAAAATAATTTGAAGGCAATACCAATAACTTTTTTTTTAATTCAAGTTTCAATGCTGACTTTTGGAATTTTGCAAATAAAGAATTAAATAATGAACACAAAAAAAACATGTGGACCCAATAATGCTTTATGGAGTCTGAGGAGATAGCAAAAGACCCCGGCCCCTCGGACATTCTAATTAAGCAAACGATGCACCAAACACCCATGATGGTATATCGGGTAGTGGTAAATCTTTGAGCTTAGTAATAAAACCGCTTATGTTGTAGGGTTATTCAAATGGCATTATATTAAGGAAAAATTTCAACGTTTTAGTCTAAATGTATTGAACTACAAGGGGACTTCATTAAAAAAAATACTTGGGTGTTGTGATTTTTGTCAGGCTGAAGACTTTTCGATTAACGATCTCATAACACAGTCTCTCAAGTAATAATTAATCGATTTAATCAATTTATAAACTAAAAGTTGTCCCAATAGGTTACCTTGGGATTTAAATTTAGCGCCGTTTTTCACCAACTTAAACTAGTAATTTTATATCTCGCACGATTCACCTATAGACCCGGACATTTAATTAAGGATCGTTTTACGATGGAATTTTTATTTGAACTTTTAACTCATTAAATTAGAAATAATGCAAGAGTTTGCAACGAAATTATGTTTTCCGACGGAACTCATTTCCACGTCACAGGCTATGTGAACAAGCAAAATAGTAGTATTTGGGGAAATGAAAATCTTCGAATGATTGAAGAAGAAACTTTATATCCTCTTCGAGTAACAGTATGGTGTCCATTTTGGGCTGGAGGAGTAATAGGGGCATTTTTTATGAAAACGACGATAGTGAAACAGTAAATGTTAATAGCGAACGCTACCGCAATATGTTAAGAAACATTTTATAGCCCCAAGTATATAATATGCACCCTTTCAACGAGATGGCACTATAAGTTGTTATTGACTATTTTATACAAAGAATGGCCAACTGTAAAAAGTGCGGGGGGCGGGGTTCACTTGGAGAATATTATTTTTAAAACATAACTCCCATGTCTCTACTTTTTGATAAGACAAACAAGCATGTTTTTTTTATTTTATTTATTTGTAATGTATTTTTCTAAAATTGTTGGTTTTATTTAAAAAGGAAATCCCGAAGTATCTACTGGAACACCCTTTACATTTAATCGATCCCTATACTTTATAATTTGAGTGTTGTGTCAATTTTAAAGCCAGAACCGTTTTTTACTATCTAAAACATTCATTAACTCTGAAGCTTTAACAAGGGATGAACCCTTTAATCTAGTCTAGTTTAAGAGAACTAGAACAATAGACCTAATCTATTAAAACAAGATGAAATAGAAGACAAGAACGCATTCCGAACTTCGCAATTTATCTATGTCTATTCAGTATTACTTCCATACCTCCGACTCAACCTTATTGCCGACGAACTTGCACTAAAAACCTTGATCCTGACCATTTATGTGCCAGATCCGGTCTGGCTGCATCTGTATAGACTGTTCATTTTCAGCAAGTGCGGATAATCCTTTTCGGAGCCAGACTTGGCAGACATATTCGTACAATAGGACGGTTTTTAGATTTTGTTGTTTGTTTACCAGATGGGAAATCTAGATTTATATTTCCGCGTTGCTATCGACCTAGAATTTTGACTTGTTTGCGAAACTTCGTATAATGGAAAGGCGAGATAAATCTTGGCGTCTTTAAGCTTAAAATGAATTAACTGTATCTGACGCGGAATAGTATTTACTTTTCCCATCTTAGCATTTTAATAACTTATGAAAAAAATGTTATCGGATAATAAAGTAAAGCTAGGAAAGTTGACCAAGTGATAAGGGAGGTTAAGTCTATGTAAACTGTATACCTGGGAATAATATTACAATATATTATAAATGTACCAGATGTATCAATATTTTTTTTTACCTTACTGTTGATAGATAAATGTTTGATTTTATATAGGTGAAGTTCGATTTTGTTAACTCAGGTATTATTATAAACATTTTTGCACAGAACCAAAGCACACATTTAGAATGAGGCAAGAAATATTATAAAACGACAGGTAACGAATCTAAAGAATTATGAATTGTTATCCTAAAATGCTTTCCACATGAACACTCACTTTAAATTAATTAGATAATTAATATTAGGTCAGTAAATTATAGTTTCATCTAGTAATAGTATACAATACCTAGTGATGGGAACAATGATAAATAAAGAAAAACCGATCGTAGGATATGCAGATGATCTAAACATACACAGTATGTTGGAAAAATAACGGAACTTTTAAATATAAAGAAAACTACTAGCGCTAACTAGTGAAACAATATATAATCTGAAAGCTGCTCATCTCATCTATAAAATAAGACAACAAGATATAATATTGATAATTTTATATAAATTTTAAATAAAACCACGAGACTACGAAACACCATGATTAGCTGCCATATTTGTGACGTCATTATGATAAAGTGTTTCCACGTAACGACTGTCAATGGCTTTTACTTGTGTATATATGGTCAAAATTATTAAAGTTTAGTGCAAATAAAATGTTGGTTACTAATTTAATTCAGTAATATGTGATAAAGGGTTCATAAAAACCAATTCTAATATTATACCTAGTGTGGATATTTTTATGGTCACAGATTTTCTCAGAAATTACATTCGATTCAATTCAGTTGAAGTTCGAGGTGCTAAAGCATCAATTTGAGTTTTTTAAAAAATATTAATGCAAATGTAAATAAGAAACAAATTATTTGTATTAAATATTAAATATAATTAAATTAGTTGTAGGGTGTCACGCGAAAGTTACGTAGGGTGTCACGAGTAAGTTAACAAGGCTTTACGTTATGTTCAATTTAACCGCAAAAATTGCATTTACACGCTGAAAAGACGTGTATGTCCAGAATATAAAGTTCTGAGAAGATTGTACAGTTACCTTAATTATTAATAAAAAATTAAGAAAAGTTCAAGACACTCAATGTCGCGATTGTGTATTTTCAGTACGTAATAAATATTAAAACATAAAAAATTGATACATTCTTATAAGTAATAATCTTTTGTATATATTTGATAACAGGTGATTGTAAAATGTTGATGTTGTTTTAGAATTAATTTGGCGTGTTGTTTAGAACCATTGATTTCGACGTTTAACATCTTGTGTCATATTTAAAAATATTTTTTCGGGAGTTGTTTTTGTAGTGTTCGTACAAAATGGTACAAAACAGGAACGATAACTAAGTAGATTTGACATTTTCAATAAATTTATCAATACACTAATGGTAATAACAAGAATAAGTTCATTAAAAACTAAAACACTCGTATCAGCTGTTTGTAATATTGAAAGGAATAAACATTGTGACGTCACACGCACTTGAACTTTTTCGGCACGTCGTCGGTGCCAGGTTTAAAAGTTTATTTTCAATTTGATATAATTTTTTAATTATAAGGAAAAAAATAAAAATAAAAATAGTTTTGTTATAAAACTTACATATGGTCTTTTCATTTATGACATTTTTTTGAAACCTCAATTATAGCGGTTAAAGTGATATTACCTTTTGTCACCTCGTCACAAAAATACAATGACATTAAGAGCTAATATTATATTTTGTTTCAAGCTAGGTAAAACTTTTACAGAAACATAATCTTCTTCATAACAATTATAAAATTATGGTCATGATTGCTTATAGCGTACAGAATGTTTGTGATGCTTTGGCCAAAAAACAAAAATCGCGATGAATTGATGGAAAAAATGCGTAAAATGATTGTATACGATGCCAATTTTACTGTGAGAAGGATAGCGGAGGAATTAAATATGATCAAAGACATGATCGAGTGCCGGGAAGTTGATCTTTGTTGCAATATAATGAGACCCATGATGAAATAAAGTTGAAAGCTAAAAGGCACGGTCTAGAAATAAATATGGGTAAAATAAAGTGGATAGAAAAACGAACTAATCCAAGAAGAGTACTGGATAGACGGTGGTGATAATATTGAAGTTGTGAAAGAGTTTACGTATCCAAGAAGCAAACTGCACGAAAACAACATTACAGGAGATATCAGAAATCCTATTATGTAGAGTATTAAAGTTTTAACTTCCTGCATTCTGTCCTAAGAGCTAAGCTTATTCAAAGGAACATGAAAGTTAGGGTATATAAAACACTCAATCGGCCAGACTTATGACTGTGAGATGTGGTCCACCTCTGGTGAACAAAAAAAAACAGAAGAGACCAAAGATATGATGGAAGGGCAATGTAAGAAGAAATGCTGAGAAGAGAAGAACTACTGCATATTAGAATCTGCCAAGACGCTACTGTAGATTGAACCGGTTGGAGGCGAAGGTTGAAGAAGGTCAAGTCTCACTGACGAACTGTTGCACTACAGGAAGAAGAAAGATGATGCTTAGCGATGAACTGTATACGATATAAGAATAGTTCGTTGTTCGTTGTTGTTCGTTTATTTTTAATGATACATAATGGCGGATCGTAATAGCACACATTTCGCGCCATCATACGGCAAATGCTTGTAACACTCAGGACTGCTCGTAACATTCTGCCTGAAATCTCGAGTATTGTACCAGATATGCACACAAGATAGCTTAACGGGGCCGCGGAGGGAAATATTACAGAAATCTTTCACCCAAAATGACCAGTTGACATGGCCTGGCCCCGATCGTCTCTCTCAACTGCTTTCCTTGCGTTCGTCTGGAACTCGGCTGATGACGGCTGAAAAGCTAGAAACCGGACCCGTATATATATATATATATATATATATATATATATATATATATATATATATATATATATATATATATATATATATCATCATCATCATCATCATCAGCCCGTATCGATCCACTGCAGGATGAAGGCCTCTTCAGCATGCTTCCAACCTTCACGGTCCTGGGCTTTCCTCTGCCACTCGGGTCCAATATACTTAACGATGTCATCAATCCATCGTGCTTTCGGTCTTCTTCGCGGACGTTTGCGATCAAGCGGTATCCACTCCAGGATTGCCTTGGTCCATCTGTCGTCCCATCGCCTCGCTATATGGCCTGCCCATCTCCATTTCAACTGTTTTACTCTTCCAATGATGTCACAGACTTTTGTTTGTTCCCTGGTCCATGCGCTGGACTTTCTGTCTCGTCTTGTAATGCCAAGCATACATCTTTCCATTCCCCTCTGTGCCACCCGAAGTTTTTGAATTGATTGCGATGTGAGTGTCCAGGTTTCACTTCCGTATGTCATAACGGGTAGAACGCACTGATCGAATACTTTTCTTTTCAGGCAAAGTGGGAGTCTGCTCTTAAACACTATGTTGAGCCTACCAAATGCCTGCCAGCCACATTTAACACGCCGTTCCACCTCCCGGGCGGTATTCCCCTCCATGGAAATCCTCTGCCCAAGATATACAAAGCTGTCCACAATCTCTAAATCCCTTCCTAAAACTGAAATTCTTCTGTCCTGAGCGAAGTTATTGAACATAACCTGACTCTTTTTCAGGTTTATTTTCAAGCCAAATGGTTCGCCAGCCCTTTGCAGTTCTTGTATGCGTCTTTGCAGCTCCTCTGGGTCTTGTGAAATGAGAATAATATCATCTGCAAATCTAAGATGGTTTAAGTTTGCACCATTGATCTTTACCCCATCCTGTTCCCAATCCAGTTTACGGAACACTTCTTCAAGGCCAGCCGAGAAAAGAATAGGCGATATTGCGTCACCCTGCCGTACACCTCGTTCTATATTAATTCCCACTTCAAGATCATCAAGGTGAATTGTGGCTGTAGCTCCATCATATATCGATTCTAATAGGTTTACATAGGCTCTCTCTACACCTTGGCTAAGCAGTGCATCCATTATCGCATGCTTTGAGATGGAATCAAATGCTTTTTCATAGTCGATAAAAGCCAAGCACAGTGGCATGGTGTATTCGTTGTGCCTTTCTATGACCTGCTGTACAACCTGGATGTGATCCATTGTACTGAATCCACTCCTGAATCCTGCTTGTTCTCTTGGTTGTGCGTCATTCAGTTTTTTTAATATTCTTTTAGAAATTATCTTAGTGAAAACTTTGTACATTACTGATAGGAGGCTTATTGGACGGTAGTTCTTTAAATCTTCCTGTGCTCCTTTTTTATGTAAAAGGATCACTTCTGCATTTTTCCATAAGTCAGGTACTTTTTGTTCTTTGAGGCATTTTGAGTATAATTTTGCCAGTGTTTTATGTAACGTCCGACCACCAGCTTTTAGCATTTCGACAGTTACACTATCCTTTCCTGGAGCCTTGCCGTTCTTCATCAATTCTATAGCATTTGTTACTTCCTCCACTAGGATATCTGGTATTATATATTGTTCTTCCGTGGGTATTGCTGTCCCTGACTGGCTCTGATCTTCATATAACTGGGAATAAAACCTTCTGACAATCTCTAACATTTGGGTACGCATCCTGCACACTGTGCCATCCTCACGCTTTAAAGCATATATTTGCGTTCTTTTGTTTCTCAGCTTCTGTTTAGCTTTGTTAATTCCTTTGTTTTCTTCCAGGGTTTTTTGCACTAGCTGCATATTGAATCGGCGCGTGTCCTCTCTGATACGTTTTCTTATAGTTTTGCAGAGCTCAGTGTACTCGACCCTGCCAAAAGGACTACCTGCATTTCTCATTGCTCGCCGTTTCTTCATTAAATCAATGGTCTCACTGGAGATTTTTGTTTGTTTGAGACATTTTTCCTCTGGTGCTATTGAAGCAGCCGTTTGAAGTACATTGTTGGCGATTTCTTCATATTGAACTGATATTTCCACCTCCTCTGGATCTTGTAACGCAGCAAACCGGTTTGACAAAGCAATCTCAAAATCGCTTCCTCTCTCCAGCAGTTTTCCAGAATCCACCTTGCCCTTCTTTGATCTTACCATTTTTTCGCGCTCTTTTCGACAGTCAATCCGAACCCTTGCTCGTACAATTCGGTGGTCACTTCCAACATTAAAATTGTTAAGTAAAATTGCACAGTACAATTGGTAAATATTGTTTTATCGTTGGTCATGATGTAGTCAATTTCGCTTGTGAGCCCAGATGGACTTTTCCATGTCCATTTTCTGCTGATATTTTTCTTATAGAATGAATTCATAATATATAGTTCTTGTCCTTCAGCAAAATCAACTAATCTGTCACCTCTATTGTCTCGCTCACCAGTTCCATATGGGCCAGTTGCATTTTCGTCTGTTCTTGTTGTTCCAATTCTGGCATTAAAATCACCCATCAGGATTTTGTACCTACATTTCTCCTTGTATAAAAGCTGGGCCACATCATCATAAAATTCCTCAATTTCCTCATCTTTATGGCTTATAGTTGGTGCATAAGCTTGGACGATTCGAAGCCTAAACTTTTTATTCAGCTGAATGACGCATTGGGCTAATCGGTCGGATGTACTTTCAAATTTGACCACACTGTCCTTCAGCTTTCGATTGATGAGGAATCCTATTCCGCCACATCGGCCATTTTCCGTACCTCGAGTGTAGAGTACGTGTCCAGTTGGTTCCAGTTTGATTAACTCTTCACCCTTCCTTCGTGTTTCACAGAGCCCAATAATATCCCAATGTATGTTGTCAAGTTCGATTAACAGTTCTTGTAATCGGGCCTCTGTTTTCATAGTCCGTATATTTAACGTTGCAATGTCAAAAGTCCAATGGCAGCCTGATCTAACCCGGTGATTCTTAGCACCCTCTGCCTTGGGGCAGGTCTTCCCGCTGCCGTAGGTAGTTGCCCCTTGGCCTCCGGGGAATGAGGGCCGTGTTTGAGGTTGTACTGTCATATTTCAACATACTGAAATACCATGTTGAAGGTATGGACCGTAATCTGCCACGCTGGTCCAATGCGGGTTGGCAGATTTTGGATCATGTTAGTCTGAGGCCTCCGCTTTGACCTGTCCGCCAGGGGTGACCCTCCCAGGAGCATAGACTCCAGACGGCATAGCTCAAAGCTTCATTGCCCTACTCAAACCCCTTTACCACGTCAAGGTCTGATCCACAAAGGGGTATATATATATATATATATATATATATATATATATATATATATATATATATATATATATATATATATATATATATATAGAGGTAACCACACGGAAAAATCTAGAATTTAATCTAGAATCTAAAGTATGCACATGTTTCAAATGACGTTTGAGTCTTAATCATTCTCTGGATATTAATATGTAGTTCTTTATTTGTCCTTGGTTAAGTGTTACATATTTTATCTTTGAGACGACCACTCACGGAGACATTTACGACTATCAAATCGTTAGGCCTTAGTAGACATTTATCGTCTTTACGTGTTTTAAATCGCATTCAAAAAATCTTAGTGCCTCTATCAATATTAATCAACATTCTATCTGAAAATAACCATACATGTAAATCAACGACTGTATGACCGTGGTAGTCACATGATGTTAAATTGAGAAATTGGCCTTCATAAATAAACAAACTAAAATGTATATGTAGATTTCCACTATATTTAAAATTTGTATATATTAAATTTGTTTAGACGCAGTATATTTTTCTAAATTATATTGAAAACAGTATACCTAAATAAGTAAAGCTACCTCTATTAGACATATTCATGAAAATACGTTATTAATGTAGCAACTATATTTTGTCTTCTTGATCAGTCTTCTTGATCATACCGCTACGGCGCTGTCTAGTAACAGTAAGGAATTTCCTTTATTGTCCTTAAAAAGGTCAACTGACTATCGAATTGAAACATTTTTCTTCACTAAGTACTGCTCAAAACCTAGTCAAAAAACAACATTCTTGAGAATATTTGTTGCAATCTAGCAATTACCTTAAGTGGAAAATTGATTATTTAAAAAATAAACAATATATTCGTGTTTTAGCGTAAGCGTGAAAGATCATCCTGACGTTTTCGCTTTCCGAGAAAATCTTATTTTCGACGAAAGGACAAGTTATCAGTTAGATCAGTATAAATCTTGCTGAGGCAATACCGATTTCATATTGTATTATCATCGCTCGTAAACTTTTATTCGTCACCCATTTCTTCGTTGTTTCAGTTCTCCCTCGCGCCAATAAAAGAAACGCCATGTTTGCAACGGATTTTATGGCGATAGATGGAACACGGTCCCGCTAACCCAATTCCACAAAATTTAATACAAATTTTTTTCCGTGCCGTGATTTACCGCTATTTCACACAGTTTATCAGTTCCTACGGGTTAGTGACGGTAGTTCGTCGAACTCGCTGGAACGAAGTACATAAAAAAGAGGGCATTCTAATTCGACTAAAAAAAAACTAAATATGGCTCTGACAAATGCTCGGTTATATTTTACCAGGTCTATCATTAATAACAAGCCGAAAAAATTGCATGTATGGATCCATAAAAAAAACAACATAATATTAGAGGTTGTCGTTAGGAAATATAAATGACCCAATTTGTAGTTTCTGAGGAGAAACTGAAATTGATATTTATAGTGATTCATTTCTTATATTTATTTTTAGCTGTTCTCAATTTATTTGTGTCATTTTTTGTATAAATTTGACATCACAATCATATTTTGCAAAGCAATGTTACAACGCTTGCTGGAAATTCAGATTCCAATTGCAAAAAGGAATAATATTTATTTTTTAAACATTTTATTTTTAATAATTTAATTTCTTTATGCCATTATTTTAATGTGAAATTTAAGACCATCTAGGTTGAAATATATATCGGCAACTGGTAGGTTAGTATCTTTTGTAACCCGACATCTCGAATACCGACTTGCAGAGTTATGTGGTGCGATTAGCAGTGGCGGTTCGTGAGGAAGAGCGTTGGGGCGCCGCCCCTCCAGCATTTTTCACATTTATCACATTATTTTTCAGAGCAAAACACCATATTTTAATTCCGTTCAGTTTCTTTCCTATTTTCATTTTCATGGTTCACCTCCTGTATACTCCTGTAAGAGGAAGGCAAAAAAAATCTTCTGCAGCAATATTTTCTTCTATGCCGTTCCACTTTAAAAACCCACGAGCCGCTATTGACGATTAGTAGTTATATGGGTAATCCTCTGTGGGAAGACCAGGTTAGCGTACTGCATTTCACTAAACTCGAAAGGAAGTTACTACTAAACACCAAATCAATTTTTTAAACTTTTCGACACGCATTTCGCTAACCATATTAGCGTCATCAAGAGATGATTTAATCTGTTAATGCTAACGCGGTTAGCGAAACACGTGTCGAGAAGTTTAAATAACTAATTTGATGTTCAGTGGGAGTAGTTAGTGCTTCACACCGAAGGTTGCAATTGAAGATTTGAGATACTGTATATTAATAGGCTAGGGTGTAAAATCCGACCAGAAATGATATCTAAATTATGCCAGTTCGAGGTAGGCATTTAAAAATTATCGGCCTCTACAGGTAGTATTGTTTTGAAGGATCTTACTTCAAAAGGCACCTGTATGTTCCAGAACGTCGAGGCAGTCGAACATCATGCCTCGCTCTGAAGACATGTCTCCACGCCGATAGCGATCTAGAAGTTGACGCCGCTGATAGTCCTGGTTGAGTAATCCCTCCATTTGAGGTATGTTGATTAGCTGGACAAGACCTACACAGGCTTATTCTTTTTGTATTTTTGTAGAGGATTTTAGAGCCCGGTCGTTTTAGACTCCGGTCATTTTGAGATCCAATCATCTTGAAATATAGTCATCTTAGTCCATAGCCATTCTGGACTACAGGTTTCTTAGAATCCAAGCGTTTTAAACACCGAACTGTTCAGTAACCGGCCATCTTGGTAACGGGGAAATATTTTTATAATCCAAAGGCAGAATAGCCGATCAGCACCACAAAAGGACAAGGCCAGATAGTAGTTTATTATTATCTTATTATCAGTAACCGACCATCTTGGTAACGGGGAAATATTTTTATAATCCAAAGGCAGGATAGCCGATCAGCACCACAAAAGGACAAGGCCAGATAGTAGTTTATTATTATCTTATTATTATTTTCATTAATATGCATCATTGATTACCCAATCACAATTCGTCTACCATCGTTTAATAACACTAGATAATTTGGTTTCATTTAATTTAATTTAGGTTGATTTAAGATGATTTAGTTCAATTTTCTTTGTACGCTAGACAAGAGCCCTTGTACTATAAGAATCTCTGTTTAAGATTGAACCTTTCTCTTTATATGCATAGCTAAGTAGGGTAGTAGTGGACACCACAGTTAGATTTCTTTAATTTTTGAGTTAAAATTGTTTTTTTTTAATTTTTGTTTTTTATATTGGTCTCTGAATTTGTGTTTGTGTATATTAAATAGTTATTACCATTATTGAGTCTTTTTAGTAAGAATAAACTTTTTCCGAGTTTAGAGGTTTCTTTTTTATCTTTTATGATTCCGGAAAACTAGGTAACGCCCTATTGACTTGCCTGAGCAATCTATCCTTAACCTACACCCAAATGCCACGGGCGAACGGCTTCCGTCGCTGTAACTCTAGTAACCTTTAAGATGTCTTACGTTACATTTATCTGAGAAATATTCTATGTTGATCATTCGCCGTTCGTAGGCTTCTCGAGAGACTGGGGGGCTAAGTACAAACCAATGGTTGACAGTCCCAAAGGGGTGCTAACAGGGGTTAATCGATAATGGATGACCGTATTAGGAGCCCATGTTTGTGAATGGTATGCGAGGAATATATATTCTTTATTTTTTATTTTTATGATATTTTGACCTTATGTGTACTTTGTGATATATTTAGATTTAGTAATACTTTATGTTTGTTTTTATCTGTTTTTCTTCCTTCTTTTTTTTTGCTTGTATCCAAGTGTCCAAAATTTAATACCTTCGGTATAATGCGTTTTGTCCAAACCTGCAAAATAAGCGGTTATTTCAACTTTGACATTATCATTTGAAGTGAATTTTCCTGCAGATGGAACTGTATTTGCTTTCTTTAACGCATTGTCACGTGCTTCCAACCACTGTGTGAAGTGTTGCGCCTACTTTAAAGTATAATTGTTCATCCATGTATTGTCTACTGTTATGAAATATCGAAGAAACTCAGCAGAATTTCATTTAAACAAATTCTTTGGAAAGGTTTATTCGAATGTGTCTTTGGTCGCCTAATAACAAACGCGACACCCATGGAGCAAAAATTATTTTCATATCCAATACATCGTGCAAAATGTAGTGCACAAAATCGGTCGAGATATTTGCAATACCAGCAGGCTTTACGTACCTTCAGTCAGGAATCACTTAATATGAGATCATTTTATGATAATTTTGTTGGTGGTAGCAGTTTTTATTCGTCCCTGCATTCATCATCTTCAATTGATGCACATTTAAATAGAGCACCATCAAAAACGAAAGGAAAGAATTCTTTAAAGTGAAATCTTATTCTTTTTGTATGTTTGTCAGAGTTAAATCCATTAAAACAAAGTACTTTCTAATAGCATGTGCTTTAATTTTATCAATTTTTCAGAAAACGTCAAAACTTGTTTGCTTGAACAAAATTCATTGGTCAAAATCTGATGAACGGTTGTGTGAGTCAAAATCAACTTTTTTCCGATCATTTTGATCATCAATCGATGATCAGAATGCACGATGCCGGATTGAAGGCCATCCTCTGCGAGGTTCATTTTCGATCAAGTCTCGGACTTCTGAGAATGCCTTAAATCACATGAAAACCTTCGCCCTTGACGAAACACTATTTCCATGGGTTTGTTGAAATTTTACAAAAATTTCCGTCGCACTGTACCGAAGTCTGAACCGAAATTTGATATCGCACCATTGCTCGAAATTGTTGTAACTCATTTTCAGAACACATTAGAAACATCCGGTTTACAAAAAGAATTGCTACGGACCACCAAGTGACCCAAGGGAGTTTAAACTCGTTCTAAAAGACGCATCAGATGTTAGTGAACAATGTAACTAGATCAAACGCTACGTCGCCAGTCTCATTATGTTACTTACACAGCTTGTCCAATTATTGCTGCAAATTATTAACCGCCTGAACATGGAAAATGCCCTTCTAATGTAATTTTGAATCGTATAAAGTTTCATTATTAAATCAAACGTATTCAACAAGGTCACCAAACCTCAACTTCCAGAAATATGTTATTAAAAATTATTCAAACCAGAGATTTGTCATCACCCATCCTGTATTTAGAGTGACCCTCGTATCTACACCCCGCCTCTGCAAATCCTTCATTCTCCATCCAACTGGACATAAATTTTCCCAGCAAATTCACAAACATACACCCACACCCACGCATACAAACACACCAAAATTCGTGGGAGATTACCATATTTTCTAATAAAACTTCCCGAACAATCAATAGGGCCGCTGTTGCTGAATCACAACATTGGCCTACATGCGGTAATTTATCGCAGTCCTTTTCCGCGGGAAAATCTCGACCGGGTCACGGAAATCGAAAGGGAAAGTTTATTTTCAAATCTAGATAAAATATTTATTTCTTTCTTATTTAAAAGGAATGACTAGAATGTGTACGTCATTGTTACAGTTCTAAATTTGTAATTTTCACGTTAATCTGATGACTTATTTAGCATAAATCTTTGTACTAGTCAGTTTTATTAGGCAGTTTTATCTGTAGGCAGTTTTAATTTATAGTTTTTTTGTGAACCTTTGTGAATAAAAATAACCATAATCGTTACATTAAATTATTTGTTTCAACTAAATTTCAAAATACTGTTTAAATAAAACTTTTGGAGTGTTCTTAAGAGGAAACACATTTCAATCTTATCCACAAAATCCTCCTTTTTATAATTTTCCTTGATCTGTTTTTTTTTGTATCCGCAATTAACAACAATGACGTTGTTAGACGCTATCTGACATATACATAGTAAATTTGACATTGTTGAGACTGTAATTTTGACTGATTTGTCATACGGACGCTATATGAATTAACTCGTGAGAAGTTTAATGAGAATTTTCGTGCGATGATTTATTACGATTTTCGACGTAGATTATCTCAACAACAGGGCATTGATCAACTCACTTCGACTTTTGTCTTTGCAAAAAAATAAAATCGTGGTGCGTAAAACCGTGTATAACATCTACACAGCTGACAAATCTTGGATCTATGCGTATGAGTCCGAAAGTAAACAGCAGTCAACTGTATGGGTCTTTCAAAATGAGCCAAACCCAACAAAAGTTGTTCGCGTAAGAAACACTTCGAAGCAAATGGTCGCCTGTTTTTTTTTTTGAGATAAATGGACATGTGACTGCAGTGCCACTAGAGAATCGTAGAACAGTCAATTCTGAATGGTACACAACTATTTGTCTGCCAGAAGTCTTTGAAGAAATAACAAAAAAAAACAACCAACGACGCAGCATTATTTTTCAGTATAACAACGCGAGATCTCACACTTTGGATTGAACAACTCAATAACTGATTGGTCAAAACATCGAACTGATGGGTCATCCGCCGTATAGTCCTGACTTAGCAGCCAATAATTTATTTTTGATCCCGTCTGTGGATAATAAACTACGTGGTCAACGATTTTCGACGCCAAAAGAAGCGGTTGATGCGTTCAAAATGTGTGTTTTGGAGATACGTCAATGGGAATAGAAAAAGTAGGATAAAAGTGTTTCAAACGTATGCAACAGTGTATCGATCATAGCGGAGAATATTTTAAAACAATAAAATCATTTTCAATGATAAATATTTGTTTTTATTATTCCGGATACATAAATAGCAACCCTCATTTCTTCCTGTACTATCAAACAGATAATCTGATTAATTAACATAAACCATTTATGTAGTTCTATAGACTATAGCTGTAAGGTCGTGTCAATCTTGTCAAGTTAAGATTACTGGGTAAAATATATTATATACAGAAAACTTGAAGAGATTTACCACAAGGCATCAAATCATTTTTTAAACTTCTCGATTCAGTCTTCTGATCATCAGGAGCAGATTGAACCATCTCCTGATAATGCTAACATGGTTAGCAAAACGTGCGTCGTGAAGTTTACAAAAGTGATTTGGTGTTTAGTGATAAATCTCATGGACTTTAGTGTTTCACATCGAAGATTCATATTTAAGAATTAATATATCATGTACAATTCATAACATGCTGATGGTGTCTATAATGAGCATCAGAATGATGCTGATTTGGTGTAATCGGTAGTTTAATTTTAAAAGGATTTCTTAGGGATCTAATTGTATAGGGTTATCAAATAAGAGCTACATATTTTTAATTTGGAATAACAACAAAACGGTATAAGATATCAACGTCATTTTTTTTTAATTTAAATATTTTTATTAAAAAATAATTTTATGTAAATGACGGCCTCGAGATTAAAAAAAATCTATTCTGGAATACCATTTTTTGATCACTCTGCTATATAAATCGGCATTTATTTAACCAATTACACCAATAATGTCGGTTTTTAGGCCATTGACTGTTTGTGATTTATTAGTTTAAAGTAATGATTTCACATAACTCCAGAGAAAAAAGATAAATCGCATGATCTTGGTGGTCAGGTAACATTGGCATTTTTTGAGATTACACGGCCATTGAACTTTTTTCTCAATAAATTGATTATATTACGAGATGTATACTATGTTGCACCATCTTGTTAAAACCACATGTGGCCCAGATCCAAATCATTCCATTCATGACAGAAAAAAATCAGCAATCACGTTTCTGTGGCGTTTTCCATTGACAATAACTGCATTTCATTTTCGTTTTGAAATACGTACGGTCCAATTACACCTCCAGACCATAAACCACACCAAATTGTTAATTTTTGTGGATGTAAAGGTGTATCAAAAACAAGAAACATATGGGTTTTCTTCAAATCTACTCCAAATGCGACAATGCTTATTTGCAAATCCATTTGAGCCACCCAAAAATTAGTTTCATGGCTGAAGATGATTTTTTCATGAAATAGAAAATAAAACATAGAAAAATAGAGAAAGCCCAATCTGCAAAATTTCTATGCAACAAACAGTCATTTGGTTTGAATTTTTGGGTTAACTGAATATTATATACCTAGAAATGCAAATCTCTATGAAGAATATTCCATGTAGTGCCATAGAAAGCCCAAGTTCTTGAGAACGACGTGTAATTGATTGTTCTGGAATTTTATTGACACTTTGGTCCACAGCATCGATGTTTTCAGCAAATGCGTTTAAGTTTTTGACGGGTTGGATTCTCAACATCACAAACACTACCATTTAATTCGAATTTTTTAACTAAATTTCGAATAGTAAGCTCTGTAGATCGATTATGTTAATATAAATTTCACGTAAGGTAGGTAATGTAGTCCGAATATATTCATTATTTTAATAATAAATTTAGAACAATTTGTATATGCTGTGTAACAGTATATGATCATGATGATTTCCCAAAAAATACTAAACACATATGTCAATTTTGGCGGGAATAAGAATAAAAAGGTTGCTATAACATTTTCCAGAAATATATAGCACTAGTTTAATAACCCTTTATATTAGAATATGAACTGGTTTTGAAAAAAGTTATGATACCCAAATGTGAGGGTAGAATGAAAAAATCGGATACTTTTTAAATAAAACAGTGTTTTTTAATCAAAAATCGATTTATTTCTCAACGTAGTTTCGCTTTAATTCGAAACACTTGGCCCAACGATTTTCCAACTTTTTTATGCATCAACTTTTTGCAAAATTTGGACAGTAATGCAGCATAATACTTTCCTCTGATAAGGACCATCAGAGACCTCATTTCATACTTTGTGAATCCTGGAAAACAGTGGCCATGATCTTGTTCGAATCGATGAAAGTGTTCCCTTTCTTCGGTGCAAGTTCGCCGGATAAAACTATCTTGACTTTTTGTTGTTGTTTTTTGATTCATACCTGTTTCTGATTTGTAGTAAATTCATGGTTATATTACAGACATGAAGTTTCATCAACAGTCACGAATCGCAGCAGAAACTCTTTTGAATTACGCTTACATATCTAAACATATCTACTAGCTTTTTCATGCCTAAATGTTCGAGTAGGATGTCCCGGATGCATTCGGCCTAGATGTTTATCATCTCAACAATCTCTCTAATCTCTCTTCACTGGTTTGACCACAAAGAAACTCACTGAGCACTTATGAACCATGATATGTAAAGAAGCAAACTCCCTAAAATACTTTTGCAACTCTTCTTCGGTTTGCGCTATGTTTTTTTTCCACGTAACAACTAGTGCTTAATCAATACACAAAATTTCGTGATTTTTTTCTTATGATAGCAAAAATATCGAACTTATCTGCTTTCGAAAACGGTCAAAATAAACTTGAAATGACTTGAAAGTCATGGAGCATTACTAACGAGTGATTTTTAATGCCTCCGAACTTCCGATAGGGGTCGCTGTCAAACGCACTCTGAGTTTGCGCGCCTCTAGTGTCAAAATTATTCAGTATAGTCTGGTAAATCATCATGAAAAAATTAACATCAACGCAACGCTTGTAAATTGTGGACATTTATTATCAAAATCAGTGTGGTGTGCGCCAAACTTATAAAGAATTTCGCGAATTTCATGGTGCACATAATCGCCCAACCGAGCTTTTTACGCTGCTCGATGTTAAAACAAAAACAAGACACAAATTAGTGCGTTCCGAAGAAAATATCACCGCTGTTGCTGGCAGTGTCGATAAAGATCCAATTTTACTTCATTTCATAATTTATTTTCATAATCATAATTTATTTCAATATATATCATTTGACATCAATCCAACAATTACCGTTGTATCAGGAAAAATGCACCATATTGTACGGATTCGATGTCGGTGGCATCATTGGGCGGTATTTTTTTTTTAATCAAGCTGGAGAGCATGTTTCCATTAATGGGGATCGTTATAGAACGATGATTAGTGATTACTTAATTCTAATGTTATTTATCTAGTGGAGATGTGGTTCGAACTGTACGGCGTCACATCTTATAAAACCAACGCAACAATCGATGTATTGAGGGCAACATTCGGTGAATTAATTGGTTACCAAGGTGATGTGATTTAACGCCTTTAGATTATTTTCTTTGAGGTTCTGTTAAATTTTTGGTCGATGCCGATAAATTGACACAGTGGAAGTCAACATAACTCGAACAATTGCGGACATAAGAACCCAGATGTTTGAAAAAGATGGTCGAAAATTGGATTGACAGGATACGCTTTGTCAGAAGTAGCCGCGGCGGATATTTGTCCGAAATTGTTTTCAAACATTAATGCCATTGAATGTTATTTCACATAAAATAAATATTTTTAAGGCATCTTAACTTGGTCATAATTTTTTGGTAGTATGTCATCTAACTGGGTTATTGTTCTATTTAAATCTAAAGTTTGAACGCACTAAAAAATCACCCTATAGAAGTTAAGCTACTTTTCAGAAATGTAATCATCTTTGCGATCGCACTGCCATCCATTGGAAAAGTATCCGACTTTTCACTATTTTCTCATATGTTTACTTCACCATGTAACTAAATCACAATATAAATTTGGAATTTAATAAACGCATTAACGTTATAAGAATATCTTGATTTTAAATCAATAAATTTTTATAAAAACATTCAGAACTGTAGACTATAATCTGCCATATTAGCCAAATATTGTACCAATAAACTAACATTTGTTTTTATTTCAAAGTCTTTAAAATAAATAAAAGTTTATTTGACATGACCATATTAGATAATATACAGAACAGTTTTATGTTAAAAAAACTATGAAGTAAAATATATTTTAAATCTTTGTTTAAATGCCCGCATAGAACCAATAAATATTAAAATAAACACAAAGACTATTTTGAGCGAAAAGTAGAAAATATTATTATAGCGAAATATGTTGTACATAACGACTATTTGTAAATATATAATTAAAAAGCTTTTATTATCGAATATTATTTAATATTATTTAATCTACATCCATTCCGGTTATACGTGAAAAAATCTCTGAAATAAACGCATTAACACCCATCGAGTTTTAATAACACAAATGAAAATTTACCAATTCCCACTGAAAATCCCAACAAAAAACCAACAAATACCCCCAGATAAAACGAGTTTTCCACTCGAATCCATTGTAATTCGTATCTCTTGCAGTTGATTTATTTCGTTGAACGATGTTTTTGACTTGGCACTAACAATTCAGTCCCCCAAGATTTTAATCCCGGCCAGTAGGGGACACTTTTCCCCAATTCGCAACGTAAAATTTCCCCAACTATGACCATATATAATGTAGAGTTTATCAGGAGCAACGATAATATGTTGGAATGTTATGACAGTCATATTTAAAATGTTACAAATATCACAAGCTGTCATTTACATTAGCAGTCACAGTACACTATACACAAAGTACAAATAACACTGGTATAACTTTGGTATAATCCTGGTATAACTCTAGTATAACACTCGTATAACTCTGGATATAAATATAGTACACTGGTTTTAAGGATACATTGTTTTTTTTTTATAAATAATCAACGTCCACTTTGTCAAGATCATGGCCGACAGTATCGACGTACATCAACGACATTCTATCATGGTATTAAATTATCGAAATAGTAAAAATAAAGAGAATATTTCATCTGTAGGAGTCAGTCTTGCAAGAGTTTTCAATTCACTTTAAGTTCTGTTCAGTAACGATATTTGGCATATTAAAAAAAAATGTCTTGACCATCTTAAATGTTGAAAGTTTGCTGATGGCAGAGCAACTGGAAGAAAAAGAAGGAAGAAGTTCATTTTTAATTGCATGATTTTCTAGATAAGCAAAATTGTCATTTTTGATGTGACAGTAACCCATAGGTGATTCAAGAAAAGCCATTACATTTGAAAAAAAATCTGTTTGGTGTACCTTACAGAACGGTGGCATTAGTGTATCTTATTTTTTTCTACGATAGGGATCAGTTCCAATGATAAGCGGCATCAAACGATGTTAATAGATTTTGTGTAGCCAGAATTGAATTTAACTGAATTTGAATTTGATGTCGTCGTTGTATACGTCCTTTGTGATTCTTATAATCTTCCTTCCTACTATTTTAAGTTTCCCTTTATCACTGGCTATAAGACACACTGTTACCGCTAGGTATAGTTTAGTATAGTATGTCTAATTGTTGCCTCGTATATTTTTTGTTTAGTTTACAATATATGGTATATAATATATATATATATATATATATATATATATATATATATATATATATATATATATATATATATATATATATATATATATATACCACCATTTAAACCATTTAAGATATTTTGGACCGAATATTTCAATGGGGGGTGATACCGCCCGGGAGGTGGAATGGCGTATTAAATGTGGTTGGCAGGCTCAACATAGTGTTTAAATGCAGACTCCCACTTTGCCTGAAAAGAAAAGTCTTTGACTTTATATATCTTGGGCAGAGCATTTCGGTGGAGGGGGATAGCGTCCGAAGGATGGAATGGCGAATTAAATGTGGGTGGCAGGCATTTGGCAGGATCAACATAGCGTTTAAGACGAAACTCTTTGGATCAGTGCGTCCTGCCTGTTATGCCTTACGGAAGTGAAACCTGGATACTTGCATCACCATCAATTCAAACACTTCGGGTAGCACAGAGGGGAATAGAAAGATGTATGCTTGGCATTACAAGACAAGACGAAAAGCCCTGCGCATGGATCAGCGAACAAACGAAAGTGTGTGACATCACTGAAAGAGTAAAGCAATTGAAATAGAGATGAGCAAGCCATATAGCGAGGCGATGGAACGACAAATAGACCAAGGCAATCCTGGAGTAGATATCGCTTGATTGCAAACGTCCGCGAAGAAGACCGCAAGGACGATGGACTGATGGCAACGTTAAGTATATGGGACCCGAGTGACAGAGGAAAGCCCAGGACTGTGAAAGTTGGAAACATGCTGAAGATGCATGGATGGGATATATATATATATATATATATATATATATATATATATATATATATATATATATATATATATATATATATATAATATATTGTTGTGTATATATATTATTGTTACTGCTGACCCTAATCAGCGGTAACGAATTCGTAGTAATGAAGCTCTGGAGGAATAAAGGTCTTGCACTGGCAAGATAAGAAGGAAGGAATTTTGCCTTAGAACAACGCATGGCCCCATACAGTAAAAAGGACCCCCCCTCCCCCCATAAAGTTCCAAACCATCGTCCACGTCGCAGGAAGCTGACAACGGTTGAACCCGAATGTTTATTTCGGAAACAGATGGCTAACAAGGCTCTGGCACAAAAAAAAAACCCAGGTCACGTCTGCATTGGCAACCTGATCGCTGTCTGTTCACCCAGAGGGGGCGGCTGTACACCACGATCCAGAAACTAACAATCCCTGGTTCTAAACTCCCAGTGGAAACACTGGACCTAAAAGCTTATAAGCAACCATGACTCGTGCAAGTAATAACAATGATACCCCAAGTGGTAACCAATACACCCGTCGACAGACGGCAACTGGATGCTCGGATTCTGGGGAACTTGGACTTTTACGATCTCAAAAAAAGTCGGAGCTTTTCGACAAAATTTCCACACAAAACACCTCCATATATTGGCACCTTCAGCATCAACACGCTCATCCAACGAAGAAAACTTCACGACTAAACTTTAGAAATTGATAGGCAAAAGATACTTGTGCTTGCCCTACAAGAAACACGCATTACGGATGAGGACACAATGGACTACGGGAACTATCGCATATTCAAAGGCAGGACAGACAAACGAGTCGCCAGAGGTGCTCCGCTTCTGGGCATGGCCTTTGTAGTACAAAAAATGATAGTTAACTCTACTAAGAAAATCACCCCCATAAACAATAGACTAATGACAATGCGCATACAATACGCCAATAAAAAATACACCATGATCAATGTGTATGCGTCCACAAACGGGGACAACAAGAAAAACCTCAAGTATACAGAGAAATTCTTGGCAACACTAGGGAAGGTAATGGCAAAGGTCCCAAAGGATGACATAAAAATTTTACTGGACGACTTTAACGCACAAATTGGTAGATAAAAAATCCATCAGAAAACCGTAGACAAATTCCCCGGTCAAAAATTTACTAACAAGAACGGCACAAGACTCATCTAACTATGCCAACAGACTAACCTGAAGATCATGTCAACATCCCTAAGAAAATCTCCACGAAAACAGAAGACTTGGAGATCGCCTATGCAACAGATTGGAGAATTCCAGATAGACCACGTTGGGATCTCATATCCAGAGATCCAAGATGTCCAAGGGCCCAGGGGCGCGAACTCAGACCACTACCTAACACGAATCAAAGTTAAATTCACCCCAAGGAGAACTCATCACAAAAAAGCACATCTACAGAAATTCGACATGAAAAAGATCAAGGAATCCAACATAATAGAGGAATCGGATAAGGAACAGGCGGATACATGGGAAAAATTCAACAAAAACTTACACAAAAAGCACAGGAACTGATCCCATTGCAACATAAAGACATAACACCTTTGGTAGGACTCGGAATGCGAGGGTGCATTGCAGCGACTCTAACGAGTATTTCCGGAATACAACACTAAAAAAATCCCCAGAAAGTCAACTGCTTTTTGACGAGATTAGAAAACAAACCGCAAAGGTTATCAGGCAAATTAAGAGGAAGTACATGAAAGAAAAACTAGACTCTATAGAGGATAATTTCCGCAATTACAACACGACAGACTTTTATAGGACTTTCGCAAGAGAAATCCGTAGATACACACCACAAAATATTTGCTTCAGAAATCGGAATGGAAGAAGAAGAAGAAGAAGAATTTAATATCAGCCGCATCAGCGTCAATGGCTATTTAGCGGCATAACAGGATCCATGTGGTCAAATTATGAGTGTTGTAAGTACAGATAATGATAAATCACAAACATTGATACATATGTTAACAAACGAATGGATGGGTATGAGTAAATAATTGGGTATTACAATAATAAATAATGTGTATAGGTAAAATGGGCTAATTCGCTTCTGGCTATTATAAAGTATCTGTCGTATGCAGGGGAAGGTAAAATTGGCGGAGACGCGATCCGGGGGAGTTTAGCCCCAGGGGTTGGAAATTTTAAAGGGTTTAAGTTATGCATGGTATTCCCACGAGTAAGGAAGAATTATAAGTCGATCGGCGCAGTGCTCCTTGCGACGACAACCCTAAGTACTCCGAAAGGGCGGGAGGTATTCCGGAGGCCCCGTTAAAGGCACCCTTGCTCCGGGTGTCATACAGTCCTCGCCACGGGTCGCACAACAGCTTGACTTGGGGAGACTCGGGGACGCCGGGGTCGTCAGACCCGAACTTGGTAAAACCAAGCCCCCTGGGGGGAAAGCGGAATGGGAGATTAGCGCTAACCAATCAGGAGAATTGATAGGAACTGGCACACTATTTCTCTGATCTCCTCAATTGTTCGGGACAATTGATTCCCGAAGGAAAAATGTATCCATACCCACTCAGAATCACCATCACCAACACAAGAAGAAATCTACAGGCACATACGCAAACTAAAGAATAACAGGACATCCTGAAGTCCTGAAGTGAAGAAGATAGTATCACCGCGGAACTATTGAAAAACCTCGGATCAAATTCACTGCAGAAACTTATGCAAATTATCACGAACATCTGGTAAACAGAAAAATTACCAGATGAATGGAAATGTGCACTTATCCACCCGCTGCACAAAAAGGGAGACAGAACAGATGTGAACAATTACAGAGGAATCTCTTTACTGAAAGTCGCTTACAAAATCCTCTCAGCATGCCTTCTTCAGAGAATACAAGAACAAATAGAACACAAAATTGGCGAGTACCAGGCAGGCTTTCGCCCTGGTCGCTCATGCACTGATCAAGCAGACACTGATCGACACAACCTCTAAAGTGAAATTTATGGGAGAAATTTCCGAACCCTTCCTGATTAAAATCGAAGTACGCCAAGGAGATGGGTTATCTCCACTCCTCTTCAACCTGGTCCTAGACAAAATCATAAGGGAATGGAAAAACGAACTGAAAAATCAAGCACACTGGAAACCAATACGACTCGGATGACCCAAAAATAACATAGAAATAACATGGGTGAGATCATCGATCTCACAGGGGGAGAGAAGATAGCGCAGAAAACTCGATTGCAGAAAAGAGGACATAGGGCAAGGCACACAATATCTACAATAAGAAATGCATATCTACACATGCAAAAATAAAGCACTACAACACAGTAATCGAACCAGAGGTACTATACGTAAGCGAGACATTTACACTCCACACAAAAAGGCTGCATAGAAAACATACTAAAAGAAGAACGCAAAATTGAGGAAAATTCTCGGCTCAAAAATGACAGAGGAAGGATACAGAAGACATTCTAGAAAGACCACAGAGGAACGTTGCATCAGAGGGCGGAGTTTCGAGGAGATCGCGAACAAAGTGGAAGGAGGAGAGAAAAAGAATCCATGGAGAAAGGATGAGAGAAGTGTGGAGGATCAGAAAGAACACTCGAAAATGAATCAGAACGCTTTGCGTGATCCAATCGGGTCTATACGCACCTAATAATAATAATATATGTATATGTGTATATATATATATATATATATATATATATATATATATATATATATATATACACGCAGTCCCGAAACTCACTGTCAAGGGTGTGCCGGGCGAAAGGCCAGGTTATACCAGTTTTGACCAAAATAAGAAAAAAATCCATCTCAGCGTGTTAAGTGATAATAGGCATAGTTTTAAAAATGTTGAAATTTGACACCTAAGGTTATATCTTTAGGTACTGTGACACAAATTTCCCAATTTTTCAGTGATATTTTTTATAACGTGATCCTAAATAATCATGTTATTAATCGCAGTCACAAATCAAACAATAAACGTTGTTAATTTAGTAAAAAAAAGTTTAATTGAGTCGTGGTTTAAAAAATTATGTCAGCTAACTTTGACACTTCATTTTTAAAAATAAATGTATTACACTACCCTGGGCAAGTTATTATTAACAATTGCCGCTTTTCTTTCCACAAAAAAATATTATTGCTTATTTTTTGCATTTCAATCAATTCAATTAATCCGAATCCAAAATTAATTAATTTTGAATCGCAAAACCTATTCGAAATTAACCTGAAAAATCAGCTGTAAACATGATGTCATTCGAAGAGCAATATTTGAGACACTACCTTCTTTTCGCATTTAAATTGAAAAATAATGTTACGGAAGCTCAGGACTGAATTGTGACTTTGGGAGATATTGTTATTTCGAACAGTAGTTCTAAGTAATGGTTCCAACAATTCCGAATTGTAAATTTTGACATAAATGCTGCAGAATCTCCGGGAGAGCCAATAAAAAGTTGGGATGAAGAAATGGAACCGGAAGAAAATCCTTATCCAACAACTGCTAGAGCTCGGGCAGGAACTCGGAGTATTCTTTAACTGTTTACACAGCTAGGGAAAATTTAAGAAAGGAGTTGTTACCCTATAAAGTCATAGCTGAGAATATTGCTTTCCAGATTCAAGAAAAAACAACTTCCTGTATAAAAGTGTGACCTGTGACAAAAAATGGATCTTCTATCATAATCCTAAGAGACGAAAATCGTGAGTTAATCTTAGTGAGCCATCAACTTTTACAGCACAACCAGATATTCACGACAAAAAGCTGTCGCTATGTATATAGATCAGGTGGGCGTCCAGTATTGTGCGCGGCTTCAATCCGATCAAACGGTCACTGCTGACCCTAATCAGCGGTAACGAATTCGTAGTAATGAGGCTCTGGAGGAGAAAAAGGTCTTGCACTGGCAAGATAAGAAGGAAGGGATTTTGCCTTAGGACAACGCACAAGTACACTGGACACTGGACAACGCACAAGGTACAGCAAAAAGGACACTGGAATAGATCGCCGAATTGGGCTCTAAGGTTTCATCTTTTCGCTGTAACATCACCTGGTTAATAGTTGCCTCACATCTCTCTGTGATTATATTATAAGCACAAATATGCACAAAATATACACAAATATGCACAAAATTTATTTAAACCAATTTCATTAAGGTTATGATCCGAAATATTTACAACAACAAACGCGCTAATACAACGCCCCAAAAACACCCAAAAAGTTCGTTCGAAGGAGTTTGCCACTCGAATCTGTTGTATTTCATATCTCTTGCAGTTGATTTATTTCGTTGAGCGATGTTTCTGACTCGGCACTAACACTCCAATCCCCCCAAGATTTTAATCCCGGTCAGTGGGGGACACTTTCCCTCATTCTGCAATCGTAAAACATCCCCCAACTATAACCACATATAATGCGCAGCATGCGGTCATTTGTAATGGCCAGTGGCGGGTGAACATAAGATGATTAAATTATAATTTTAGATGCATCCTAAAGGAATGGGATTTTTTATAACAAAATTTATTTTTACTTTTAATTTAATTACCCAATTTTTCAATTCCGGTTCTGCAGAACGAAATCAAATCAATTTTTGACAATTTCTACATTTTGGAATTTTTTTGTTTTCTATTTCAACTGATAACCATTTTCACGAACACACGTTTGGAATTCTCGACAGTTTGTCTCCACTCTTCCGAACGTTCTTTTTTCTGAGATCCAAAATCAGAAATTTTGTTTATTGACAACACCATTTAAATGGAAATCAAAAATATAGCAACTGATGAACAAAAAAGACGTATTGTAACTAAACATAAGGTGCTCTCGTGTGCATATTTTCTACTGACGACCTTTTGCTCCGCGTCATTCACACGAATTTATTCTCGGTGCATTATTTCAAAAAATGATAGGATAATGACCGTACCTATGCCAGATACTTGAGTAGGGGACATGGAAGGATTTAATCATCTTTTCTTTAAATTAATGGGTAGTTTTGTTTTCGGGTGGGATTTAAATAAGCAACGCAATAGGGAGGATGTTCAAGGTGGTCAACTTTTCATAGCTGGTGATTTATGAAATGCTTAGGCAGAGATGTATGAAAGGTAGATAAGTGATACAGCTATTGTTAAAATTGAATCAATTAATTTTACAATTCCGGTTCTGCAGAACGAAATCAAATCAATTTTTGACAATTTCTACATTTTGGATTTTTTTTGTTTTCTATTTTAACTGATAACCATTTTCACGAACACACGTTTGGAATTCTCGACAGTTTGTCTCCACTCTTCCCAACGTTCTTTTTTTTTTGAGACCCAAAATTAGCAATTTTGTTTATTGACTACACCATTTAAATGGATATCAAAACTATAGAAACTGATAAACAAAAAAGACATATCGTAACTAAACATAAGGTGCTCTCGAGTCCACAGCTGCATAATGGATGCTAAACAGTATCGTAGAGAGTCGATAGTCATCCTGAACGAGATTGGTTCATTTTGAACTGCTTCTTTACTATCACAATAGCTTCATCACCTTAAGATTTTCTTAACACATTTTATACATCATCCAAAGAAGAAATTTAATTTTAAGACAAAATTTAATGCAAATTCTTTTCTCGGCAAATTTATCAATTTAAAAAAATCGACAAGAAAATTGTTTAACAATGACAAAAAATGTTGTAATTTCTAACTTAACAAGCGAAACGATATGAAACTTTAAAAAATAAAAAGTTGAATCGATATGTAAAGCGCGCAAATTTTTAAAACAAGTTACCTTACTTTTTGATCATATCAGTATACCCAACTAAATTATTTTCTGAAATAAATAGCTCTAGACGTGCCGCCACTGATTCGAACTCCCTTCTAGTCGTGTGCATGAATATATTTTCTACTGACGACCTTTTGCTCCGCGTCATTCACACGAATTTATTCTCGGTGCATTATTTCCAAAAATGATGGGATAATGACCGTACCTATGCCAGATACCTGAGTAGGGGACATGGAAGGATTTAATCATCTTTTGTTTAAATTAATGGGTAGTTTTGTTTTCGGGTGGGATTTAAATAAGCAACGCAATAGGGGGGACGTTCAATGTGGTCAACTTTTCATAGCTGGTGATTTATGAAATGCTTAGGTAGAGATGTATGAGAGGTAGATAAGTGATATAGCTATTGTTAAAATTGAATCAATTAATTTCACGAAAACCATGATTAGTCAAAATTCCATTACATTACCATGATACAAATCAATTAATATAAATTCTATGAGAATCAGGTATGAATATTTCAAATGTTCTTCTCTCAATATTATGACGTAAATATAGATTATCATTAATATACATTCAGTACAAAAGAGAGGCCTCATTTGAACCAAAAATACTTTAATGATTTTTTTTTAATTGAATTACAGACAATACTTTTTGTTAGATAAGATAGTAATTTGTTATTCGCTTTATCATCAGCTTTATCATAGCGTCAACTGGTTCAACTGACCCCAGCGTAGAGACAATTGAACCACTAGTTGGGGTCAATTGAACCAAAAGTATTAGAAACAAAAACAAATACTTTTAATAAATAATTCATTATTTATTATCTTAATAATATTATTACGCACTTTTAACGAATATATATATATATATATATATATATATATATATATATATACGATAAACAATATATTACGATACAACAATATTTACCAATTGTACTGTCCTTAACAATTTTAATGTTGGAAGTGACCACCGAATGGTACGAGCAAGGGTTCGGATTGACTGTCGAAAAGAGCGCGAAAGAATGGTAAGATCAAAGAAGGGCAAGGTGGATTCTGGAAAACTGCTGGAGAGAGGAAGCGATTTTGAGATTGCTTTGTCAAACCGGTTTGCTGCGTTACAAGATCCAGAGGAGGTGGAAATATCAGTTCAATATGAAGAAATCGCCAACAATGTACTTCAAACGGCTGCTTCAATAGCACCAGAGGAAAAATGTCTCAAACAAACAAAAATCTCCAGTGAGACCATTGATTTAATGAAGAAACAGCGAGCAATGAGAAATGCAGGTAGTCCTTTTGGCAGGGTCGAGTACACTGAGCTCTGCAAAACTATAAGAAAGCGTATCAGAGAGGACACGCGCCGATTCAATATGCAGCTAGTGCAAAAAACCCTGGAAGAAAACAAAGGAATTAACAAAGCTAAACAGAAGCTGAGGAATAAAAGAACGCAAATATATGCTTTAAAGCGTGAGGATGGCACAGTGTGCAGGACGCGTACCCAAATGTTAGAGATTGTCAGAAGGTTTTATTCCCAGTTATATGAAGATCAGAGCCAGTCAGGGATAGCAATACCCACGGAAGAACAATATATAATGCCAGATATCCTAGTGGAGAAAGTAACAAATGCTATAAAATTGATGAAGAACGGCAAGGCTCCAGGAAAGGATAGTGTAACTGTCGAAATGCTAAAAGCTGGTGGTCGGACGTTACATAAAACACTGGCAAAATTATACTCAAAATGCCTCAAAGAACAAAAAGTACCTGACTTATGGAAAAATGCAGAAGTGATCCTTTTACATAAAAAAAGAGCACAGGAAGATTTAAAGAACTACCGTCCAATAAGCCTCCTATCAGTGATGTACAAAGTTTTCACTAAGACAATTTTTAAAAGAATATTAAAAAAACTGAATGACGCACAACCAAGAGAACAAGCAGGATTCAGAAGTGGATTCAGTACAATGGATCACATCCAGGTTGTACAGCAGGTCATAGAAAGGCACAATGAATACACCATGCCACTGTGCTTGGCTTTTATCGACTACGAAAAAGCATTTGATTCCATCTCCAAGCATGCGATAATGGATGCACTGCTTAGCCAACGTGTAGAGAGAGCCTATGTAAACCTATTAGAATCGATATATGATGGAGCTACAGCCACAATTCACCTTGATGATCTTGAAGTGGGAATTAATATAAAACGAGGTGTACGGCAGGGTGACGCAATATCGCCTATTCTTTTCTCGGTTGGCCTTGAAGAAGTATTCCGTAAACTGGATTGGGAACAGGATGGTGTAAAAATCAATGGTGCAAACTTAAACCATCTTAGATTTGCAGATGATATTATTCTCATTTCACAAGACCCAGAGGAGCTGCAAAGACGCATACAAGAACTGCAAAGGGCTGGCGAACCATTTGGCTTGAAAATAAACCTGAAAAAGAGTCAGGTTATGTTCAATAACTTCGCTCAGGACAGAAGAACTTCAGTTCTAGGAAAGGATTTAGAGATTGTGGACAGCTTTATATATCTTGGGCAGAGGATTTCCATGGAGGGGAATACCGCCCGGGAGGTGGAACGGCGTGTTAAATGTGGCTGGCAGGCATTTGGTAGGCTCAACATAGTATTTAAGAGCAGACTCTCACTTTGCCTGAAAAGAAAAGTATTCGATCAGTGCGTTCTACCCGTTATGACAGACGGAATTGAAACCTGGACACTCACATCGCAATCAATTCAAAAACTTCGGGTGGCACAGAGGGAAATGGAAAGATGTATGCTTGGCATTACAAGACGAGACAGAAAGTCCTGCGCATGGATCAGGGAACAAACAAAAGTCTGTGACATCATTGGAAGAGTAAAACAGTTGAAATGGAGATGGGCAGGCCATATAGCGAGGCGATGGGACGACAGATGGACCAAGGCAATCCTGGAGTGGATACCGCTTGATCGCAAACGTCCGCGAAGAAGACCGAAAGCACGATAGATTGATGACATCGTTAAGTATATTGGACCCGAGTGGCAGAGGAAAGCCCAGGACCGTGAAGGTTGGAAGCATGCTGAAGAGGCCTTCATCCTGCAGTGGATCGATGCGGGCTGATGATGATATATATATATATATATATATATATATATATATATATATATATATATATATATATATATATATATATATATATATATATATATATATATATATATCATTATATTATTTGTTTGCTTAAACTTTTAACATAAAATGTATTTCTTTTTTTTCACCACGCCTTGTTGAAATTCATTGCAGGTGCAAGATTTGTAGCTTCTGGAACCCTAATAGATATCTCTGGATGTCTTTTCATGATATCTTTACACCAATCACTACAAACCTATTTATTATTATCCCATGATGAGGGATACTTTATATTATGTTCAAAAGCAAATTGATATGCCAATTGTCTTAAATCAATCGTCATTAATCCATAATATAATTTAGCAGATATTAAGCAGTAGTCGACTAATAAACGTTCTTGTTCATCTGTGAAGACCTTGTTGTGAGGATGGTACTCAGCATTCAAATGTTCATCTTTCTTAAATTGTATAAGATATTGCCGTAATGTCGTGTAAGAAAGATGAAATAACTTAGCAATACTTCTTATTGTCTCTTTAAATTCCAAAATTCTTTTACATGCTGTTTCGTAGATTTCAGTGGATACTTCACCACGGTTAGTTTTCCTTGCACGTTTACAGGGCATTTTAATATGTATAAAAAAATTAATTTTAATTTAATTAGTGTAGTTATAGGATACTGAAATTAGCAGGCGTCAAAAAAACGCTTCGTATGAGGTCGAGATGCGCTCACAAGTCTGATGTTTTCGATGGTTCAACCGCCCTACGATTGATAATTCAATTAACCCCATATGATTTTATTGTGGTAATTAATAAATCAAAAATTATTAAAAAATGATTTCGCTATAAATCAAGTTGTTAAGAATTGTAAAATATATATTATAAAATATATATGGAGACATTACAACTGAAATTTTATGACTATATTTAAAAATTTAAATATTATTAAACATTTTGTCGAGAGCTAAAAAACATAATTCTAAGAGGACATTTCATTTTTTTATTTTTATCGAATTTTTAAGTCAGTTGCCCACCCCCCACCCCTACTCAGTAAAACTTTTTTCCAAGAAAACTTTATAGTCGGTGTTGATGATCGGTCAAAATTCACTTATAATATTTTAAGATGTTGGTTCAAATTTATATATGTCCTATAATAATAGTGATAATAATTAAAACACTTGGTATTTGTTTCACAATATACTACACACACATTTTTTCACAATACACATTTTGTTTCACAATATATCGTGAAACAAATACCAAGTGTTTTAATTATTATCATTGTTACTATGTTTCACCAAGAGCCAACCGCGCAATCAATCAAAACTACTATAATAATAGATTTTTTATCGGTCATTGTAATTTTGAACAGAAAAGCTTTCACTAAAAATAAGAACAGAAAAGCTTTCACTAAAAATAAAAACAGAAAAGCTTTCACAAAAATTGGCCCTTAGCTCCTTGTTTTTTGGACTCATGTTTTGATAAACAGGTTTATTTGCCTATAGGTAATATCAACTTATATCAGCTCCAAAATGTTGTTATCAAAACTATACGCAATAACAAAGGATTTAATATGGTGAGGCACATCGTAACTTTTGAGTCCTTGTGAAAACTTATAGCAAGGATAGAAGGTGTGTAGATAAAGTAATTTTAAGATACTAATTAAAAAAATATATATTTACAATTGGAAATACAATTCTATATTGTATTTCCATATAGCGCTGGAGAGGGTTTATCCACTCTTCATAGCAGTGCTGAAACTCAGATACTAGAATCCCTTTCAGCTGGTCGGTTATGTCTTCCCCAATTCATGTCCTATAATGTCCTATAATGTTCTAAAATAGTGTCCTTTGTCCTTTGAGGTAAATTTTCAATTTTGGGAAAAGTCACAAGGAATAAAGTCTAGTAAATATGAAGGCTCCGGAGTCACAGTGATAGTTCTACTTGCCAAAAACTTGTTAATTGAAATCGCTGTTTGGCAAGGTGTTTTGTTGTGATGGAGCACCCAGGTATTCTTGATATTTGGTGTCACACGAATCACCATTTGTCGAAGTATTTCATGGACTTTCGGCAAAAATGTGAGTTTACCCTTTGGCCTTGAGGTACAAATTCCTTATATACGATCCACTGGCAAAAAGCAAATCAGCATGCTTTTTAGCTTTAATTTGCTTATTCTGGCAATTGGCTATGGCAATAATTCTATTCTTCATTTCCGGGTCGCATTCAATCCAAAATTCTCACCAGCAATGACACGTTCCAGAAAATGAGGGTCATTTTTGATCCACTGCAAAAAGTCCAGACATGTTTCGCTCCTGTTGTTTCTTTGATCTTGGGAAAGGTTTTTCGGAACCATTTTCTTTAGATTTTCCTCATTTCCAATTCATTAATAAAAATCTAATAAACAATTGTATGAGTCAAATTCAACTCTTATCTGATCATTCTGAACGTTAATTGGCAATCGGAACTCACAAGATCCTGGATTTTCTGAACATTTTTATCACTTCTTGCAGTTGAAGGCCTTTCATTGTGAGGTTCAAATTCCGTACTTTGAAATGCCTTAAATACCTGAAAACATGAGCCCTTGACAAAACACTATTTCCATAGGACTCTTGAAGTTTTGCAAAAGTTTTAGTTCCACTGTAAGTCTGAAGCAAAACTTAATATTATACCGTTGCATGTCATTTTTGACACTAATTTTCAGTAATGTACTAGAAAAATCCAATTCACGAAAATAATTACTACGGACCACCAAGTGACTGTAAGGAGTTCAAACTCGTAGTGAAGCTGGTCTGCTCTACTACTCTTGGTCTGCCAGCCCTCCAAAAGGGAAGCCAACAGTGTTGCCAGATCAAATGCTACTCCACTACCCTAATTACATTTACACACCTCGAATATCAGCTCCAAAATTTTGTTTCAAAAGGGATTCTTGTCACTTTTTTAAAATATTCTTTAATTTTCCGAACTTCTGTTCAAAAGCTTTGATTAACTGGATATTTGAAAGGAATGGAATGTGTGAAAACAGCTGGTCTAATTAACCTATTAAAACCGAGACGTCTAATTAACTAACATTATCACTAAAATTAATGTATACATTAAATTCAAAGAGATTTACCAAAGTATTGAAATTAAAAACAAGAGATTGAATCTTGTTTTGAATCTCAGATTGAATCTTGACGAAGCTAACGTGGTTAGCGCACGCACGAGTTGAGTGAAAAAATTATTTGGTGTTTAGTGGTAAATCTCTTTGAGTTTAGTGTTTCAAACCGAAGATTCCAATAGAAAAACTGATGGATAAAAATATTGAACAAAGATTTGCGTTTATGAATTTGATATTCAAACTAAACAAGAAACTTTAGAAGAGCGCTTCGACAAAGAATGGGAATATAATATTAAACGCATCAATTTCAGGAAACAACAGTTACAACAGTTACAAAGATTACATAAGTCAACAAATTTAAACTTGTTTGAGATAACATTGATAAAAATAGATGTATATGAACTATTTTGCAGTCATAAATCCGAAAATGATTTTTGTTACAGGGGGCAGTAGGGGGGAAAAAAAGACGACGACATATTTTTACATAAACATGTAAAACGTGTTAAATCTATGCAAAGACATTACTGAGAATTATGTGAATAATATATTAGATGAGATGTCATACAGCTCTTGTGTTCTGTAGCATCATTTCTTTTTAAAAACCAGCAGTAGTAGCCCAACATAGATGAGTTCCAGCATTCCTGGTATCTTGCTTCCATTGTCCTGATGTCCTGATGTCCTGATGAAACCTCTCTCCTTGTTCGTCGCTTACTGTGCTCAAATTTTCCGGAAAAAAATCCAAATGTGAGTTTAAAAAATGCAATTGTAAGGACATGCGACACCCTAGTTTTTCATAGGTTTTCAAGAGTTCATCTATGGGGTTTTTATAGTTTGCATCTTTCTTGTTGCCCAAAAATTCTTTCATTAACAATTACTTCCAAGCTGCCAATTCCTTTTTATTTAATTTTTCTTGAAAACGGAAGTCACCTAGAAGCTTCCTTATTTGAGGTCCAATAAATACGCCTGCATCACTTAATTGAGGAAATATTTCTTTTGCTACTTAACACCAATACCTTCTTTGTCCATGGCTTTGACAAAGTTTTCATTTGTCCAAGCTTAATATAGAGAAGCGAAAGCGGAAACACCTTTTTTCGATGTTTCCGGCATATTTTATGTTTGAAGTGCCAATCAGAAAGTTGTGGATCAGATCCTGATGAAGAATTAAAATCACCAAGAAACATATTGTTCAGGTTTAAAGGCGCAATCAATATCTGTAGTTCCTGGCTACGAGGAACTGGCCTAAGTGCAGAAGGCAAATTTGGATACTGAATTTTATCCCTTTGCTTTTTTGATATCCCTTCTGCTTTAATGATACATGACTTACATGGTCAGTAGGTTTTCTCCACACGCAGAATAGCAAACGGCGTAGAATTTTTCTTGCGATGCATCCACTGCACTAAATTTACGTGACAACTCACTCAGCAAACATGGGGAGGCCAACTTTTATCTTGATCTCCAATTTGGCACTTATAATATAAAAGATTGGCTTTTTGACTTCCTTGGATATAGATCCAGCTTGTGACTTTAAAATAAATCGTCCATATATTTAACAAAACTTAATAGCTGGACTTTTGCAAAATCGCCGACTAAAACTTGCCATTTTTTATAAAAATCGACTTAAACACTTGACTGTACTGTCAACGAGACAGAAACAAACTAAACAATAAAACTGCCCTTAAAGGTTCGTAGAATACTGTGAAAGTCTTGTGGTAATTCCTACATTGTCCAGTCCAATGTCAGGTACAAATAATTTCAATTATTCCATGATATAAAGGAGAAGCAGGTACTTGTACAAAATGGAATATGCTAGGTTATTTCTGTGAAAAGGTGTTCTAATAACTACCTAAATGAAACGCAAAAATGGCATTTCCATCAATGTTACAAAAATATATCAGTTTTAGAGAAGTTCAGTTGTTTTTTAGAACCTTAGTACATGTTTGTTATAAATGCTAAGCATCATCGCAGTTATATTGTATAAAATTTCCCTTCGTTCAAAATAATAATAATTAAACATTCCCCTAGCCTGTTCCACAATCTTATGCTAATTTGATATTTAACAGTTCGACGTACACGTAATGATTCCTTTGAAACATAAATAGTTACACGTCATTCCCTGTTGAGACCCTGTTGACATTTCGGTAATGGTTGTTTTGAAAACAGCCGAAGATCTAACGCATTGCGGCATATAAGACAGTAAATCGTTCAAATGTCAGGCTATCAGTCTCCAGCGTGCTATTTGTTGACAATTTCTCATTTGCTTAATCTATTTCGCCTGTTAAAAAATATAAATTACTTAAATTACTCGGTAAATCACCTCGGTTATTTTTATAAATACCAGTGTCACAAAACCAAACAAAGCGACCATATTTTGGTTCTTAGTTTGTAATTTGGACAGAGTTAATTAAATACTCTAACAGTATAATAGATTTTTTATTAAAAAGTGTTTAAATAGGCTCTATAAATATATTTTTAAAATCTTATTATCTTTAAATACACGAACAATTTCATTTTTCAATGTATGCTGGAGATTGAATCATCTCCTGATGATGCTAACTAGGTTAAACAAACGCGCGTCAAGAAGTTTAAAAAGAGTGCTTTGTTGTTTAGGAGTTAATATCTTCCAATTTATTTTTATCCATGTTATTAGGTTGTTAACGAAGTCAATGCGGTTTGTAACCATAAAATTGAAATGCAGATATCTCAACTTAAACAAAACGTTATTAATCGAAATAAAAACCATTACAATCAACACCCTTTTGCCAAAGTGTTTTGGCATCTTCCTGATTTTCAAAGCATTTCTGGCGCAGGAAGTTGTCGAGATGTTTAAAAAAGTGGTAGTCGGTAGGCGAGAGATGAGAAAAGTATGGCAGATGGTCAAGAGTTTCGTTGCCCAACTAATACAGTTTTTGTCGCGTAATCATTGAGAAGTAGCCGAGCGTTGTCATGGAGGAGAATTGGTCCCTCGGCTGACCAATGGCGGGGACATGTGGGAAGTGTATAAGAGCTTCGTCGCGATTCAATCACTGAGCCGGTCATCGCCGACTGTCGTAAAGAATCCACTTTTCATCGCACGTCACAATCCGGCCGAAAAACGTTTTGTTTTTATTGCGCAAAAGAAGGGCAGGCGACACTTCAAAACGAAGTTTTTTTTTATTTTTATTCAATTTGTGCGGCACCGAATCGAGCTTTTTTGATTTTCTAATCTCCTGCATATGATTAAAAATCGTCACATGCGTTAAGCCTAATTCAGAAGCAAGTTCCCGAACATTTGTACACGGACTGGGTTCGACTAAGGTCCTTTAATTGATCGTTGTCAACATCTGATTGCCGACCGCTACGCTCATTATCTTCAAGGCTCTCATCACCGCTACGAAATTTTGTAAATCAGCATTGCGCAGTACTACGCTCATTAGTGGTTTCTGGGCCAAACGTATCGTTGATATCGCGAGCTGTTTCGGCAACTTTTCAATCTAGTTTGAACTGGGACAAGAAAATGGTGCGAATTTACTTTTTATCCATGTTGCATTTAACGCTCTGAAAAAATTGCCCAAAATTATTTTAGAACAAAATTAATATCACAGTTACATAGAGCGAAAAATGCACTTTAAAATGGTATATAAAGTCAAAGTAATTTAATAGACATTTATTTAAAAATACAGCATTTAAAATTAAAATAAAAAAAATCGCTATAACTTTTTTAAAAACCTAATATTTTTTTTAGAGTATAAGTTTTTTTTTAAATAGCGTTTAACTTTCAATGCCCGAACAATTTCGTTTTTGAATGTATACAGGAAGTTGAATAATCTTCTGATGATGCTAATATGGTTAGCGAAACGTTTAGTGGTAAATATCTTCGAGTTTAATGTTTCACACTGAAGGTTCCAACAGAAGAATTGAATTAAACAATTTACTCTAACAATGGAAAAATAATTCATTTTACACAGCGTTCTGAATTTCGCCGAATTTTTAACGTTAAAGATCTTATTTCTAAATCCACAATATGCAAAGAGATAGCCAAATTATTAGAGTCAAGCTTTGTGGCTAATATTAGAAGACAATGTAGACCACGAACAAGAAGATCAACTGAAAACATCCAACAGGTTAGGTAGTGTTCGAGAAGCTACAGGAACATCAACCTGGTGACGTCCTGTTCAACTGGCTATAAAACGACGGTCCCTATAGGGTTTTTTTAAAACAAGATCTTCATATACATCCTTTAGTTGAATAGATTCAGAACAATATTTTGCATAGCGTTAATTATAACTTTGTTGCATGATCCTCGTCGGAAAACATTAAGTTAATAAATTATTAAATGAAGATGTACGACTGATGTATGATTGTTTTATTCAGTTCAAAGACAGCCGGCAAAGAGTGCTACTCGAAGAATATTGTATAAGGAATTCGTGTTAAATGGCTAGAATAGCACAGGCGCATACACTTTACAATATGAAGACTATTGCAGTCAAGGAAGTTTAATTATTTCACTTTAGAACCTAAATCTATTTAATGTTAAATATAATATAATATATATATATTAAATATAAGATGTACGACTGATGTATGATTGTATATATATATATATATATATATATATATATATATATATATATATATATATATATATATATATATATATATATATATATAATTTTATACTATATATCTATAATTTTTTGTCCCAAGTACGGTTAACAAATAATATTGCTAGAAATCAAAAACAAGAAGGATCACAAAAAGAAAATTATCAAGAATATTATAACGGACAAAATTTTAAATCACACCTTCTGTGAAAATAACAAATTTATCATACAACATGCAGAGCTCTTTGCAACATTGCAGTTTTCGAAAGAATGCACCTCATAAAATTCTATATTCAGCTTGGAGAAATGGATCGGTAATAAAGCACAGACATTTTTCAAAACCAACTTCCAATATTTACGAGGTGCCAAATATTACGAAATCTCGTTCAACGTTTGTTCGATATAAAAATAGATCTACAGACATTATACATTATATCTACTTTCGTATAATATAATCTAAAGTCCAACACACAAAGTATTGTATTATTTTAGGTTAATTATTGCAGGTAAATCAAAATCCAAACTATAAAAAAAATTTACCAGTATTCCATTTTTTTATTTAAGTTTGTATCTGATAAAATTAATTTGTTGAAAGATTATTATTCTAAATACGAAGAGATTTACGACTAAAACCAAATCACTATATTTAATTTCTCGACGGTCGCTTCGCTAACCCTGTTAGCATCATCAGGAGATGATTCAATCTATCTATTCAAATCAGATTGAATGCATTTTTCTTGGAGTTCGACAAGGAGATTTATGTATGTTCCCTAAATTATTTATTATCGTATTGGAAACCGTCTTCAAAAATAGATATTGGTAAGAAATGTGGATAGTAAAGACGTAAAGCATCTGAAGTATGTAGATGATATAGTGATAATCGATAAAGTCGAAAATGACTTGCAGATGATGTTATCCCAGTTGAATGCAATGCCCTAAAAGCTAATTCTAAAAAGTAACTGTAAAGATACTGTAACTGTAAAAATACATTAATATATAATTTATATATTACATTATTAATATATTATATTATATATTTAATACATTAATATATAATTAATAAAAGGTAATATTAAACAAAATATTAATCCTATAATAATTAACGATGCAATGACAGACAAATGATTCATTACGAAAGGTTCATTATTAAGGATTCAAAAAAAGAGGCATACATTTCTCGAATACTAAAATTGGGCTGCACTCTTTGAAAGGCTTTGACACGTACTATGCTCAAAAAAAGTCATAAAAAATCAAAAAGCAAATATATTCGCGTTCACCTGGTTCTACTCAGTTATTGAATGAAAATGGCTACTTATATACATAAAATAATAACAAAAATAAAACGAACACAAAGAGGCGGAAGTGAAAAAAGGCAACAAAATTGATTAATGAACAAACTGGAATAAAAGCTACAAATAAGCATATGAGAAACGAAAAGTGGTGCTGTGTCAGATAAATAGTGAGAACAACAGATGATAATATAAGGCTAGAAGAAGAGTGGGAAGACCGCCAATAAGATGGATGCAAGACATAAGAAAGGTGACAACAATGCAGTGAAAAGAGAAAAATAATTATGAAAAGAAAAGGGAGGGAGAATTTTATCAAACGATGGGCGATAAGGGGCTGAAAAAGAAGAAGTATAGATCTAAGATACTAAAAACTTTCATAAAGATACAATAAAACTATTGATATATGAACTTGTGTGTATGAAAGTGTTTTCCAATAAGAGTGTCAGAACATTAAAACGTAATAGCATCAAATTTGTTGGAAATATAAATGTCACATATGGACTGCTGTTTTCAGTATATTGTGCCAATTCAGTATGGAAAGGTACACGATTTAACAGCGCGTAGAAAATGAAAGTTGGAAAGCGACCTCCATTTTAAGGAAAAAACGATCTTTTCTAATGAAGCGTTCCTCTGGCTTAATGAATTTGTGAACAAACATAACTATAGGATTTGGGCCGGTAAAAATTCTCAAGTGATTCAGAAGTTACCTTTTCATCCTCAGAAAGTCAAAAGTGGGGTTTTTGGACTGCAGGAGTGGTAAGATTATACTTTTTTGAAGACGGTTATGGTAAGCGTGTTGCTGTTATTAGTAGTTAGTTAAAATATCTTCGGTTTGATCTGATAAATGGATATAAACAATGTTTTCTTTCAACAAGACGATGCGACTAGTCACACATCGCTCCAGACAATCGATTTATTGTAAAGAAAAGATTCCTGGATGCGTTATTTTCCGAAATATTATTGGCCATCAAGATCATGCGATATCACGCCTTTATTTACATTTTGTAAGGTTATGTTAAAACTCTAGTTTAGAGAAATAAACCCCCGAACAATTATTGATCTTAAACGAGGCCATCACTGAAAATCTTATGCGCGATATGTGTGAAAGAGTAATTGAAAATTGGGGTTCCAGAATGCATTACACCAGATGAAGCTAAGGAGGACATTCAAACGACATTATGTTCAAAACATGATACAATTATTTATTCTCCAAGATAAAATAAAAATTATCGAATTATGATAACTTCTAGTTATCATTGTACTTCATGTTAAAGTTCTTGAACTCTTATTGAACAACACTTTAATATTTACAACAATTAGAACTGCCTTCAAATTTACTAAAAGAGCGTATTTTCCTCAATTATACAGTTTAAATATTTAATGGATACTATATTGCTCACTTTTCGAAATCTTTTTGGATATTAAAAACTTCCAGAAAACAAAAGTACATCCCATGCTATATACAAAAAAATTTGTGAAAACGAAAATCAAAAACATTCTTCCTGCTAAGTTTCAGTCAATTCCAGTGTGACAGTAACAAATATATTATATCTGCCGCCTAGTGGTCTGCAATATAGGGTTTTTATGAGAATGGATATCATAAAAGTTTACATTCTCTTTTAAGACATACTTGTAAATCAGTAAAAAAAGGCATTTTTTAAATTGAAATTCAAATAGATACGAGGCGTCAGCAACTAACCAAAATGGATTTCTCAACCAAGAGATGTTTCTTGACAGGTAATTTAATACACATTAGATGAAAAACATGAAAAACTGAAGATTTGCCATTTATAAAAATTGGATTACAGTATGGAACAGCGCGTTGATTTATTCAACCTTTCTACACAAAGGGTCATCTTGAAACATTTTTATTGTCAAGTAGCTGTCACCCGCCCGCTTCGCTAGGCATAAATTAAACATTAGTAAAAATAGTTTTTTTATTATTAAAATTAGTTTTAGAATTCCATAGCTTTTACTTGTAATTTGACATTTTTTTTTATATAAATATCACGAAGACAAAATTGCCAGGGATTTACAACGATACAATCCCAAATTTCAAATTTCAGAATATATTTATCTTTTACGCCGCAACTCCCCTTAAAAGTAGATTTTTATAAACCCTCATGACTATAACGCATTAGGGAGATTCCAGTCAAATTTTAAGTTTGTAGGCCTTATACTTTCGTAGAATTAGCGAAAAGTGAGTGGTATATAGGATATATGACCATTTAATTTTATTTGCTTCTTCTTGGGGTTTCGATCAATTGTAATAATACAAATTATTTTTAAATTCTTTTTTAAAATCCTGTATGGTACAAAATACTGCTTGCACTGATAAAAAATCGCGAGATGTCTGAATTCTACACAGGATGTATAGAATATTGGGAAGTAATTTGCATAAGTTATACCAACGATTCTTCACATTATATTAAATAAAAAAGTTTCTTTACAACAGAGGTCAAAAACCTAAGGGTTCCCAAGAAAAAAATTGTAAATTTTATAAATTGCCAATCCAAAAGTTATGATACAGAATTAACATTGCAAGCAAATATGTATTAATTAATTATTACTTAACGAATAAACTACGAATCAATATAAAAATTGAAAGAAATTTGAAATTTACAAGTCGACGTTAATGGTTATTAGCCTGCTAAATGAAAATATATTTACCCAAAAACAAACTGAAACAGCTTTTAGCCATTATTTTAAAGTTATTTAAAAAAAAAGCATCAAATAACTCTTTGAATTCAGAAAAAAATGCTCTTTCCAACAATACTAAATTGAAGTAATGTTGTCATTAAAAAAAAATCAAGTTAGTCTTGGATTTCAAATATGCGACAAGAAAAAAAAATTAAAATATACTCAAAAAGTGGCAAACATTTTCTGATTTTTGTATAGCTTATCAGTTATTGAGTTATGAGTTAATGAGTGCTTATTGGAAGCTTCTTTTTAGAGCGCACCACCAACCAAGTTGCTTAGAATGGCGACGAGAAAAAATTGAATAGAATCTGGAATGGAAGTATTTAGGTAATCATGATAGATGTAGATGAGTCCGACGTTTTCTGGATGAAAAACGAAATTTTACTTTCGCAGGAAAGCGCCATATAGCGGAATTACACCCGCAATTACGGTACTTCTATATGCCTGTGAGGCAGGTCATCCCTAATAATCGTCAGGATTTTTACATGCATCCCGTTATGTAACCGAAATATTACAGCCCATCATTAGACCATATCTGCAAGCTTGTCCAAATCCCATCTTTCAGCAAAATAACGCCCAGATCGCATATAGCTGTTCAATCAGCACAGTTTTTAGAAAAGCGATAACTATCGAATCATTATCTGTGATTGTAATAATCGACTAGTCATCGATTTATTGATGAGAGAATATATATGGAATAGGATTAGTTAAACTCTTGAACGACTACCATGGTCGTCAGCAACCTTAGACGAACTTGAACGATTTATGAACGCTTTTTGTATAATTGCCCACAAGACATCACTCACTTCATTTTGTCCATACCTAGAAGAGTTAATATAGCAACTAAATTATCCAATAAAATATATTATTCATAGATTTTTTTTTTTTACATTAAAAAAAAAATTCCGTGCTCCACCACAATTCTTCATTAGATTTTTTTTGTTTTCCAGAGCCTTTTTCTATAAATGTATTTAGTATAAGATCCGTACGGTATGCAAATTTGAAGTTTATAAACAAATAAACATTCCTGAATCAACTAATTGAAAAATATCGAGTCTATATATATAGTCTGAAAAATCATTTCTCATCTTAACTGCATATATTTCCACCATGATAATGCAAAACAATCTATTTCTACTGTAGTGCAAAAATAACTAACGATTACGTTTTCCCACTTTGACCTTCAACCCCATAAACAGAAATAAAACAAAAAGCCCTTAGGGATTTACTGCAGCACATTCAAGCTGTTGCACAAACGTGTTTATCAACAAAATGTCTGAAAAGACGTCAATTTCTTTAAATATGCAGACGGTAGTGATAGTGTCCTCATTCGAGACCCACCTCGTCAATAATAAATTTCGATGCCTAAGTGGTCGTAACGTAACCCATACTATAATTTAGAATTTCAGGCATCACCAAATAGCCAGCAGGATATGCAAGGCTCTTTTAAACAAGTCCATTAAACGTAACTAGTTCTCGTGGAAGATTCACGCTATTATATTAATACCTTATGACCCGAAAAATGTCAGACAGTTTTGAATGCGTTTTTCAGTCAGACAATCAATTCATTATAGATTTTTAAAATGTCTCTCGTTATTTTGTCGTTAATTGCTCTTGTACTATTTGCAATCCAAAAAAAAACACATTCTGATGACATTCATTCAAACAGATCGCAATAAATAATTACAAATACAAATAATAATAATTACAAATAATATAATTAATAAAAAAAGTCATAATAAAACCATTACATAGGGCCCATTCACACACACATCCGTCATTGATGATTTATCATTTAATACAAAGGCAAATGATGATCCGTTTTTTCACGATTCGTAAGCAAGTGAACATGCTGGTAGGAGTTTATAAACCATTTAGAAATAAAAACGATTCTTCATAAATAACGATACTGAAAAAGGGTCGAATCGTCGTCGTGTTAACCAACCGACGTAAAACTTTGATGAACATCAAATTAACATATTGTAGTGAGGGGGTCGTAATGTCTTTTAATTAACTTTTCGGCTATTTAGTGGATCGCGACACTAAAAAGGTTGAGAAATGATGAAGAAGAAGATTGAACACTGGAGCTGGGTGAAGTTTTGCATCAACTCAATAAGAGGGATAGTGAGAGAATTAGCCAGGTTTTGTTTGATTATCTCTTATGCTCTTTTATTAAAAGAAATGGAATAATATCAATTCAATATATATATATATATATATATATATATATATATATATATATATATATATATATATATATATATATATACATATATATATATATATATATATATATATATATATATATATATATATATATCATATATCATATATATCATCATCATCATCATCAGCCCGTGTTGATCCACTGCAGGATGAAGGCCTCTTCAGCATGCTTCCAACTTTCAGGGTCCTGGGCTTTCCTCTGCCACTCTGGTCCCCAATATACTTAACGATGTCATCAATCCATCATGGTTTCGGTCTTCTTCGCGGGCGTTTGAGATCAAACGGTATCCACTCCAGCCAACCATACATCTTTCCATTCCCCTCTGTGCTACCCGAAGTTTTTGATTTTATTGCGATGTGAATGTCCAGGTTTCATTTCCGTATGTCAGAACGGGTAGAACGCACTGTTCGATGACTTTTCTTTTCAGACAAAGTGGAAGTCTGCTCTTAAAGAGTATGTTGTGCCTGCCAAATACCTGCCAGCCATATTTAAAAAGGGTATTGTAAAAATGGAGGTATTCCCCTCCATTGAAATCCTCTCCACAAGATATATAAAGCTGTCCACAATCTCCAAATCCCTTCCTAAAACTGAAATTCTTCTGTCCTGAGAGAAGTTATTGAACATAACCTAACTCTTTTTCAGGTTTAGTTTCAAGCCAAATGGTTCGCCAGTTGTTTTCAGTTCTTGTATGCGACTTTGCAGCTCCTCTGGGTCTTGTGAAAGGAGAACGATATCATCTGCAAATATAAGATGGTTTAAGTTTCCACCATTGATCTTTATACCATCCTGTTCCCAATCCAACCTACGGAATACTTTTTCAAAGCCAGCCGAGAAAAGAATAGGCGATATTGAGTCACCTTGCCGTACACCTCGTTCTACATTAATTCCCACTTCAAGATCATCAAGCTGAACTGTGGCTGTAGCTCCATCATATATCGATCCTAATAGGTTTACATATGCTTTATCTACACCTTGGCTAAGCAGTGCATCCATTATCGCATGCTTTGAGATGGTGTTAAATGCTTTTTCGTAGTCGATAAAAGCCAAGCACAGTGGTATGGTGATAATACTGAATCCACTTCTGAATCCTGCTTGTTCTCTTGGTTGTGCGTCATTCACTTTTTTTAATATTCTTTTAGAAATTATCTTAGTAAAAACTTTGTACATTACTTATAGGAGGCTTAATGGGCGGTAGTTCTTTAAATCTTCCTGTGCTCCTTTTTTATGTAAAATGATCACTTAGGCATTTTTCCATAAGTCAGGTACTTTTTGTTCTTTCAGACATTTTGAGTATAATTTTGCCAGTGTTTTATGTAACGTCCGACCACCAGCTTTTAGCATTTGACAGTTATACTGTCCTTTCCTGGAGCCTTGCCGTTTTTCATCGATTCTATAGCATTTGTTACTTCCTCCACTAGGATATTTGGCATTTGTTCTTTCGTGGATATTGTTGTCTTTGATTAGTTCTGATCTTCATATAACTGGGAATAAAATTTTCTGACGACCTCTAACATTTGCGTACGCGCCCTGCACACTGTATCGTCCTCACGCCTTAAGGCATATATTTGCGTTTTTTGTTTCTCAGCCTCTGTTTAGCCTTGTTAATTCCTTTATTTTCTTCTAGGGTTTTTTGCACTAGCTGAATGTTGAACCAGCGCGTGTCCCCTCTGATACATTTACTTATAGTTTTGCAGAGCTCAGTATGTAGTTGTATTTTTTTTTGTTATCCGATATATTAAAACAGTTCCAGTTTTAGATGTTTTCATAGAATATTATCAACATTAAATTAAGATATTCATTTTAATATTAAAATAAAAAAAAATAACATTCATTTTAAGGGTCTAATTGCAATTCCTGAATGTTCAATCGTAAATAAAACTGTATTATTAAAAATTAAAAAATGGCAAACTCTATAACATTTTTCAAAAAACAACACCGATTTTCTGTTCTTTAACTTAGAGAATATGTGCGGGTTATTAGGATGCAAATCATTGTGTTACTGTCATTCAGCGAAATAACCAACAATAAACTTTACCCACTTTGGGCGTCAACCCCATAAACTGAAACAAAACACAAAGCCCTTTGGCATTTACTGCCGAACATCCAAGCTGTTGTACGATCCTGTTTATCAACAAAAGGCCTGAAAAGATACGGAATTCTTTAAATATGCAGACGGCAGTGATACTGGCCCCATCGGAGACCCACCTCGCTAACAATAAATTTCGATGGCTAAGTGGCCGTAACGCGGACCATAACGATAATTTCGAATTTCAAGCATAACCAAAAACTCAGCAGGATATGTTGGACTTCTTTGAGCGAGTCCATTAAACATAATTAGTTCTCGCGAAGGATTCACACCATTATATCAATGCCTTAAGGCATGAAAAAATTTTTGTCATGCAGTTTAGTATCAAAGTACCAATTTCATCGTTAAATTCTCCTTGTCGTGGTTTGCTGTTTTCTTTAGGTAAAGTTTGTGATGTAGAAAATTCACTGCTCATTAAAAATGTTAAATGCAAAAGGTCCGTTATCAGAATTGCTTGCATAAGCATTTTATTTAAATTAAAAAGTAAGTTTCTTAAAGGGGCTCACTATTTAAGCCTTCGAGTCGAAAGATAATCAATTTTTCCACGTCGTTAATTCTGTTCTGTCCTTCATTTTGAAATTGTTCAGGGATGTACTTTGGTTTTTTTTTGTATCAAAAGTTTATAAGGGTTATAAAAATTAAATATCATCCTTTGTTTGGATACACCATCGCTATGCCTAATTAAACTGCATACTAACTCGTGAATTCAATATATCAATGTCATTATAATACATTTTTGCAATAGATAAGACAAAGCTCTTATAAAGAATATATTAAATGTAGCACCGTTAAAAACTATTGTTTTTAATATTCAGACATTCAAATCAGTTTTTCTTAACCGGCTCTTTTATGCAAATTACAAACGATATATCCAGCGTAAAGGTGGTAAATTGTAAACTTTCATCAGTGTAATCCATATTTTATGGATTGAAGTCTTTGGTTATGTCTCTTTTTAACTGATTTTTTTTTAAATTTCGGTGTATTAATAATAACTGTTTTTAATGCAATCAAAAAAAGCTTCTCCAGCCTGCTCTACGAGCTGCTCTTGTCAGTACACATACGAAGGTAGTGTGAAAGGTTTCCAACCTCAACATGAAGATGACGTTGCTCGTTAAAAATATTCTAGTAATTTAATTTCGTATGCGTTGAAAGACAACCTTGACAATTTCAGCCATATTAGATGCTCAGTTGTTGTTTGACAGTCATTTATGTCAGTCGATGTTAATGTTTCTGTAAAGATAGAAAAAGTCAAATATCTGGCGTCATTAAATTCTTGCAAATAAAAGGAAATACACCTACGCAAATTAAAGCTAAGACGGATGCTGTTTACGAGGACTCTCCACCATCTTTTACCACCGTGAAAGTTTGGGCAGCTGAATTTAAACGTACACGTACCAGCTTGGTTGACTATAAACGTTCGGGAGGTCCAAAAACTGCAGCTACTATGCAGCATGAAATAATCGAGTTTCACTCATATCTAGAAATCCTACAAAAACTTTATAAAACAAAATCAAAAACATTTTTTGCTTTGTTATCTGTCAATTATTTCGTGATATAATAATGATAAAAAGTGATAGATAACAAAGTAAAAAATATATTTTATTTCATTTAAAAATCAACTATAACAAAGCAACGGACAAATCAATCAATTACTTATTAAAGAGTGTGAGGTTGATGCTTGAAAAGAGAAAAAAGTCGAAGGGAGCCGAGTCGAGAGAATAAGATGACTGCTGCATCAATTCATAGCTCAATTTCGCAGTTAGAATGATGGATAAATGGACAGTGCATATATGTAGTGATAAATCCAAATGTTAGCAACAATCATAAATCGCTGCAGAAATTCCTTCGCATTGTCTTATACGAAGGTTGCTATTTATGTGTCCAGAATTGGCAACAATGGTGTTGTTAGGCGCCATTTAAAAAAGTTTGACATTATTGACATTGTTGACAGTACATGTACTAAAAACATTTTGTCATATGGACGCTATTTATGTTGTTTAGTCACTTGAAAATTTCATCTCAGTCAAAAAATGGAATTAACTCTAACTAATTTTTTCCAGCGATGATTTACTACAACTTGCATCGTGATTTATTTCAACAATAGTGCATCGATCAACTTACTTTGAACTCAATAGTGGCCGTTCATCGCTCACAGGAGAATTTATAGAAGATCGTCCAAAATCAACTGTTGTGCCAGAAAATATTTATACGGTACGCGAACTGATAAAGCAAGATCGTCATGTGACATACCGTGAGATTATGGCATCCTTGGCCATTAGTATGACAAGCATACACAAGAATTAACATGAACATTTAGCTGTGAAAAAGATTGGTGCGCGTTGGATACCGCATAATTTGACAATCGCTCAAAAAAAAAGCTCATGTCGATTGGTGCAAATAAATCATCAAAAAAATATAATCATGGTGCATCAAAAGCCATGTATAATATCTGCACGGGTGAAGGATCTTGAATTTATGCGTATGAGCTCGAAAGTAAATAGCAGCCAACTGTATGGATCTTTCAAAATGAGCCAAACCCAATAAAAGTTGTTCGTGTAATCAAATGGTCACCTGTTTTTTTAGGATAAATGTGATTTATTGCAGCGTGATTGCAATGCAATATGGCTACAGCGCCACTAGAGAATTGTAGAATGGTCAATTCTGAATAGTACACAACAATTTGTTTGCTAGAAGTTTTTGAAGAAATAAGAAAAAACAACCTCTGACGCATGACAACGCGCTCTCACACATCGGACCGAAAAAGTCAATATTTGACCGATCAAAATATCGAACTGATGATTTCTGTTTGTTCGCATCGGATAAAGAATAAACCACGTGGTCAACGATTTTAGACGCCAGAAGAAGCGGTCGATGCGTTCAAAATGCATGTTTTGGATATACCTCAATCGAAATGGAAAAAGTGCTATGAAAATTGGTTTAAACGTATACAAAAGTATATCGATCATCGCGGAGAATATTTTGAAAAACAATAAAACCATTTTCAATGATAAATATTTATAAACTTGGCTTGAAGAAGTAACTCGATTCCGTTTTTGGTCCGCAGTGAGCAAACGCCGCACCCATTGCGCTGATAGCTTTCCCATGCCCAAATGTTCGTATAGAATGTCCGTACATATTCGAGGTGTTTCATATTCGAGACTCTCTCAAACCATCACTCTGCAATCGGCCAACACGTTATCATGAATTTTGTTGACCATTCCTTCAGCAGTGATATTAACAGAGCGCCTGAGTGCAAAGCGCCAGTTCGAGCACATCGAGACTCAATAAACTGCGTATTATAAATAATTCAACGTAACTCAAAATAATGCATTCAATTCAGCAATTAAATTAGTAATCAGCATAATAAATTCGCTTTTTTCTATAATAAAAAAAATATCGAACTTCTCTGCTTTCGAACGCTGTTAAAACAAAACTAAATGTTATAACGTTTTCGATCAGAATCTTTTAAATAAATAATTTTGAATGATACGATCCTGTATTTAAAAAACTTCACAATGAACCTCTATTTTTCGGGAATAAAGCCGCAGAGCTCTGTTATTTATTTCCGACTAAATTTGTCGTGAAACTAAGTGGTATTAATTATCTTCATTATGCGGCGTAAATTTTCTAATAAACGAAAATGCTTTGATGTTAATCAGTCTTCAGTACTGAAAAATAAAAGTTCCGACATCTTTCAAGAACTGACTTTTCCATTAGATGTAAAAGAAATAAGTTTGACTAAAAAATTAAATCATGAGTTTAGTTTCGGTAGGCAAAGAAGTGAAGAAAGTGAAGAAGTTTCACTTCAATTCGACAGTAAAAAATCTATTATATCGGATACCGGTCTGTAACAACGCCAGTTTCGTAAGAACGAGGGGAGTTATTAATTCAATATTCAACCATGACAAATGGACCTGAAAGGCAGGTTCATCTAAATTATACCAAGCTCATCTAATTATATATATATATATATATATATATATATATATATATATATATATATATATATATATATATATATATATATAATTATACTCCAAGTATACTGGAAAGCAAAAACAGTGCAACACTATCAAAAATATTTTCGTTGGAATATTTTTTGTAATTTTTGTGTACACTATAGCGGCACTATGTAACGATAAAATATCAAAAAATGTAATTAAAATTCTTTTATTTTTGTTAAAAAAAATATTTTAAAAAATAAGAAAAAAAAATCGGCCGAAAATAGTGCTCATTGTTTTTATTAGATTGTTATGTATCTTATGTCATTTATGATTATGTCATTTGTGTCATTTATGTCACTTATGTCATTTATGATTTAAACAAAATATCATTCGAGTGACCACCTCCACTTTTCTTGCACTGCATAATCCACTTGGCCCAATTTTCGATGACTCGGTGGAGCATATCGGGTGATATGGCGACTATAGTTGCTCGAATGTTGGCTTCAAGTTCATCAAGAGTCTTGGTGTAAAACTAGGATTTAACATAGCCAAAAAAAATAGTTTAAAGGTGTTAAATCACGAGATCTTGGTGGCCAGTAACAAGAGCCATTCCATGAAATAACCGATTTTCCGGTAATTTTGTATTGATTGCTCAATAAGTCCATCATCCAACTGTGTGGCAAGTTGCGCTGTCTTGTTGAAAATATAGTTCGTCCTCATCAATTTCATCAATTTTCGGAAAAATCGGATAACATGGCACGATAGCGTTCGCCATTCACAATGACGGTTCGTCCTTCGGCGTTCTTGAAAAAATGCGGCCCGATAATTCCACCGTACCATAATCCACAGGCAACAGTGATTCTTTCGGGATGTAATAGGGCCTGATGAATCATTTGTGGATTTGATTCACACCAATAACGACAATTTTGCTTATTGACGTAGCCGCTTAACTAAAAATGAGCCTCATAGAAGAAGATGATTTTCCGGTGAAAATCCGAATCGTTTTTCATTGCTTCCAACGTCCAATCTGCCAACTCCCAACGTAATCGATGGTCATTCGGCTTAAGTTCGTATGCCAATACAATCTTGTATTGGTATAAATCAAGATCCAAACGCAAAATACGCCAGGTGGTGATCTTGAATAAGCCCAACCCCTTAAAATGGCAAACCTTACTGAAAAAAATTGACAGCAAATGTCAAGAATTCGATATCAAAAATGGCCGGCATTAGCTGTCAAAATCCTATCGTCCCTATTGGGAAGCACTTTATAAGACTGTTTTCATGAGGCAAGGTATCCCAACCGCGTTATACACATGTTTACAAATTCATTTAAAGTATTTAACTGGGGTTTATACTTGATGGAAATGCATTTTAAATAAATAAGCAAAGATTAATATCTAAAATTTCCACTATATTTAAAATTGTATGATTAACAATTGTTTCGACACACAGTGTCTTTTTCAAATAAAAAATCTGTTAAACTAACTGCAAGAAAATAATTACAACCTAAACTGTCCATCGATCTAATAATGCCATAAAAGATGATACTAAGGAAATTATTATTTTTTTATTATTATTTTTTTAAAACGTCTAAGAGGGCAATATAAGTTTACCATTCAAGAAGTGAACTATTCAAATCTAGCTGGTCATTAAGCAAAATATCTAAATTTTCCCTTCTATTAATTTCTAGGCTAAATTTAATTTTTTAGATTTATATTCATTATGTAAAAAATGGATTTTCCTGCCATCATCTTTTATGGTATTATTAGGTTGATGGATAGTTTAGGTTGTAATTACTTTTCTTACTGTTAGTTTAACAGAGTTTGTATTTGGAAAAGGTAATGCGTGTCGAAAAAACTGTTATACATACAATTTTTAATATAGTAGAAATTTTAAATATTAATCTTTGCTTATTTATTTAATTTAAAGTTGGTGGTGGTTAAGGCATATATATCGCTATAAATAGGGCTACATCTGCTATATGCTAACACTCTAGGATAACTATATTTTATTTTAAAGAGATCTAGACTCATTACTAATGTAAATAAAAAATACCATTCCATGTCATAGTCAATTCTAAACCGTCATGATTCTAAGCGACGTCACTTGATGCGCGTAATCGGTGTGCTACAAGAAGAAATTTCTAATATGGATGCGTGATGCGTGAAATAGTTCTACATGTAGCTACATATAGAAGTAAGATAACAAAAGAATGTTTGTTAGGATAGAAAGAAAAATGAAAGTTTATAGAACTACAATCAGACATAAGGTAACATTATGTAGCAGAGACGAAAGCGAATACAAATTAGATTCGAATTATAAATATTAAGAACCATTTTGAGAATAACACTAACAGACAGAGTAACTAACACTAACTGAAGAGAAATGTGCTGTTGCAATAAAAGAACTATGCAATTGCCGCATATTTTCATGTCGATCTCGTACAAGAAGTCTAAGGTGCCGTTCGTCACATCCTTGGATACTTCTAGTATAACTAGAATCTCGTAGCGACACAATATTCAATGTTTTCCTTGTGATTTTCAAAAGAGAATTTGAATAGCAGAAACAGTGAATGGCTTACTACGCGTGCTGATCTCCATTGACGAAACAAACTGTATGATCTTTTCCAAGGAAGCTATAAGATGCGAACTCGTGCTAGACGAAACCAATTAAATAAGTAATGAGTTTTCGTTACTTAGAAACTGACACATTAAATGGCAATGACCTTGTAAACAAACGATCTAAAAGTACTAAACAAAGCTAAAAGAATTATCCGAACAGCAGAGATAGAAACCCTAAGAGTAATAGCGGGAAAGACGCTTAGGTACAGAGCGAGAAATAACGATATAAGAGCAACATGCAGAGTAGAGGATGTAGTAAGATATGGTAGAAAGAGACAGATATATTAGCGACACCATATGGAGAGGATAGTTCACATCGCTAAAGATTGCAAATCAGCAGTACGCAGAGCGGCGGGAAGATCATCCAAGAGAAGGAAAGATAGTTGCACATCTAGATTTCAGGAAAAATATCAAAATTAAAGGGTCTTCGAAGGATTAAACATATCATTAGATCTCATTAAAGAATAACAAGCGGAAGAAGAATTTTGAATGCTCTATTGTCTCTTCACTGACCATACTACATTCAAATTCATTGTTAATGTTACAAAAATTAACCTTTGCTAATACATTACTGGGAATTTATTTTTTCGAAAATAATCACTTGCCAAAAAACACATTTCTGGGTGATTGTACCTGTTTTTTAAGTTGAGTCTCGGACCCATGTGTTTACCCTTTTTTTATTTCAAGCCCTCTAACTAGCCCCGGACGATACAAGATTTTACTCAGTGAGCAGGATATGGGAATTTAGATTTTAAAAGTTAGGTATTTAATTTGACCTTTATATTCTTGCTTGTATCAAAGGCATTAAATCAAGGAGGGAGATATGGGAATTGAAGAAGTAGGAGTTCTCTAGCTGACCCAGAAGAATAGAACAACTGGATCTTTATGTACTAGAAGAATCTAATGCAGCGAAGAAGTTAGACGAAACTTCGGATAGCTCCTTTGACGAATTGAGAAACCGAATCAACTCTGGTTCCTCAATGGATTTTGTTTTTAAATGTCTGTACGTTTTGAACAGAGGGGTTAGATAGAAATCTAGATAATACTTGATATGTGTATATAATCAAGATAACAATAAAGCTTGATAGACCAGAATTTTAATTTCTGGAGACAGTACTGGATCTGCATACTGATATCCGCACCCCTGTATCCCTGGCGTAACTGATAATACTTCCTGATACATTTGGAAAAAATATTCTGTATAAATGGAATTAATGTGAATATTTTTAATGTAATAAATAACTAAGAAGCATATAAAAGCAACAGTAATACAGGATGTTGCACATATATTCCACATATATAGTTATATGTGGTTATATTCTTTGATCTTGAGATGTATACATATATTACATATTGGGAATTATAAGATAAAAACATCTTCTAATTTGTCTGATGAGAGTGCTGAATAACACATGCCTTTAAGACACTTCATAAATGACTTTTATATTTTACGAAAAGAACCACGAAGTCTCTATATAGAGCTCGGTTATATATTTCTGACTAAATGTATCGTGTTAGTAATTACATTAATTTAATTAATATAATTAATCAATAAGTATACTAATACAAGATGTTCAATATTGTTGTTTATTTTTGTAGTTATAATTAATAGAAGTCAATTTAAGGTATAATAATTTTATTAATATAATATATTAATATATTAGAGTTGATCCTGTAGTTTCAATTTTTTTTTAATTAATTTCTTTATTAAATTGACCCTTTATGTCGTGTAAATTATACTCGGCCCTATAAAGACGACGAGCCGTAATAAGCGAATTGTTGTTTTGATAATACGCGCGAATACAGAAAGCACGTTGTTGTCCGGTGAAACACTCCATGGCAACTAATTTTCTCTGAACCAAGCTTCGACGTAAAGTTAACAGGACACCTAGTAGCAAACATGTAATTAAATATGAATGACATTTCTGGACACCTTATAACGTTATAACATTAATTATATTCATTTCATTATATATGGTTAACTTTCTGATAAATGGATATATATATATATATATATATATATATATATATATATATATATATATATATATATATATATATATATATATATATATATATATTGCTTATTGCTTGCGATTGATACCGCCACGAGTGGATACCGAAGACCGAAAGCACGATGGATTGATGACATCGTTAAGTATATTGGACCCGAGTGGCAGAGGAAAGCCCAGGACCGTGAAGGTTGGAAGCATGCTGAAGAGGCCTTCATCCTGCAGTGAGTGGATCGATGCGGGCTGATGATGATGATGATGATGATGATATATATATATATATATATATATATATATATATATATATATATATATATATATATATATATATATATATATATATATACAACCATAAAAAAATACTTTTCAGGATGCCATTTTTGTAAAGACGAGAGGTTATTAAATTTAATATTCAGTCTTGAGAAATGTACCCGCTGATGTACCCACTTTCAAATATTTATGACTAATAGTCATTACAAATTTTCGTGACATACTGTTTAACTTTTACCATATGCTTAATTAATTAATGAATAACTTTAACATTAGAAAGTCAAATAGTGCGTATTATACACGAATTTTATGAAACAGCTTCCATAATCATTTGTTAATGAACTATTCACTTGAACTATTCACTTGAACTATTCACTGATTCTGGAAGTATAATCTAGGATATGCCGTAAAAAAGGACACCGAGAATGAGAATATTCCCTATTATTAGCTTTCAATAGGCTGATTTACTAGAATTTCATTTCCGAAAGAAATTTTTCCATCCTCTCTTTGTAGTTTCTTCACTGACCACACCATCTCAATATTCAATGGTGATATTACAAAAACTAGTGCCTGCATTTTGACGAATCCTTAATTAATTTTTCAGTGTAGAGTAAATTTGCTTAAAAAATAATCTTCAAGAAGAACTCAGTGATCTGCTTTGGATTTAGTGTATAAGAAAATCTTCCTTAAAAAAGGACATAAAATATAAATGCAGTTGAAAAGCGAAATTCCTTTTGCTTTTCAAATGAAAAAAAAAAGACGATCGGGATATGATTTGTGCGGCTTTGGGAGTTTATAAACAGTTTCGTACATAATTTGTAAGTGGTTTCAGCAATTTCGAACTGGAAATTTTGACTTAAATAATGCAGAACGTTCGGGATAGCCCAAAGAAAGAGGGATATAACGAATTGGAAGTACTGCTGGAGGAAATCTTTGTCATACACTGTTAGACCTTCAATCAAGTAATTTCTAAACGTTTACATAAGCTAGGGAAAATTCAAAATTCCTCAATGACTCACAACTGAGAATAAGAATAGACGCTTTGATTTGGTTAGATCATTGCTCTCCAGATTCCAGAAAAAGAACTATCTGTATAAGATTGTGACTTGTGACAAAAAATGATTTGAGGCGAAAATCGTGGGTTAATTCTAATGAACCATCAACCAATATCGCAAAAACAAATATCCACGTCAAAGAGGGGTCGGTGTGTATGTCGTGAGATCAGCTGGGCGTTGTTCATTATGAGTTATTCTAATCTATTTAAATGGTCTCTGATGGCTTTTATCAGGAGCAACTACATGTTAGTGATGCTCTGGAGGAAAAAAACTGTTGTACTGGCAAGGAAAAACGGGAAGTTATTTTGCCTCAGGACAATGCACGGTCACATACAGCAAAAACAAATCTGGCAACGACCATCGATTTGGGCTAGCAGATTTTATCGTATACGGCGTGGCGTATTCTCTAGATTTGGCTTCCCTTCGGATTTGTATTTCTTCTAATTCCTGCAATATCATCTGGCTGATAACCGCCTCACATCTCTTGTGGAACTTGAAAAAGCTTCAATGACTTTATTATATTGATACCACCAAGCTTCTTTCGATTTGAGATCCGACAGTTGCTTGAAAGATGACGAAAGTGAGGAAGTTTGTATCATTCTTTTCAGAAATAAATGTAATCTGTAGTCAAAAAAGGCCGAGAACTAAGTTAATGACCTAACTAATACATTGAAAGAAAAAATCTCTAAAAATAACATTACGGAAGTATTTCAAAAATTATAAATTGTGTGGTGTGGAGTTAACGTCATTTTTTAGCAAATAATGAGCATTTGCGCCATTTACGGCTTTTCTTGTTCAGTCAAAAGAAAAACGCAAGTGGAAGCATTCGTATACTTGTGCAAGCTTACGGTGACAATACCCCAAAGTGAGATGCTTGTGGGTGTTGGTTTAGACGATTCAGAAGTGGTGATTCCGACTTGTCGGAAAAAAAATGCCCAGATCAACCGAAAAACATTGAAGATGCTAAATTCCAAGCGTTGGAAGAAGACGATATGCAAACTCAAAACAAATGCATTAGATCGTGACTGGAGGCGAAAAAAATATATCAATATATATTTCGAGAACACAGAAAGCAGAAGCAAAAAGAAGTTGTGTACTATGAGCTCCTGAAACTAGGTGAAACAGTTAATGCCGTCCACTACTGTCAACAAATAATCAATTTGAACCATCGAAAAGTGACCAAAATGGGTTACAAGATAAGGAATGCCTCATTCCACACAGCTAAAGCGGCCAGAGACACCATTTCTGCACTTGGCAGGGAACTCTTGCCCCACCCGCTATACTCATCAGGCTTAGCCCCTTCTGACTGCCACTTTTCTTCATCGATGTCTCATGCATTTTCCAAGAAACACTTCAACAATTACGGAGATGTCGAAAAACGGCTTGATGACTGAACCACCTCAAAAGATGTACGGTTTTTCTGGAAAACATCCACAAATTGTCAGAGAAATGTAATATGCAATAACGCATATTTTGAATAAACCATATTTTTCTTTTCTCCCAAAGTGAACGTGTCTTTTTTTAATTAAGAATTATCAAATTCAAAACATTTAAATGATAATTTATTTTTATGGTCCTAACAAGATTCTTAACAAGACTGATTTTGATTAATTTTGGTTTGATTTTAAATCATAAAAGTTGCATTGGAAATAAATATGATGCAAATATTTTTTCTTTTTGGTTATTTATAGTGTTCAATGATACGATCTTGTGTTTAAAAAAGCTTTACAGATTGCCTTCATATTTTGCGAAAAACACTATACAAAAAGACCCTTCACAGGCCTGTTATTTATTTCTGACTAAATTTGTCGTAAGCTTAAATGGAACTAATTATCTTATCATTTTATGCTTATCAGTCTCCTGCGTTGAAAAAGAAAATTTCAGACGTCTCTCAATAACCTTTTATTGTCATCCCCTTCTAAAAAGTAGTCATATTTCCATTAGGTCTAAATAAAAAAGTTTGTCAAAAAACAGAAGCTAGAAATCAAATACAAACCTAACTTTCGATAAAAAAATATCTTAAATATTTCCGGGATATATTTCAAGTCAGTTTCAGTGTGACAGTAACAAATCTATCATATCGAATGCTGAGCTGTCTGCAACATTGCCATTTTCGTAAATATAAGGGGAGTTATTAAATTCTATATTCAGTCTTGAGAAATGGACCAGTAAAGTGCTGGCACTTTTTAAACCGACGTTCAAATATTTATGTGATGACAGCTATTACATAGTTTTATGAAATACTATTCAATTTTTATGCAGTATTTAATATATCATATATCAAGATAAAATTGAATTGCTTTGACTTTGGAGAAAAATCAAATAGAAAGATTTAGTATATAAATGAGTTCTAATATTCCTTTATATAAGTTTTTTTTTGACAGCAAATCTAGCTCATATAATATTTGATATGCTTTTGTCTTGACATTCGAGAAACCTAATAGTTTGCATAAACAGAAATAAGTTATCGTACATAGCAAAACAGCATCTATCATTTGCTCATTAACTATACAACAATCAAGCCAGCAGGAGTTTCCTTAGCTATAATTTTCACTTTAAAATATATGTAAACAAGCATACAGGTATTTTTTAATACTCTTCTTTCATTAAAGAGTCAACAAGTTTCAAATGAAACAAATCTAAGATAAAAAGTCACGATAATTTTTTTTTGAAAAACTGAGATAATTTAAAAACGGTTGAAGATATCAGATTCAAAATCGGGATAAGTAGGTTTTTAAAGGTGACAAATTCGAATTTGGTGCTAGTTTGAGCCTAGTTCTTAGAGGGCACTTGTTACCTACTTGAAAAATTAACTCGCTCATATTTTTTTACCTTATAAAGCTGGGAATATTTTGACTTGACAAAATAGCGAAGAATTATAATACCCACGTAAAAAATGTACTCTTAGTCAATATCGATATCTCACTCGGTTTGCGAGATATTCCATTGCACATCTTGTCGATGGCTGAAAAATCTGCAATTCATAAAGTGTGACTGAAATACGAGGAAAAAATATTAAGATGTCAAAAATACTTTATTTGAAATAATGGTTTTTTGAAATTTACTTCAATAGATGTTGAAAGTATCCAGCGTTTACCTCAATACACTTTCGCAGGCTCTTTTTAAGTGACGGTTCACATTTGAGAAGATATTTTCTTTATTTCTAATAACATTGGCCGTTTTTTTTTAAAGTTTGTTTCGTGTATTGATTTCATCATGGTAAACTAAAGACTTCATATGACCCCACAAATAAAAGTCTAACGGATTCATGTCTGGGCCACGAAGTGGCCAAGGATATTCACCACCGCGCCCAATCCATCGATGTGGAAAACGCTGATTCAAAACGTTCATTTCGCACTGCAACAGTAAATTTGCGGTGCGGTGGCCCAATGTTGCATAAACCACATGTCTTGTCTTAAGTTTAGATGTATACCGTCCAAAAGGTCTAATATATCATTTTCTAAAAACTGCACATATTGATCTTCATTCAGTCTTTGCGGAAACTCAAATGGGCCGATTAAAATGTTGTCGATAATGCCGCACCAAATGTTAATTGCAAATAAAATTCATACTGCAAATGTCGCTCTCTTGGTAGGTGTGGATTTTCCAAGGCATAATAATGATTATTTCTCCAGTTAAAAATTCCACGTATGGTAAAGGTTGCCTCGCCAGTAAACGATATTTTTTGATCTGATCTAGCCGGCAAATCTTGTGTAGGAATTAGAAATAGAAAAAATAGAAAATTGTAGGGAAACAATTTTTCTTTATGGAGAACTCTTGAAACGAGAGATTTGCTAATTCCTGTAGATATCTCCAAACACCCAGTGCTTAGTTCAGGATTGCCTAACTGATTGAAAAATGTATCAATCTGGGATGATTCTGGTTGGGTAGAGCTCTTCATACCTTCTAACTACAGCGCGACTATTGTTATTTACTTGTGCATAAATGCAGAGCATATCCTTTAAATCACGGTTAGGAAACTGATTAAGTCTGGGCATTTTTTACAATTATTTAATACCAACTCAAGATTGAAGAAATTTACGTTTAATAGGAGAGAGAAAACAATGACAGTTGTCATGAAGACGTAATAATTTGTACACAACATTCAAGGTACACTATTTTTTTTTTTCAGCGATCGGAATTCAGAAATTCGGATTTGTCGCTTTGAAAACCCAACTACCACGATTTTGAAATTGATATCTTTAACCGTTTTAAAATTATTTCCATTTTTCGAAAATTTAGTGTAAAAGTGTTGTGCAAAAACGATATTTTCTGTGATGATGCATAAAAAATCTTAAGAAAGTCTTACGGCAATGAAGTTACCACCTATGTCAAAAAAATGTATACAAATTGAAATGTATACAAATACAAAAAACTAGTTGAAAATGATTCTCGTTCAAGAAAACCTTCCACGTCAACCAGTAAAGAAAATATTACCAAATCCAAGGATCTTACACTGTGTAATCGCCGATTAATTATTAGAGACCAAACTTTCAGATTTGATGCAAACCAATGTATGGTTTTTGCTTCACTATAACGCACCTTCGCACACCGTAATAATTACTCGTCAATTGTTGGCTAAATATCAAACAAATTTATCTCAACAAGTACCATATTCACGAGGTGTGACTTATGTCTGTTCATAGGAGCCATACAAAATAGTTCGCTGAATTGAGAGGGGATTAGTTTAAAGAAGACAAAGTAAATTTGAATGAATAAATACGTACTTTGTGTTTTATTTAATAACTTACCTTGCTCTGTGATCATCTTGATCATCTTGATCATCTTGATCACCTTGCTCTGTGATCGTGAAGTACGTCCATAGAAGAAAACTGTATAATGCCATTATCTGCTTAAAGTATGGATTTGTAACAGTTCTTTGGATTTTTGTGTACATTTTTTTTATATTATTATCTTTTATGTTATTATCTCTCTATAGTATGAGATCTATATTCTCTATGAGATCTATTATCTTTTATGTTATTATCTCTCCATGTATATTAGATATATATCTATATCTAATATACATGGTCTTCCTTAATATTGCGCTCATCAGTGCCTCCATGTGTGCGTTTTTGGCCTTTACCTCTACATGTCTATACATTACATTGTTCTCTTCAAGAGTCATCAAACTTTACGTTTCAGTTTTAACATTAAAAAGTTACTATGAAAAATTAAAAAGCGATTTAAGAGAAATGCATAGTCGGGAAGAACAAAAGAAAATATAAACATTGTGAAGTAAAAACAAAGCAAAACTCTTGCTTTGTGGCCGATAAACCCTGGATTTCAGAAAAAAAGCCATAAAATTGCGTGAAAAACAACAACATTTTAATGGTCAATATATTTCTGAAAACAATATCAAATAATCTTATTTTCATAATAATAAACGGAATGTACTTTTTTGGGTAACTCTATTAATGTTACTGTTTAATACATACTAAAGTAAACTCGAAGAGTCACCCAACATACATCCCCGGTCTCGCTTCATCGGATTATTCAACTACGTTTGCGAGGAAAAAAATTCAGGACTGAACAAATTTAAAAAATGGTTGTGTAGAATTTTTCACCTCCAAAGAATCATCGGGGTAAGAAAGAGTAGGGGGGTAAGAAAGAGAGGTAACTAAGTAACTCAAAAACGCAACTATTTTAATTCCAAACTAGTATTTTGAATTTGATGCAAATATGTATATTCTGTGTTGCACTACTTTGTTTCCCAGTATATTTCATCATAAAATTTTTGAAATTATAATTGATTAATTCTTTATTGTCTATCCTGTATACAGAAAACAAAAACAATGTCACCTTACCAGTTAAAAACAATGAAAACCATCGAAAAAGTATATCTCACGACGAACAATCAGCTTTCTGGAACACGATACGAAAAGAAAATTCAGAATAGTTTATTCAACGTAATAACACAACAGAACTATAAAAAGTCGTATAATGGTGGATTTTATGGGAGAACGCCCAACTTTCGATGGAAACGTAAACCCAGTTATGATTTATAGTCGGGAAGGAATGAATTGTTCTCGCAGCGATATTAACGAACGTTTTGGAGGTGCGGTCGCCACGTGAACAAATTTTGTTGATAGGAAAATATCGAACGAAAAACGAAAAATCCAGGAATAACGTTGATAAAGCTATTACTCACCCTATTTAATTGTTTGGTCAGTTTGTTAATGGCTTGCTTATCTCGAAGTTCGTTTTTCTGAGCGGCCTCCAATGCTATCTCCAATTCAACGATACGGTTTTCAAGGTAACTCTGAAAAATAAAGAGTAAAATTAATATAAAAATGATTACTTAGTAATATAATATAATATTATTATTTCCGCTTGGCGATACAACGCTGCTTTCCCTGTTGTGTTTAACCAGCATTTCTATACCTACGTGGATTGTTTACAAAATACGAAGATTGCTCACAAAGTTGATAGCCTGATACAGAAATGGTACAATTTTGACTAAATGATTATGATATTTGTCAAGTATGTGTTGGTGTATGTCTTGCTGCAAAGTTACAGACGCGTGAGTTTAGTTGGCTGTTTGCGGCGATCGAATAATGTCATCAAGTTTTGACATTTTCTGAAGAATGCATAACATAGAAGTTTGAGCTGTGACACTTTATTTTAGGGAGTTTAAGCCCAACAGACATATAAAAAGAGTTAAGTTTCTTTTTGAAGAATTCTTCCCCTTTTTTTCAACTGTTAAAAAAGTGTTTTGCTGAATTTAACACTGGGTTATTCGCGCTCAGATTCAAACATGGGTGCTCGCCGTATATCCCACAGATACACAATGACAAATTCTAGAAAACACGCCATTTGTCTCGTGAGAATTCTCTAAAAATAAAACAAAATGACAAAACTTTTGCATAACACCGTCATGATGCACACATTTTCTTTATAGCTCTTATTCTGAGGAATACACTGGAAAATATTTTCTAGTTTTTTTTCCTTTAGTGGCCTAGGAATTTGCCACTTGTTCTTCTTTAACTTCTTCTTTTATAGAAGCACTAAGCGGCGTCCCGATTCAGGAGCACTTGGGTATGCCATATGCCGTATGTCTTTGATTATTAATATATTTTGATTCCAATTCCCAATATCCAATTATATCCAATTTAATATTTTTTTTAAATTTAAACCTCAATCAGTATAGAAAAAGACTATATCTACAGAATGTCCCAAAAAAATATTAGTATTCCTAATACCATCGAAAAGATCAACAAAAATAAAAAAAAAATGAGGTGTTCTATTCAAACTATTATATCTCGGTGAAATTAATAAATAAAAACTTTCTTCAAACGGCATTTAAAAGGGGACTTAATGTACATTCAGATACTTATTTAGCTTTATTTCAAAAAATACATTTATTTAGTTTGGTAAAATTCACTGGTATGATGCTCTTCAAAAACAGATTCTGTCTCGCTTTCACTCCCTTTGTCATCGAAAATATTAGCTGCCTCATATAAGGCTTCTACTTCAGACACACAGCGAGTACGAGAACGCGTGTTCATTTTGAGGTAAATAGAAAATAAAAGAAACCGATAAATAAATGTTACAAAAATTAAAAATCAAAGTTTTTAATAAAAAATACCATAGAAAATATAATGCAAGATCGAAAAAAACACACTATTTGTGTAAAAAGGTTATTTATAAATAAATTGGCAAAATACTAACACAACAACAACAGTGGGTGACGTATACCCATAAACTCACTACGGTCGTTTATATTTTTGTTAGTATTCACATCTTAATATGGCTATATATTTACGATAAGATGGCTTTTAATTTTCCCCTGGGTATTTTATATCCAGTGTTTTGTTAGTGTCTCTAGAAGCGTACCGTCACTAAACCAATTGTCGGCGGTAATACTGACCTGAATTAAGTATGAGAACGATCTTGCGTTCGGCCACGTCTAAAGTTTTATTGCTATTTTTTTAATTTTTATTTTAAACTATTTATTGCATATTACAGGTATAAAACATCTTAGAATCGACAAGAGCAAATATTTGAATTCCATATTTTGCGAGTTTTGATGGAATATATTGGATATAGGAACATCTCCCTCTTAAAGCTTCAACTAAGTATGAAGATTGACAATTTACAACAAACTGTTTTCACGTATGGGTGCTAAGCGGTCTTATTTTTTTTGTTCTTCCAGTCCTCTGTTATCAAATCTGATTGACTGGAACAAAAATCTGAATCTTTTCAGAATCATTAACATACGAAATATTTCAACACCAAATCTCTCACCAAGTCTCAACAGTTCAACAACAAGTCTCCCAAAAATCTTTTAAATTTAATCTTCCACCTTTGTAGTGCCCGGCTATTTATAAAAGTTCCAAGAAGGCTTTAATTTCGACTTTGTCAGGAGGTGATGTATCCCTGATACGACTGTATTTTTCCTTTACACTGTCAATATATTGATTGGTAAATTTCACAACTAAGTTTAACATATTTTCACTAATGAGACACTGCCAGCATTCCAAAATACTTGTAGCATTTTTCGCATAGCATGACCGATAACACCATTACTTTTTCTTGTAGCTATATAAAAGTTTTCTTTGTCTTCTTCAGCACAAGTAGAATGAATCGACATCACTTTGTTCAGATTCTGAATTTTCCTGCCTTTCTTCTACTCTCTCAGATCCATCTGTGCCATATTCCTCTTCGACCTCATAATCGATGGGTTCGAGATTTTGATTTTGGTGTTCATTCACATCGTCATCACTCGATTTAAAACTCCAGACCACACATTTCTGTGTAATAATAGCTGGAATGTTCACCGTATCAATGTGGATCATATGTTCAGTGTATATACAGGAATGTACTTTTGTGAATTTAGACAACGATTCTTTACATCAATTTAAACAAAAATTTTCCATAAAATATAAGCTTAGGGATTAAGTTTCCATAAAAAAATCCGAGGTCAATAACAGGCCATAACTTTTTAAAATTTTCTTAACACAATTGGCAACGTTTTGTAATTGTGTTTATTTCTGTCGAATAAAATTCAGTTCTTTGTGTGTTTGCTGGCTTGTTAAGGTATTATTTGAAAATAAAATGGAATATTTTTATAGCCCATTATTCTATATATTGCAGCATAAATTTGGTTTGTTTTTTCTAACTAAAAAAAAAGGAAAACGTACACATTAATATCGTCAATGATTAAACGATTCAAGTCACATTAAAAAACATGAATAATTGTTTGATTAAATTAAATGTTCATTATTTCAATCTATGTAAACCTAGCTCGGTTTCTACCAGTTTTCCCGAACACGTTGAAAAAGTCATGGCATATTTATAATCCGGTAGACAGTAGCAAATCACCGGCTAACTGTGCTTGTATCTTTTGTATATAATAAGGATTCAATAATGACTCTTGTAATGTTCTATGTATAATCCAATTGAAAACTCCAACTTGCCACAGATGAGAACATATAGATGTCCACAGTCTTAGTAATCTTACACACTCACTCTCCGATCGTTTATCACGATATTATGGATTTTTTCAATCATTTGTGAAGTGGTAACCTCATGTGGATGACCTTAACAATCTTCATCAAAAATGCTTGTACAACCACGTTTGAATTCAGCTGTCCAAAATTTTATGGTTGATAACGAAGGTGCAGACTCCTCATAAACTTCGTTGAGCTCCGTTTTAACCTCATCATTTTTTTCCTTTTTCAAAAATAGGTATTTTAGCATAACTCGATATTCAATATTTTCCATTGTAAAATCACAAAAGATGTTCTATTTAAATGGCTACCATTCATAAACTAAACCACGCAGCGACTTGACAGTTTGAGATTATTGTTGTGAAACGTTATATTTATGAAACACGTCACATTTTAAATACTAGCAGCGCCATCTCTGGCCTAAGTTGGTACTTATCATACTGTCCTCGTATGTTAAAAAAATTATACAAAAAAGAAAGATATATAATGTGGGCAAAATAAGTACAACATCCTGTATATATACTTTAATCAAACTGAAAATATCCTCACTAAATAGCAGATACACTTCTTGCTCGTTTATTTTCATGTTTCTGTATACGATTTCCAAAAATGAGGTATACTAAACAGTTTACCACTAAGCTATACAGAATGGTTGTGTTTCAATTTAAAATGCTAAAATGTCACGAAATGTCACGAAAAGTTTAAGTTGTCGTAAAATACAGAGATGATTTAACATTGCTACTTCTATCACAATAAGGACATATCTAAGACAGTTTGAGGATAAGATGTATGCACGAGGATGAGTTTTTGATTATCCCAGAGATACTCGGGTCGAGGTGAACGGCATTTTAAATGTATTATACGAAATCAACATAAAATATCGGGCAAGATACTTTTGTTGCAGGTATAGGTAGAACTGTCACGAGGATGCATTGTGGATATTTCCTCTAACAGCACACTGCAAAACGCGTGATTTAGAACGAATAATGCTAAGTAATGTTATTTTGAGAAACGTCTCATCTGACGAGGCCCCAAAATTTATTGCCAAGAAAATATGAATAGTATAACATTAAACGAACTCTTGAGCGATTCCGGCTACCAGCAACTTTCTACGACTTTGAACGGGTCGGGTATACCTATCAGAAGGCAGATCATATTATTTGAACCATGCCTCCGAGAATTACAGAGTGTTACAGTAACCCTGTTACACCTACTCATTTTATACTTTTTTATATTATTTACAAGCTATTACCCGTCCGCTTCGTTGGATGTAAATTAAACTTTAGTAATAATCGATTTTTTACACTTACAAGTACTTCTAGAATTCCATAGATTTTACCTGCTATTTGACATTTTTTTCTATAAATTTCATGAAGACAAAATTGTAAGGGATTCACAACGATACAATTCCAAATTTAGGAGTATATTTATCTTTTACTACCCTGCAACCCCCTTAAGAATTGATTTTTATGAACCGTCTTTCTTAGCGAACACCTACGATGCATGAATAACATTCCTGCCAAATTTCAAGTCTGTAGAACTTAAATTTCTAAAACGGACGTATCTTTTATACCTCCGCAAGCCCCCTAAGAAGTTGATTTCTTTAACCCCCCCCCCCCCCCCCCTCCTTGGTGAACATCTACGACACATGAGGAATATTCCTGCTATTTTAAGTTTGTAGGTCTTATAGTTCCGGAGAATTCGCGAATGTAAATCCTCGCCGGAACTTCATAGCATTATATGGCCTATTCCACGATATAATCGATTTCTATGCCAAATTTCATTAGAATCCGTCCATCCGTTCGAGTGTGATTGCAGGACATACTTTCACATTTATAATATTAATAAGATAAGCGGAATTATGATTACATAAAACCGTTATGGCATACACAAAAATTACAAAATTAATATAATAAACACGTTGTTAATTTTTTCTTCTCCATTATATATGTACGTGGTATATATGTTTATGTTAGAAACAACATACACTTATACTTACAACATAAAATGAACAAATACAAAATTAATACTTTGCAAAATAACTTGATGCTAAAAGAGTAATAAATAAAAAATAACTAATGAACCTGTAAAAATATTGCCAACGCACAAAAGACGAAATATCATCGGCCGGACTGCAAAATATAAACTGGTTGGTCTTGATGGAACCCTATTCTCGTCAGCCTCCCTATTTTAATCAAAACGCCATTCAGCTCGCTTGCTGCTGCCTGATGCATCGGGTCGCACAAATTTTAAGTCTTTTATTATGAAATGCAGAAGCCATTTTAATATGTTTCAGTTGTCAACTGGATCAAAAGAAGCCCGGAAGTCGAGATGAAGAAACATTTATATTCATTGTCTTTCTCCGTTACTGATTTTACGCAAATATACATCAAATATCCGAGAAAGATTTGTTTTATCTAGCATAGTAGCAAAATAAATGAAAAATAATTATGAAGTTGTCATTTAAACTTCAAAGGGATTTTTTCATTAAACACTAAATGGTTTTTAATTTTTAATTTCCCGATTCACGTTTCGGTAACCACGTTAGATTCATTGGGAGATGATTCAAATTAATTCTAAAACTAAATCCATTTATTGCACATGAACCGTACCTAATGATGCGTCTAAAAATCATGAATCACAAAAAAGTTACATTAATTATTCTAAAAATTGACTCTATGGAATAGATCCCTTATGACAATCGATTGCTTTCTTACATTCGTATGCATACAAAGTCTTATTATGGTGATTCTTCCACCTAATATTAAATTACTAATATTATCCTTGTTCGAGTACATGTTGGGTAACACCAGATTTCTCATTTATCCCGTATCCAACGTGGGTAATATGTTCTTTAACATATGTATATGAACATGAAATCAATGATGCTAGATTGCTATTTTTGGTTAGAAGCTATTTTTATGCGGATCTTAAACCGCGAGCTCGAGACACAAAATATAAATGAAAAAGAAAATTGTGTCGACGTTTTGTTATTCAACATCCTAGCCTACAAAAGTTGTGTTGAAAAAATGAACATTTAAAAAATTTTTAAATAGTCATTACATTCTCTAAACATAACCCTAAGTGGTTATTTTGATGCCATGAGCTGAGGAAGTATTTTTAAGAAACTTATTATACTAACTACGAATATGTAATTATTGCTGTGAACGAATAACTGTCAGAACAAGAAAAGAGATGTTTTCAAAGACACCGAAACGCCAAATATATTAACCTTTCAAAAATATCATGTTAAAAAATAAATTTATTATATTAATTATTATATATAAAAAATATTTTATGTAAAAAATAAAAAATGTCCTATAATTCACGATCTCTCTTTGCATATTACGTCTTAATAATGTAAAATTCTCTTCTTCGTATTCCTCTTTATAGAATAATCAAGACCTATGGAAACTTATTCCATAAGTCCAGTTCTTTTCGGGCATATTGCATATTCACGCATCTCGAATTATAATATCAGAACCAGTTAGATCTTTAATTTAGCCATACCATATTTTTGCAGTTCTAGCGTATTATCTAGAACCCTCCATCTATCCCTAGTCCACCAGTCTTTCTAGGTTATGTCCACCCCTGCGTTCAATGCAATTTGATTTAAGAATAGTATATAAAATAAATGAAATACTTTTTGTTATGCTACATTATTAAGCATACTGTTATTATACTTATCACATAGAAATGAGATGTATTCGATGTCTCCTTCTACCATATGCTAAGAATAATAATTTATAAAATATCCTGGTATAAACCAGTACATAAAAAAGTATGTAAAAAGCAAATAACATACAAAACTGCACTAACATAGTTAGTGATCCAATAAATGAAATACTTTTTCTGTCTTTAATACATACGAAAACGTTGATATTTTTATATAAGAAGCAATAGGAACTTGCTGGACATGGTCATGTTGACAGCAAAAAAATATAAGATACCGTTAGTCACGTCCTTGGATACTTCTAGGATGATCAGACTCTTGTACTGGGACATAACTTTGATCCTCAAACCATTTTATGCCCTAATTACGATAGAAGAAGCAATGTCGTGCTCTTTTAAACCTACTTCTTTCATGCCCATACCACTCAAATGGCCTGAAACAACATGGTACTCGAACTTGTAGCATTTTAGAATATTTAACAGAATTCCAAGATTAGTACTAAAGCATATCAGTTAGATGAAATATGATGAAAGAATATGATGAAAACAAACATGGTAAATAGTTTTTGTGTGCAAGTTATGCCATACAGGTAGTATATTTTCAGATTAATTTAAGTAACAGTGATAATAAAAAACACTTGGTATATGTTTCACAATATATTCAAGGTATTTTTTGGCATGTTTCGGATCTCTCGACCGTGTCAGAGAAATACGAGAGCCTCGAGAAACATGTGCGATAATATCTTGAATATATTGTGAAACAAATACCAAGTATTTTAATTATTATCGTTGTTACTATGTTTCACCAAGAGCCAACAGCATAATCACACATTTTTTGTTCTCCAGAATATTAATGAATGAAGAAATACCTGCCCAATCATATCCAAAACATTTACCGGTTTTATCAAACTAAATTTAAAGAGATTTATCACTACAAATTAAATCATATCTTACCAAATCTTATTACATTACTTCTCGACATTATCAAGAGATGATTCGATCCAATTCCACAACTAAACTATGTTTTATTTATATGACGACCATATTTAGTGAAGGGTTAAAATCATAAATCGTGAAGATAACTAAGCGTATAATAATTAAAAAAGTCGGCTGAATGGAATAGGTCGTTTATCCCGGTTGTTCATCCTTTTCTAGCATTTTTTCTATATGAATGCTTTCATATGCCTCCAAAGCCCCATTATTATTTACACTTTTAACAAGTCTTAAGTTACTAATAATTCAATTATGGTCATGCCCTTTGTGCCCTTTATGTGCCCTTTGGCAAAAGAACATTTCTGATTTGTCCCATATCTAATCTGGGCAATATGATTTTTATAGCTGGTTAATATAGATTTTTTAGATTCCCCATCGGACCTTCAATCACAATCTTGACAACTAATTTCGTAAATCCCCGATTTCTCCTTTTGATCTACTTTATCTTATACCCAAGACTTCTCTTAACTTATTATATGGTTTGTGGACCACCTTAATGTCCACTTTTTTCAAAATCTTAGCAGCTGTTAATTGGACATTAAACGGTATTACAATTAATTTGTTTTTGTTTTGTTTCTTTTGAAGGGTGGAAGATTCCTTCAATAACTTCCCCAATTTTTGTTTTCTAATTAATCTATCTACAATATTCTTATTATATCCATTCACTTTGGCAACGTCACTAAGCAAGTTTTATTCTTTGTTATAGCTATCTTTGTTTAAAGGAAAACAAATTAATGTATCCGCCATAAAGTTTAAACTAGCCATCTTATTGTGGAAGCTATGGTTTGAATCGTTAGAAATGTTTCTCGAAGTGGTGGTGTTTTTTTTAATAACAAAATACAATTTATTTTTATTATTCCTACTCACTATAACATCTAAAAATGGCAAGGTAATATTATTTTCAGATTCATACGTAAATGATATTGTTTAGGATTTGCCATTTAAGTTGTTAACAAATTCTCTAAATTTAATTTTTACCCACACTATCGGAAAGTAACTGAACTCCTTCTTGGCTTCGGTTTCAAATTTGTTCATGAATAAGTTATTTTCTTCTTGTTGTTCATAAAACCTATTAGGAGGTGAAAATAATTTTGTTTCATACATAATTTTGTTAGAGAGAGGTATTCTGAAGTGATATATACTTCCAATAGAAGAACTTTCGTGATCAAATGTCATAAACACTGAACCGATTAGACTCAACTATTACCAAATTAATATAATAGATGTTTCGATTAATAATGTTGATTTTGCTAACAGATGGCGTTACTAATACATTTGTTGGTATAGACTAATGACGTCTATGGTGTTTTAACGGTAAACATACACCATCAAAAGCCAGTTCGTTATAAATTGTCACTGTGCAAAAACATAGTTTTTCATAGCTCTGAATGTGATGAATTATGTATCAGAAAAAGACGTTTTGCAGGGAAGTTTAATAATCTTCTTTCATTTGAAAAAAAAGAGGATGCTGAAAGTTATCAATTGTTAGTTCAAGCTTATGGTGAACATTTTGTAACCCAAAAAATTTGTGAACCATGGTTTAAACACTTTGTAACTGGTGATTTTGATATAAAAGACAAGGAGTATCCAGGACGGTCAAAAAAGTTTGAAGATGCAGATTTACAAGTATTATTGATTAAAGATTCAACTCATTCACTGAAAAATTGGAAGAAGCGTTGAATGTTGCCCAATCCACCATCTTCGAATGTTTACATGCATTGGAAATGCTCCAGAAGAAAGGAAAATGGTTTCCATATCAATTGAAGAAGAGACAAATGAAAGGCGAAAAACCAAATTTTGCTCGCCAGACAGAAAAGAAAAGGTTTATTTGCATCGAGTTGTAACAGGTGATGAAAAATGGATCTATTATTGCGCCAGCCTTCAACATCACAACAAGTGCGCAATATAAATGGAAAGAAGGCTTTGGTGTATATTTAGTGGGATAGTCGGGGAGTTGTGTATTACAAACTGCTGAAAAGTGATATCGACAACGATTGATAAAATTAAACCGAGCATTGAAGGAAAAACGAGCAGAATACGTCTAAAAATACGATAGTCATTTTTCAACCTTGGCAATGCTCGGTCAAATGTTGCAAAATGTGTAAAAAATAATTGTAAAACATTAAATGGGGCGTCCCATCCCACCTACCGTATTCACCGGTATTTAGCCCTATATCGGACTACCACTTATATCGATGCAGCATGGACTTGAGAACAACAACATTTACATTCTTACGAAGAAGTGAAAATTTAGCTGATGAATGGTTGGCGTAAAAAAACCAAAAGTTTTTTTGGCGCGGAATCCATTCTTTGACAGAAAGATGGGAAAAAGTAATAGCTAACGATGGACAATACTTTGCTTATTAAGGTCATTTATTTTGTTAAGGAAATAAACGCTCAAATTTAGCGAAAATATCGACATTATGAACCGAAACACCTATAATTAATTTCAATTTTATTTTTTTATTTTCAATTTTAATAAAAGAGAAATCTGGACTAAATGCCACTGTTGGTTTCTAATTAAATTATGTTTTTATTAAAGCATGAAAGGCCATAGCAAATGAACGTTTTATCTCCAAAGATAACTGACATGAAATGATCACTCATTAAAACCCATTAATTATGATTGATTACCTTAAATTAAAGATACGGCATCACGAGGAGGCTATTAAAATGTCAGTACGAATAAACACACTAGGAAAAACTGTAACACAAAAAACATATTTTTCTTTAACCGTTCGATGAGATGAGATGTATAAAAAACACATTATCGTCTATCTTTCAGGTATTTCGAAAAGATCAACATAATTCAAAATCCTTTTTAGAAGGAACTTTTCAACAAGAAACATTTTACGTTCGTATAACCGGCATTTATGTTATTTTCCAACCATCAACGTTCTGTACGGACAAATGCCTCTCATTCCATTTTTAATCCTGACAGTTCTAATAGGGCGGCTCTAAAAAGCAAACGTTTCTTTGCGTTTCAGAGCGAATTTCTTCGACTCTGGAGATAGGAATGGCTCTTTAATCAGAGTTCATTTGCATGCCGAGAGTTCTTCGAAACAAACCTGTTTTTATCGCTACGTTTATTTCTTCATCCTTAAAGAGCAATATTGTTAACACAAAAACAGAATACTTTATATTCACAACCACTTTTGTATAATTGCATTTTAGAACAATTGAATATAACGAATACAATGAATACAAAAATATAAAAAACAATATTTTTATATTTAGTTATGTTCGTTTTGTACTTAACATGTCATGTACCATAAAATTATCATAATAACTGTTATTTTATGTTATACCATGTATACTGCTATGAGTACTATTGTGATCAAAAACTAAGGTAACTTTTGTTAAGTTAACATAACTGTCCTGGACATCTGACAGAAGTTTTACATGATTTTGCTTGTTCATTTAGAAATTATAGCGTGTTTTGTAATTCTTAAACAAAATTGTTCGCGATTTTTAAAAAGGAAGCCAAGAATTTGTGCTGATGCATTAAATATGTTAAGAAAGTGTCACGAGGATGAAGCTAAGTTAAAAACAAATGTTTACAAGTGGTACAGGAACTTTAGTGGTGGTAGAGATGCAGTTGAAGATGAACCTTGTTTTGGACCTTCAACGTCAACCAATGAAGGACACATTACCAAAAAATCAAGGATCTTGTACCAAGTAATCGCCGTTTAAATATTAGAAACATGGTAGCTATTACTATAATATCATTTGGATGAATTCAATACATTTTAAAGAACTTCTTGGGCTTATCCCAAAAATCTTCTTGTCTTGTTCCGACAATAGTGAATTTATTTTTAGAAACATCGTCGTGTTAAATTTCCCGATGAGATGCCTTGCTTGCATTAATAAGGAAATGCATAAATACTAATGATGAGACATAGATCTATGCCTATGACCCAGAAACAGGTAGCACAACAATGAAGCGAATATCGTGTTAAATATGAATTAAGGCAAAAAAATATGTCAATGCTTGTCTAAAATCAAAGGTATGTTATTATCGACATTGTCTGCAAATAGTTCCTTCCAACTAGTCAAATAGTTAATATAGAGTATTATTATTATGTTATACCCCTTGGTTTTTACATCACAATAATCCATCATCCCACATCGCAATAATTATTTGTCAATGTTTCGTTAAAAATTACAAAAACCCTTCCACAAGTACTATATTCATCAGATATGCACCTTATGACTTTTTCCATTTCTTTAATTGGAGAAATCACTTCCATGATGCCATTTTATATCCATAGAAGTCATTCTAGAAACTTCGCTGGCCGCTTTAAAACCAATACCGAACTATAAATTCAAATAAAACAACAACTACCAAACAAATGTCCACCGCGGCTACTTCTGGCAGAGCGCATTCTGTCAATCCAATTTCCGAACACTTTTTCAAGCAACTAGGGTCTTATGTCCGCAATTGTCTGAGTTATGTTGGATTCCAAGGTGTCAATAGTTGCTGGTTTATCCGGCATATACAAATGATTTAATATAACTCCAAAGAAAATAACTTACATACGTTAAATCATATGTTCTGGAGGCTAATTAATAGATCCGTTTCTTGAACTAATTTTCTAACCGAATTGTTCCCTCAAGCTGGTGGTCGGACTTTATATAAAACACTGGCAAAATTATACTCAAAATGGTTTAAAAAACAAGAAGTACCCGACTTATGGAAAAATTCAGAAGGGATACTTTTACAAAAAAAGGAGCACAAGATTTAAAGAACTACCGTCAATAAGCCTCCTATCAAAAATGTACAAAGTTTTCACCAACATAATACCTAAGAGAATGTTAAAAAAAATGAATGACGCACAACCAAGAGAACAAGCAGGATTCAGAGAATAAGCAGGAACAAGTGAATTCAGTACAATGGATCACATCCAGACTGTACAGCAAACCATAGAAAGGCACAACGAATACACCATGCCACTGTGTTTGGCTTTTATCGACTACGAAAAAAAAAATTGACTCAATCTCAAAGTAGGTCATAATAGCCGCATTGCTTAGCCAGGGAGTAGACAAAGCCTATGTAAACCTATTGGAATCGATATATGAGTTACAGCGACAATTCACCTTGATGATCTTGACGTTGGAATTAATGTAGAACGCGGTGTACGGCAGGGTGACGCAGTATCGCATATTCTTTTCTCGGCCTGCCTTGAAGAAGTATTCCGTAATCTGAATCGGAAACAGTATGGTGTAAATATTAATGGTGCAAACTTAAACCATCTTAGATTTAGGATTTAGGTGGAACGGCGTGTTAAATGTAGCTGGCTGCCATTTGGCAGGCTCAACATAGTGTTTAAGAGCAAACTCCCATTTTGTATAAACCTGTATAGTTGATTTACATATTTTAAATAAAAAAAACGTTTTTTTATTTTCTTCTAAATACCTATTTCGTTGATATATTTCCTAATATCTTTCTTACATAATTTCTTCTTTTTTACAAAATTTATATATACGAGCTTCTTAATATACGCTTGGTCAAAGAAGAAATCGTAACCGAGCTTCAGATATCCGCATCGGTCGTGCAAAAGAGCCTCATCAATTCCTTCTAATTGAGATAATACCCCTCGGGGAGACGGCGGCCATTTAATAAATCAGAAGTTTTCAATCGCAGGCTTGCCAGTCCGAAAGCGAAGCGAACACAAAGAATCGAAATTCCTACTGTCCCTCGCAGATATAATCTTCCTGAAACAACGGGACAATAAAGAAGGAACTGGAAAAAACTAGAGCGGTAACATGAATGATTTGTTTTGGGTGCAAAATTAAAAGAAGTATTTCGAAATGGCGAGAGCACAAAAAAATACAATTCCTCATTATTATTGTCGGGATTCTTTTGAAAATTGTTTCAGGTTTTAATTTAAACATGGTAAATCATTAGTCATAGTTTCCTTAATTTTTTATGTATATTTAAGTGGAATAGATGATTTGAACAGTTTTTTTTATTAATCACGAATCAGGATTTGATTAAAAAATGAATAAAATACTGAATATATACTAAGTTTGAATAACTAAAAGTAAAATAATGTAAAGAAAACTCAGAAATGGCATTACTAGTCCTTTCTTTCTGGATGTAAACTTCTTTGGCCTGTCTTAAAGATGAAATCGCTGCATGTTTATATAATTGTGCTTTAAAATCACCAGTAATAATTCTAATACTTTTTAAAATCGTCACTTTTTTTGCCATCACTTAAGAAAATAAAAATTTTGTAGGCAAGACTGTAAAATCAACTAGAGAAAACCTAACAGCGGATACAATTAAAAAAACCGGAATTCCTTGGGCAGCTGGAAAAGTCCAGTCTGAAAACTTAAACGCATACTAAAAAATCAACAAGATACCCCAATATTTGAAGAGCGGAATGTACGATCAAGGCATCTTTCCTATTGCAAAATGGGACCATGGGACCCATATATGGGACCACTCAGATATGGGCCCTTATGGATACATGGACAAAAATAGCAACACAAAGATCAATAGAGAGGGGTGTTATGTTAGAAATAAAATTATTCGACAACAAACCAAATAATTGGATTCAGAATAAAACGAAAGGACTTGTTGGAGATATATGTTTAAAGTTAAGCATCAAAAAGAAGAAGACAAGGAGTGAAAATTAGTACCAATGTAGTACCAAGTCATAAACAATTTATTCAAAGAGGTTTATTTAACATAAATAGTTTAAAAAGATATAAAGATACATGAGCAGTTTTTTATTTCAGTACACATTTCTGGAAGATACTTTAATTAAGAGTTTTCAAAGTCATTGAACGTTGTTAATTTAGTGAAAAAAAGAGTCATTGAGTCGGGGTTTAAAAAATTATGTAAAAATTATCTTTTAAAAATAATGTATTACACTACCCTGGGCGAGTTATTTAAAAAGATGGCCCGTTTAGTTAAAATTTCAAAATTGTAGAACAATTGGCACTTTTCTTTCCACAAAAAAATATTATTGCTTATTTTTTTTGCAAAAGGACATTTCAAAAAACTCATACCTTGACAAAAAATACTTTTGTCTGCTCAAAAATAGACTTCATCAGTGTGACATGAACAGATGTGATAGAATATCACCTATATCATGTACAACGTCTACAAAGTTTGCTACCTCGTCACTATACTCCCAGAACGATTTTTTCAGTCCAATGACGGTTCCAATGACGAGAAAACTTTGGTTTTAAACAAAAATATTGGAATAAATAGAAGTATTACAATAATTCCTTTTTTCTTTCATTTTGACTAAGTTTTATCTTAATAATTCGGTTCATTTCAGAAAAAAACTCAACATTCGGTTGAGTTTTTTTCTGAAATAAGGTTCTTTTGCAAAGAAAAGGCAATAATATTTTTTGTGGAAAGACTAATGCCAATTGTTGTACTATCTTGAAATCTTCACTAAATGAGCCATCTTAAAGTTGACTGTCAATCTGTCTCTCTCTAATTCGTCGTCGAACAGCGTCACTATCTATCTCACTCTATCACATCTGTCAATCTCATTTACACTGGTGAAGTCCATTTTTGAGCACACAAAAGTATTTTTTATCATGGTATGAGTTTTTCGAAATGTGTTACTTTTGTAAAAAATTGCAATAATATTTTTTGAGGAAAGAAGAGTGCCAATTGTACGATTTTGAAATTTTCACTAAATGGGCCATCTTTTAAAATAACTTGCCCAAGGTAGTGTAATAAATATTTTTTAAAGATGAAGTGTCGAACTTAGCTGACATAATTTTTTTAAGCCACGTCTCAATCGAACATTTTTTTTATTAAATTAACAATGTTCATTGCTTGATTTGTTGACTGCGATTAACAGCATAGTTATTTAAGATCACGTTATAAACAATAATACACATAGCCTAGGATATCGAATTTCCATACTTTCAAAAGTGGATTTTTTTTCTTATTTTTGCCAGAACTGGTATAACCTGGGCTTTCGCCCGGCACTCTCTTGACGTTGAGTTTCGGGACACCCTGTGTGTGTATATATATATATATATATATATATATATATATATATATATATATATATATATATATATATATATATATATATATATAAATTAATGGTATTTACTCTATACCATTAAAACCAATACCAATATAAATAAAAAGTGTCGAAGAGAATATTGTTGAAAATGCAAGAATTAGCGTTCGCTGATCGATAGGTGATTAGGCTTTAGGATATTTATCGTAACATATTATATGAAAACCCAAGGGGAAGTAAAACAGGTTATTAAAAAATGTTTGGTGGGATAAATCGGATGTAATCTATTTTATGCTATGGGAAACAACCAAATGATTACTTCTGCAAAGCGGTTATTCCATTAAAAAGTGGAATGTTTTGTTACACATAATTGCATAAAATTGAACAATGAAAAAAAGCATAAAATTGGAAATCGAAAATTTTTAAATTGGAAGTTTTGTATTTGTATTATATACTACTATGATAAAGATAACTCTTTAACAAAAAATATTACTCATTAAAATTTATATTGCCTCCTTCAAAGTAATCACTTATTCCAACGATTTTTTCAGCGTTTTTAGTTTTTACACTCCACTTCCAGTATTTGTTACTGTTAGTAAGCTACTATATTTAAAATGATAGAGCATTTTCGGACAATCTTTACACAAAAAAATGTTGATCTATTTAATAGAAGGAGAAAATTGCAAAATGGAAAATTGTAAAATTCTTAAATATTAGAAAAAGAATGGAATTTGAATATTAAAAAAGATATATAAAAATTGTTTAAAAAAGACTAGTGTAATGGAGAGATTTATCTATGTACCCATTGCAGGTAAAAAAGTGTTATCGTCCAAAAGAAACTTGAAGGTCCGAACAAAACCTGTCAGTACTCATCTTCACTTAACTGTAAAGAAGAATACAGTGCTTTTTAATGACCAAAGCAAATTTTACTGCTCTGGCTGAGATGGTAGGCAGTATGTGAGAAAAATTCTTGGCGCAAAATTCAAGACAGTATACCAAATTCTTTTCTTGAAGTATGATAAAAATTGCGTACTGTATTGGAATATTTTTTTTATTTACAGAAAAAGTAGTACTGATTATAAGATTGTTTTATGACTATTGTATAGCTTCATTAAAACAAGAAGCTCAGCTTTTCTAAGTAATATAAATAAACAAAGGAGTAAAACAAGGATGAATTCCAAAAACCAACAAAACTTTTCATAGCACGGGCATAAATATATGTTGGATGATAAAGAAAATACCAAATAAAAGAACATATTTTAGTTGGAATGCATCTAAAATGTTCTTCTAACTTAAATTCCTTCACACATTAAATTCATTAATAACGTGTGTCTAGGTGCAACAAGATACAAGAACGAGAAAAAAAACAGGCAAACTAAACAATTATATAAAGAACATGGGACTAAAAATAAATACAAGAAAAGCCAACATCTTAGATTAGCGTGTTCATAATTTTTCAAATATTAGAATAAGGTATTATTTGAGAGTACAAATATTAACTTATCAAAAATTCGAATACAAACTTTACTAAAACTTATTGATTTCATACCTAAGCGGAACAGTTCTAAATGCCAATGGTTACTGAGACAAATAACAATTTTTATAATATTTTTGTGTAATACAATAAAACTCCCTTTAAAGTAAAAATTGATACTTTAGAATGCTATAACGGGGAATAAAATTAAACTTCCAGTATGTGTATGTGAGACAAACTGAGTATGTGAGAAAGACGTATGTTTAACATTAGCGAAAAAAAAGTGAAATGACCTGACAATAAGGCGGTTTCTACGGTCATATACTAGATATAGACATTAGAAGTGCCTAAAAACATCTAAAACTTTTTAAATATTCGGCAAATATTCTTACGTTCTTAAATATTCGGCAAGTACATGAGACCTTTGCTGAAGTTACAGGTAAAACTGTTTCAAGGATAACTGTTAGATGTTATCATTCTTATTAGGTGCTTCATCTAACAACGAAATACAAAGCATGGCTAGAAATGAAAAGGTTGCGTTAGAGATGAGTCTAAATTTTGTTTAGGTGATCATGATGGGCTATCATTCGATGAATTATGATATGGCAGAGTATACTCTTCGGAAACAGATCACCCCTAGTAACGACCAGAGGAAGTATAAATGCAGCTCGCCATATAACTGAAACATTGCATTGTATTGCGTAGTTGAGCCTGTCAGCCGGTTCAAATCTCATCTTTCAGCAAAATATCAACCAATACTATAAAGCTCGTCAAACAGTACATTTTTTTTTAAATAATCTATGATTAGAATACGATGCACGACCATTCAGAAACGTCCCCAGTTTTAACACCTATAGAATATTTACGAAATAATATAGGTGGAATCGCCTATATAATATAGAGCGAATCAGACGTCACGTCTCTGTCATGGTGTACACTACAAAAAAATTAATCCAATAAAATGAATTTTTTATAGTTTTTAACTTTTTGTATACCATGTATTGTTAAGATTGAATTATCTCATCTCCTGATGATACTAGCATGGTTAGCAAAACGCGCGTTGATAATTATTAAAAAAGTGATTTGATGTTTAGTTGTGAATCTTTCCGAGATTTATATATAAATATATATCATCATCATTATCATCATCATTAGCCCGTGTCGATCCACTGCAGGATGAAAACCTCTTCAGCTGACCTCTGACTTTTCTTCTGGTTTATTTTCAAGCCAAATCATTTTCCAGCTCTTTGCAGCTCTTCATGTGTGAAAAGAAAAGCTTCAAGCTGAGAAAAGAAGAGGACAACCTCAAGATCATCAAGATGGACCGTCGCTGTAGCTTCAACATATATTGATCCTAGTAGATTTACAGGCTTTCTCTAAAGCTTGGATAAGGAATGCATCTATTATGGCATGCATTGAGATTGAATCAAATGCTTTTTCATAATCGATAAAAGCCAAGCAAGGTGGCATAGTATATTCGTTGTGTCTTTCTATAACCTGTTGTAGAACCTGGATGTGATCCATTGTTCTGAATCTACTTCTGAATCCTGCTTGCTCTTTTGGTTGTGCATCATTAAGTTGTCGTAATATTCCTTTAGATATTATTTTGGTGAAAACTTCATACACTACTGATAGGAGGATAGGATATATATATATATATATATATATATATATATATATATATATATATATATATATATATATATATATATATATATATATATATATATATATATATATATTGTTGAGATAGATTTATAAAACCGAACTATTACTTAAAAAAAACAGCATACATATTCTTCCTCATTGTTATTTACCTTCTCAACACTTCTGGGGCAGACTCTATATAAATTCACATGCATTTACTGCCTTCAAAATAATTACATTTGAATTTCGATATGAACAATAGCTTTAATTTATTTTATTACGTCACTAGTAACAGTTATTCATCATCATAGTATATATAAACCATACGAAATTTAGGAGTTCCATTCAAAATTTCCAAATTATCACATCCTTCATAGAACGATTTTTTTTCATCAATATATTTCATATCAAATAGAGACGATCGTGATTCAATGTGTTCGGATTTCTTGATAAATTTCCACCGTCGGATCTAGCATAAAAGTGAATAACAACCATTTTGGAAGGAAGATTTATTAGAGGCGGCTTTTCAATAGGATCTTACGCGCAGTGTCGTCCGCCCCCTTTTCATAAAAGCCACTCAGCCGGAAAAAACTGATAAAGTCTGCGCGAAAACCCAAATTAGAATCGCATTTTGATTCTTTTCGAAGACGGCCTTTCAGAAAATGCAAGACCGGTTTTTTCCTAAATTGATTTTATTCAAGGTGAAACTAATGTATAGTAAATTACAATGAATATCATATTTTTTAGTTAGCATTGATTACTTTGTATAAAAGATACTATAAACATTACAGTCAAATGTTTTAGATAATTAGGATTTATTCTAAAATTTCTGAGTTACACCAATTATAAATTATGCAAATAGATCCTCATATTTTCTTAAGAGTATAAAATTAAGAAATCCGAAGATAAATGTCACATGATTTATTAGTCCGTGTTCCCAAAATGATAATAAAGATACGGTCCAATGACAAGCTGCAACATTTTGGTTATATAGTAGCCTGCTAAACTATGACATGCTTCCCAAGCATATAGCTTTCCAAATCATAATTCTTGGAATGATAACAATATAAATTAAAAAGAAAAGAAAATCGAAATTTAAAGTTCACTTTTTCAACCTGACACCCGATTTCCCCTCTGTGTAATCACCCAAAATAAAAACCAAGACTGAGTAATAAAACAAATAGAATTATGTTCCAACTTACGTAGTTTTGGCTCAGCGCCATTCTAAAAGATGTAATGTCCTGTAGGAAAAAACAATCAATAAGAACGATAAGGATTCATTCCGATAACAACTAAATATCAGGATGGTCAGAAAGATGTGGAGATCCTGAACGGATCTCGAAATGTTATGTACAATGTGTACAATGTACATGTATATCGTATAATGTCAATTCAATGTTCTCGGAGTTGTAACGACACTTTTACTAGCCATGGCAATATTGAATTGATTCAACAAGCAATACAAACAAGACAAAATTATAATTATTGTGGTATTAACATCGTAATAATAATAATCCATCACTATAACTAGATTATAGAGGTTATGGAAACGTTATAAAAGGTAATAAAAACATTTCCGTAAACATTAAAATTTTTAACAACAAACAAAGTAATGAATGCAAATGGCTTTATCCAAATAATAAATACACCTTAAGCCTTGGTGATGCATATGGGGATTAATAAAAAATGTCGTTGAAAAAACCCGAAAACTACTGATAATAAAGATGTAAAAAACTATTAAACTAAATGTAACAATTGTAAAAAAGCGACCATGCTCCATTATTTTTAGCATCTGTTAAATGAGCAGAAATTTAAGAAGACAAATAGAGGGGGGCGCAGAGGAAACGCATGTTCTTTGAACGTCTAGTATTTTGCAAAGAGAGGGAGAACAACATCGCCGCGCCGCAAATAGACGGCTCAGGTAATGTAATTTTAAGCATGACACCGTCGACCTTGAAGCATGGCGTGTTTGTCGTCGAGCAGTTTTTTTAGAAACAGTGATTCTGTAATAACAGCGCAACGTCTTTTCAGTTCGAAACCCAATTCCACCAGATCGAAACACGATACTCTGATGAGTTGAAGCATTTCGAACTACGGAATCTTTCATGAAGGAGAAAAACCACCTGGCCTTTCTCATGCCGTTTCAAACAACAGACAATGTTGAAATAGTGAGAAGGGCAGTCCTTGCTAGTCCTCAGTGTTCCACAGGGCGCCAAACTTCAGCTCTGGGTATGTCTTATCGATCGCTACGCGCATGACGACTTGAAATTTTATCCCTACAATATAATGATTGTGTAACAGTTGACCGAAAGGAATTTTGATCAGCGCAGAGAGTTTTGTGCGAGAATACCATTTTTGCTGATGACCCTGATGCCGTGATAATGATGAGTGACAAAGCATATTTTCATTTAAATGGATATGAAAACAAGCAGAACTGTGGGTATTGAGCGGCAGATAATCCTCAAGAGCTGCACTAAAGACCTCTCCATAGTGAAAAAGTGACAAGGTGGTGCGGAATTTTCAACGAATTTTCAATTAACATTTGGTGTGGCATTATCGACAATTTTTTAATCGGCCCATTTGAATTTCCGCAAAGACTGAATCAATATGCAATAAGCAGCCAATGTTATTAGAAATGAATAAAATATTTTCTCAAATGTGAGGCGTCACTTAACAAAGAGCCTGCAAAAGCGTATTGAGGTAAAAGGTGGATACTTCCAACACCTATTGAAGTAATTTTCAAAAAATTATTATTTTAAACAAAGTCCGTTATATTTTTTGACATCTTAATGTTTCTTCTTCGTATTCAAGGCACACTTTGTGAATTGCAGATTTTTCAGCCATTGTTTTCAGACAAAATGTGCAATGGAATATTCGAACATGGATATCTCGCAAACGATGTGAGATATCGATATTGACCAAGGGTATCTTTTTTACGTGGGAATTATGATTCTTCTCTATTTTGAAGTCAAAATATTCCCAGCTTTACAGATGAGCTAGTTAATTACTGACAAAGTAGATAGCAAGCGCCCTCTAGGAACTAGGCTCAAACTAGTACCAAATTCGGATTTGTCACCTTTAAAAACCCAACTACCCCCATTTTAAACCTGATATCTTCAACCGTTTTTTAATTATCTCAATTTTTCGAAAATTTAGTTTCACGTTCAACACCCTGTATCTTTTTAATAACTAACATTTGCCAACACATTTATTGACTAAATTCTCTTATATTGATCTGTACTATTACCAGTTGCTCTGTGGTGCATACGTTATGGGATACCCTGTATAACAACTAATGTATTGCTAACAACAATCAAAAGAAACATACAAAATATTTAGCTATACTCAGCATGCTAAACATGTACATGCGAAATGTTTTCCGTATTTTCTTCACTCTTCATACTGAAATCATTAAATGTAATACTGTTAAAATTATAAATTTTAAATGATTTTTCCTTTTGATTAATTAATAAGGAAATGCCAACTGCCGGTGGGGGTTTTTAAACGAAAACCGACCGAAAAAAATAATTAAAGAAATTTTTCATGTAGAAGAAAAATACGAGGTTCGCGATAGCGTCCGTAAAATTAATTGCCTTTTTTTGGGAAAACGGCTCTGAAAAAAATACTGTACAAAACTTATCTACGCAACAGTTAATTAGAACAAAAAAGAGCTCGATCTCGGAAAGAAAACATTTACAGCTGATATGACTGGAATAACAAGATTAAGTTGTGAGATTTCTGTGATTAATATGAATACAAGTATTGATTAATGTGTTGCTTCGAATGATTTTACTTAGATTTTGAATTTGTATGTTCATAATAGTTGCTACGGAGAGACTTTATAAAGCTAATAATTACAATTAATTAAGTAAGCGTTAAAATAAACTCACTATGGAAATTATTGAAAAGTGACGAATTAATATGATTGAATCTTTTTTTGGTATTATCTATACGTCAATTATTTTATTGAAACTTTCGGTTTGAAACACTAAACTCGAAGAAATTTTCCACTAAACACCAAATCATCTTTTTTAACTTATAAGCGCGCATTTCGTTAACCATGGATTCAATCCACTTAATCCATAGGATCATCTCCTGATGATGCGAACATGGTTAGTTAAACTAATTTTATGTTTAGTGGTAAATTTCGTCGAGATAATTATCTGTATGGTTAAAGTAAATAGAATTGTGATACGCTTATACAAAAAGAAAGGAAATATATTACAGAAATGCTATACTTTTGTTGTTTAAACTAACACACAAGAAGACGTCAAATTAATGAAAAAATAACTTATAGTACAAGATCCGGCAGCTGATCCCTGCAGGTATCTGTTTTTTTTTTAATGAAACTTAATTCAAATGAATGATTAATGACAATGTAATACATTGCTGCCGGCTAGCTTATCAAAAATTAACCGCGATTACCTTTAAATATATTGTAATTCATTTATTTTAATGAATTCTATGTTCCAAAAAATAATTTAGGTTTATTAAGTACATGTTTGAAAAATATATTTTTTTAGGCAAATTCATTATTTATAAAAAAATATGATTTAAATAAAAAATTTACTAAAATCGTAAAAATGTTTCAATGTCATTATTATGAAATACTTATTTAATTGCCCTGATTGAATTGAATATTGATAAAATTATAAATATTTATAAATCGGTTTTTTTTTATCGTTGCAGTTTAATCGTTTGATAACATTTTATATAGAAAAAATTAAGTAGTTTCTAAAACAATAATAAAAAAAATTACTGTCCATTGTCACTGAAAGAACAGATAAAAGGACTTCAATATTCTCTGAACACTCAACATACAATTTTTCCAACAAAACATGATTCCTTCCTTATACGGGAAATATTTCGTTTATGCTCAAAAATTATTGTTTCGCACGTAGAAAGTTTCGCGCGCATTCATTCCCTCTCGCTTACACTCATCTAGGGCGAAAGTTATTAATTCAAATCGTGGCAACCGCTACTTGCGTCCATTTTTTTACAGGCAACCGTGTATTATCATATGCAGCAAAAATTAAACTTCAATTTAGTATAAAATTTTCTTGAAACACTCGATGAGCGTAAATAATTAACAATAATATACCTGTTTACACCTGGGAATCTAGAGGTTGCGGCTGACTGGGAGCAGACAACCATTTTTTTTTACATTGTTCACATCATTTTCTTTCAAAGAACGTTTAATTAACTTAAAAAATATAGCTGAAATTCAATGAAATACATTTATTACAATATTTTTAATTGAAGATAATCGCGACTAATTTTTGATAGGCTATCCGGCAGCAATATATTACATTGTTATTAATCATTCATTTGAATTGAAAAAACATAAATTAATGGATACATATGGTTTTATTGTTTTTCAAAATATTTTCCTTTGACTTCAATATACTTTTGTTTCGGGTTGAACAAAATTTCACAAAGTGATAAATCAGGGGTGTATTAAACTTGGCTATTATGTACTGAATCTGGTCATTCAGACACTGGTTAGATTTTTTCCCTTAAGACGTGATAAAAAGCTATGGGTGAATTGGCATTGTAGTGATGAAAGATGATGAGACGATTTGAAGTATTTCCACAATATTCACTGATGACTTCCAGCAAATAAAATATTACAGACCAACTATTATTGACTGTAATTCGATTCTCCAGTTGCAACCGCATGACTTTTTTCAAAGTACTTGTAACTTTTGTTAAAACAATCGAAAAGATCATTAAGAGAGACCAATGGTGAAATAAAGGTGTAAGCCAAATGAGCCGGTCCAGAAATAAATATAAACAAAACAAAGGTAATGGAAAAAATAAATAATCCAAGAAGAAAAGAAAACCGGACAATCAGCGATAACAGCATTGAAATTGTAAATGAATTTACTTATATAGCAAACAAACGACCCCATTATTAAGGGCAACAAAACCACTTTGGTCTTGCAGTCTGTCCTAAGATCTAAACTTATATAGCGGAAGACGAAAGTTAAGATCTATAAAACATTCGTTCGGTTAGTAGGCGCTTATGGGTGCGAGACATGAACCGTTACAAAGAATATGCTTGCTGTATTTGAAAGAAGAGAATTCAGAATGCTACGACGATGCTGCGAGTGATAATGGAAACTGGAAAATCATATATAAATTCGAACTCAAACAATTATACAAATATGTGGATACTGCAGACTATGTGAGAGTTCAACAACTCAGCTGGGCGAGAATGCCAGGAAGTCGAATACTAAGGAGACAGATCGAGGACTCAGTAGTGAATAACAGAAAAAAAAATAGAAAAGACATCGTGGAAATAATGCAAAAACTACTGCAAATCAAACTGGTAAGGGGGTGGCTGGACATCCGTCAGAATGGAAGCGAAGGCTGAAGGTGGTTAAGGCTCACTGACATACTGTAGTACCACAAAAAGAAGAACCTTTATCGACTCATTTTAAAACACCCAAATAGTTGATTAGTGTATAGATTAAATGTGTATCGCAGCTCCTTTTTAAGCATGTTTCCAATAGTGTGAAATCCGTAGTCAATATGAATTTTTTACAGCCGAATTTGTAATAATATCGAATTTATTTATTTCATTCAATGTCTAGGGATACCTTAATCTCATTATATGTCATATGCAGATCGATCTCTATGATTTTTCATACATCGTCGATGCTTTTTTCAACAATCTCTGATGGATGACTTTCACGAAATTCATGATTGAGAGTTCACATACACCCTTAAATTCAAAAAACCAGCTAGCGTTTATAGCTAGCTATTATTTGAATAATTTATCAATTGTTCAATTCTGTTATATGTACGTTGAATAAAAATGTTTGATGTACTGATATTGAGATAAACAAAATTAAATATATTAGAAAAAGGAATAAAACAATTTTATACTTTCTTATCTATCACTTTTATTTTTAAATTTGTGTGACTATAGTTTCGTAAACCAATGTTATATTATCAAACACTATTTTAAAACAGTTAGTTTCAAAGTAGTGTTTGAGAATGTAAAATCGTTTTACGAAACTATAGTCACACAAATTTAAAAATAAAAGTGATAGATAGCAAAGTATAAAATTGTTTTATTCCTTTTTAAAAAATGAACTATAACAAAGTAACGCACAAATCAATCAATAATTTAAATACATTAGAATAATAAAAAAACTTTGGCACGAAAAATTTATTATATGTAGGTTGAATAAAAATGTTTGAAGTAGTAATATTGAGATAAACAAAACTAAATACATTAGAATAATAAAAAACTATCGCACGAAAAATTAATCAAAAAAAAAAACACGATGAAATTAATTTATCGATAATAATTACATTTATTAATTATTTTCAAATGAATTTAATGAAAAATTAAACTGCTTTACGTCTTCTTTATCTGTCAATGTAATCTATCAATGCAATTTATCATAACTATTAGAACTGCTAAATTTCAAACATTTGCAGTGACCCACGTATCCAAAATTTAAAAAAAATGTGATATTGAAGAATAGGAAATTAAGGGTAAATAAGGATTTAATAGACAACGAACCAGATGATGAAAAAAATTATAACCAATCAATAGTAACATGAAGATTAGACGAAACCCAAACAGATTTACCACTAAAGACTAAATAACTCGTTTTGACTTCTCGACGCGCTTTCGCTAATCATATTAGCATTATCAGAAGATGGTTCAGTGTGATTGAATTAACATCATTAGAAGAGAGCGAAACGCGCGTCGAGAAGTTACAAAAAGTGATTTGGTGTTTAGTGATTAATCCCTTTGAGTTTAGTGTTTCACAATAGTTCCAATGGAAAAATTGATGATTATATACTATGTAACACCAATTCGATTAGTTATATAAAGCCATGACACATAATATAATACATAAATAAACAAATCCATTTTTCAAGGCAATTTGTAAAAGTGGCACAAAAAAGTACATGTAAGATTGTCATTGACGTCACAAGTATAGAACAAATTATTGAAGTGATACACCTAGGCATCTTAAAAATAAGTCAAAGATCATTTGATCTTTACAGTAGCAAAAAGCTAATACAGTGGCAGGATGTTTAAACAATACAATTTAGAAAAATACAGATTAAAACGGAAACGAAGGTCATAATAAGACCAATAAGGAAATACTAATCAGAAACAAGATCTGAGACATTTAAAATGCAAAGTCTAGTGAACACAGGAGAGATGAGAGTATTATGAAGGATTACTATACACTGTAGAATGGACGAAGTCAGATAAAAATGTAACGTGGAAGAGATAAGAGTGGACACAATAGAAAATGAGAATGGGACAATCACATAATTAGACTGACTTGATTTTGTATAAAAATTGTCAATTTGACGGAAGTAGTTTAGAAAGTTAATTTAAAAGAAGAAACATTATACGAGGGTAGTTTGAAAAGTTTCCAGCCTCAACATGAAGATGGCATTACTCGTCAAAAATATCCTGGTAATATAATTGCCCATACGTTGAAAGATAACCTTGAAAATTTCAGCTATATCAGATGTTCAGTTTTTGTTAATAATGTTTCTGTAAAGATGGAAAAATCGAATATCTAGCCGTCAGAATGCAATTCTTGCATTTCAAAGCCAATACGCCTATGTAAATTAAATTCGAGATATACGTATATGGATACTATCTATAGAGACTTTACACCATCATTTACCACTGTGAAATTTTGGCCAGCTAAATTTAAACGCGGTCGTATCCTCTTGGTTGACGATGAACATTCCGGATGGCCAAAAACTGCAACTACTACCGATAACATTGAAAAAGTTCACCAAATACTGCTAGACGTCCATCGAATTAAAGTTAGAAAGATAGCAGAGGCAGTGGGCATCCCGAAATAACGTGTTTATCATATATTGACTAAAGATTTTGGTATGCTAACCGCGAGTTGGGTGCCGCAATTGCTTACTCAGGATCAAAAATGTATTCGAATAAACATTTCCGAAGCCCTGATAAAGCAGTTTAAGAAAAACAAGTCGGAGTTTTGGCGTCAATTAATAACTGTAGATGAAATTTGGATACACCACTACACTCTTGAAACCAAGGCCCAATCGAAATCGTGGACTGCGAAGGGACTGTTCCACCGACCAAGAAAGTGAAGGCGACTGTTTTCTGAAATAGTCATGGAGTTGTGCTAATCAACTATCTTAAAAAGGGGAAAAATAAGCACAGGGGCATACTACGCATGATTACTTGACAAATGAAGGCAGAAATTTCTGCAAAATAACCGCATTTGAAGAAAAAGAAAATTTTGTTACATAAAGACAACGCATCATCTCACACTTCAGTGGTCGCCATCTCAAAAATTTATGAATTGGGATTCGAATTGATTGACCACCCACCGTATTCACCAGATCTGGCCCCCAATGCCTTTTTTCTCTTTCTTAGGTTCAAAGTTTCGCTAGGAGGACAGAAAGTTTCATCGTATGTGAAGGCCATCACGTTCGTAAACGACTATTTTGCATAGAAACATGTCAACTACTATTTGAATGGATTAAAGAGGTGGGAACATAGCTGGAAAAAGTATATTTAATAGGTGTTTCGGTTAATAATGTCGATTTTTTCGCAAAATTTGAGCGTTTATTTCCATAACAAAATGAATTACATTAATAACACTAGTTTACAAAATTTAACTTTTTTATATACTCCGAAAGAAATATATATATATATATATATATATATATATATATATATATATATATATATATATATATATATATATATCTATATATATATATATATATATATATATATATATATATATATATATATATATATATTTCTAAATCATTCCGGGTGTCTATCCGTTGATTCTGTGAAGAGTCACGACGTTAATCTCATTTGGTATTTTCAAGTATTGTCCGCTTCGACTGAAGAGTCCAACTTGGACCAGTCCAGTTGGACTCTTCTTTAAACCTAAAAGTATTAGCAGAAATATTCTATCACGTCACATTTTTTTCTACAATCAAATTATTTTTCTCAACTACCCTACGTTGTTACTTCAGTTTAATATTTATTTATTCGATTCAAACAACAAACATGTTGTTTGAAATTGAATTAAAATGTCGATTAGAAAGTGTAAACAAAGTTCTGATCGTTTTTGCTACGTTTGTGGACAGTTTATATTTTCAAAAAAAAACGAAGACCCATTGTAAATTCGTTAAAGAGTGCATATTTTCATTATTTGGGATTTCCTGTTGCGAACCAAGATAAAAAGTGGGTGCCTCATGTGTTTTGTAAAAGCTGTAGAATCGTTTTACTCCAGTGGTCATCAGGAGATAACATATAACTTCTTTTTAGTTCACCAATGTTATGGAGAGATCCTAGTAATCAGAAAAATGACTGTTACTTTTGTGTTACGAAGACAATGGGATATAATACAAAAAATAAGGCGAGTATTGTATAAGCCGAAATTCCATCTGTTATTAAGCCAATTTTACATTCGAAAAATCTTCCATATCCAATTTGTTCCAGAAATTTTAAATGTAATTAATTAAATGATCTTATAAAAGATTTAGAACTATCATGATCTGAAGTAGAGTTTCTTGGTTCTCGCCTGCAACAATGGAATTTATTAACAGCAGACACGAAAGTTACGTTGTCCAGAAACAGGAGGAAAGTTTACTCAGAATTTTTTAAAAGATAAGGGGAATATTGTTATTGTACTGAAATCCCAGGACTTTTTATAGCAATGAATCAAAACTATAATAAAACAGAGTGGTGTTTATTCGTAGACTCTTCAAAATATAGTTTGAAAGCTGTTTTATTACACAACGGGCATAAGAAACCGTCTATACCAATAGGACACGCAGTGAATATTAAAAAAAGTTATGAAACGATGTGTACTTTAATGAATTTAATAAAGTATGAAGAACATCAATGGAAAGTGGGTAGAGACCTCAAAGTTTGTTATTGAGACTGCAGGGTAGTTACACAAAATACTCTTGTTTCATTTGTCTGTGGGACAGCAGAGCCAGAGAGCATCATTATGTAAGAAAATAATGGTCTATTCGGAATGAGTATATTCCGGGTAAAATGAAAATTAAACATGAGTCGTTGGTGGATACAAAAAACATTATTCTACTCACTTTACACACTAAATTCGAACTTATGACCATTGTGAAGGCGCTAAACAAAAACAGTGATGCTTTCCTGTATTTACAAAAAATATTTCCAAGTATTACTGAAGCAAAACTGAAAGATGGGATATTTGTTGGCTCACAGATCCGTAAAGTTGTAAAATATCCTCAGTTTGAAAGCCTTTTATCTGTTAATAAAAAAGCTGCTTGGAAGTCATTTAAAATGGCCGTCGAAGAATTTTTGGGAAATAAAAAACTTGAAAATTATAATAATATTCCTGCTTATTTATTGAACAATTTTCAACAGATGGGAGTGAACATGTCACTGAAAATTCATTTCCGGTACTCGAATTTGAGTTTTTTCCCTGAAAACTTAGGAAATTTGAATGAGGACAACGAACAAGGGAAACGTTTTCATCATCATATATCCTGTTTATAGCGCTATCCGCCTTTGGGTTCCTAATCGCCAGTTATTTCTATCCTCCCAGTCATCCTCCGAGAGATTCCTTGCCGACATAGCTTTTGTTATTCCATGCAACCATGTTATGGGCGGTCTTCCTCTTTTCCTCCTTTCCGTAGGCATCCACTCCAGAATCCTTTTAGGTAGTCTTTCCCTTGGCATTCGCCTCACATGTCCATACCAGCCTAGTTGTTTCCTTTCGATGTCATCAATTATTGTGTGTTCTACCCTCATTAAATTTCTGACGTCCTCATTTCTAACATGTTCAAGTCTAGATTTACCTGCCGATCTTCTCCAGAAATCCATTTCCACTGCAAGTAGGCTGTTTTTTGCTTGTTTGTCAGCTGCCATACTTCCGAGCCATAAATCAGAGTGGGTTGTAATATAGAGTTATAAATTTTCTTTTTTGTCTGTGCTCTAATATTTTTTTGCCATAATATTGAGTTCAATGCTCCGATAACCTTCTTTCCCTTTGTTATTCTGTCTTTTATTGTTTCGTTGTTTCGGCCAGTCTTGTTGAGTCTTGAGCCCAGATATACGTATTCCTCGCAGCACTTGATATATTCGTTGTCCAAAATCAGATCTCCTGGTAGTTGTTCTTGTCCAATGTTCAAATATTGTGTCTTCTGTGTGTTAATTTGCAATCCCCATCTCCTGTATTCTTCGAATAGTTTCCGCGCCATATATTCCAGGTCTTCCTTATCCTGGGCGATCACCACCTGATCATCAGCGTAGTGTAATGTATATAGAGTTGTATCCTCTATTGTTATTCCCATGCCATTACACTTTCGTTTCCATAACCTCAGCGCTTCATCGATGTATATATTAAATAGGGTAGGTGACAAAGAACATCCCTGGCGTAAGCCTTTAGTTACGTTGAAGCCTTTTGAAAGTTTATTACCCATTTTTATTCTAGATGTTGTGTTTCTATAGAATTCCTTAATGGCATTTGTAATAGTCACATTAATATTAGATATCTCTAGGACTTCCCATAGTTTTACAATAGGGACCGTATCGTATGCTTTTGTTAGATCTACTAGAAGTAGGTGTACATCTTGTGACCGCATTGTCTTCTTTTCAATAATTTGTGTTAGGCAGAAAATATTGTCTATTGTTGTGAAACGTTGAAACGTTTTCACCAAGATTTAAAAATTTTCGAAGAACGACATAAAGGATTTTGGGATGAAAACATGTTAGGGGATTACTGTTGGCCCATTATACGAGAAACCGATCAAAAAAACTATAAAAAGAAGGCGAAAATTAACTATTTTTTTTATTATCCATAATAAGATTTTTTTTTCTAAACTTTTACCTAAATGAACAATAATTAACAACATTCACCTGGGTTATAAAAACCATGTAAACTAGTGTAATCAAAGTATTGGCCATCGTTAACTATTAATTTTGCCCATCTTTCTGTCAAATAATTGATTTCGCGCTAAGAGAGCTTTTGGTTTTTTCAGGCCAGCCATTCATCAAGTCAAATTTTGTTCTGAAAGACCGTGCTGCATCGATAGAAATAAGTTGTACTCCGAAGGGGGTAAGTCCGGTGAACACGGCGTATGTGATGGATGTCCTATTTAACGTTTTCCAAATAGTTTTTTAAACATTTTGTAACATGGGACCAAGCAATGGTTGAATGAAAAAAGTTTATTAAGCTTCCCGGCAAAACGCATGCATAATTGAACATATTCAAAGCTATTAAAAACCATGTTTTTTTGAACAATGACAATTAATAACGAACTGGCTTTTGTTGGCGTATATTTATCATCCAATAGGCTATAGACGTCATTAGTCTATACCAACAAATGTACTAGTAACGCCATCTCTTAGAAAAATCGACATTGTTAACCGAAACACCTATTATATATAATAAAATTGCATATCTGCACTACACAACAGCCAAACCCAAATAGTCATAAATAGCACGCAAAAAACTGACGCCAGAACAAAATGGTAGCGTGATTGTGCCCCACCCAGTATAATCTTCGTTAGGTACACGGTCATCCATTTAGATGTTAGATATTAACAGTTAAATTCGTCCTGTTCTTAAAAAAGGAACATCATTCAAATAAAGCTAATCAAAACTGTAACTGGAATGAAATTTAAAATATCCAAAAAGCAAACAATGAAATCACCTTTCTTTATTTATAAAATATACAGAGTCACCGTGGTAATTCTGAAATTTTCCAGCTGAAATAACAGACTTTTCAACAATTCGTACGGTTAATATGATTTCTTTAAGCTTATTATTACGCCCCTTTTCAACATGGAAAATTGGCGTTCCCATATACTCGGCTGCTCCTTTCTCTATCCCGCTCTCTCTCCCCTTTTTTTAATTTAGTTTGAAGAGTTTTCGGCTAATGCCCCCTCATCAACAAAGTATTTGTTGTAAAGTGCGTCGGTCATTGTTGGGCGCCGAAGGCCAAGAAACGGCCGTGGAAGGCAGGAGGGCAAATTACGCGTTTATTTAATAAAAGGGGATTATGAACGTTGTTTATAAGCGGGAAAAGTGTTTCGGTTTTTTGGATAAATCGACCTTATAAAGAAGATATGAGATTATGGGGCTTAGGATTTAATGTACGACGATATAATTTATTTTATGAAAACGATATGATTTTTTTAATCTAATAACTTCAGTAATATAACATTTTTATTGCAAACCTATGAAAATATATGCTTTCGCCTTAAATTCTCGGTTACTTACCTCAATAAATATATATTTTTTATGCGTCCGAATTTTAAAATCAAATAAAACAACAATTAGATGCTTTGAAAATATTTACTTTAAAGGGAAGCAAAATTTCTGTCTACTTAATCATACTAATTATCAATATGTAATGATCAACTGTATCTTTAAATATAGGTAGGGTGACTAGACGAACTGTTTCTCGGTCGTTTACTAGGAGAAAAATCAATCCACATACTTTAGGACCGACTTCGTTCTTTCAGAGCTCATCAGTTAAGCTCAGCTGCTCTTCTTCTGAAGTAATCGAACCAGACCCAATACAGACATAGACAATATAGGTGAACATTATACGGTAACGCCGGTTACGACCTGTAACTTGCGACAGGAGGTCGCCCTTGCGGGCTAGATTAAAGAAAAGTAAATTTCTCCCATTAGCAATCGAATGAGAAAGCAAATTTTTCTCCTAATAATTGAACGAGAAACAGTTCTAGTCGTACTACCTATATTTAAAAACACTTGGCGTTACCGTATAACGTTCGCCTATATTGTCCGATTTTCGAAATTAAAGACGACTGATTCTGGGTCGATTATTAGTTCTCAAGGGTCAGCTAGAGACCCCCAAAAACAAAAAGCCCCCCTTCAGAATCGAAATTTCATTAGAAATTAGTAGGAGCCTCCGGGCTAACTAAAAAACCTGGCTGAAGAAGTCGAAGTCGATTATTTCCAGAGAAGAGCATCTGAGCTTAACTGATGAGTTCTGAAAGTACGAAACCGGTCTTAAGATGTAGATTAATTTTTCTCTTAGAAATCGAACGAGAAACAGTTCGTCTAGTCGTACTACCTGTATTTAAATATACAGTTAATCATTATGTATTTATTTTATGTGAAATATCATTCAATGGCATTAATGTTTGAAAATAATTTCGGATATATGTTCGCCGCGGCTACTTCTGACAGAGCGCATTCCATCAATCCAAATTTCGACCACTTTTTCAAGCAATTGAAGTCTTATTGCCGCATTTGTCAAAGTTATGTTGGCTTCCAAGGCCATAGTTGCTGGTTTATCGGCAGAGATTAAAGAATTTACACAAACCCAAAGAAATAATCTAAAAATCTATCTCACCGACTCTTCCCTGCATTAATCGAGTGTTGCGTTGAGCCATTATGTTGGAGCCACATCTCCTCCAGATCAATACCATTCAAATTCGGAATTAAATAATTATTGATCATCGCTCTGTAATGATCCCCATTAACTTGCCCAATGCTGCCTCCGGCGTACAATCCGCACCTCAAGATGCATATTTCTCTATATAGGTAACGGTAATTGTTGGATCATTTGCGGATTATTTTCACTTCAAATGGAGCAATTTTAATTATCAACGTAATCATTTAGCCCAAAACAGCTTCATTGCTGAACCAAATTTTGCGGTTAAATTATGGGTCAGGTTGCAATTGATTTTGAGCCCATTCATCGAACATACAACGATCTTGTGACTTGAGTTCTTGGATAAGCTGGAGTTTGTAAGGAACCAGACCAATATCATTCGGCGAAATGTTTACGCTTAGTCGAATAACAAAGCCCAACTTTCTGCAAACGGCGATTTTCATCAACACTGTCAGCAAAAGCGGTGACATTTTGGTCGGAACGCACAATTTTTTGTCTTGTGTTTGTTTTAAAATCGAGCAGCCTGAAATGCGTTCGGAATTTGAGAGATCGCGCTCGTAGCATCGTGAATGGTTCGTTTTTAGTAAGCATCATTATTCACCAGATGTAGATGTGATAGATTAAAGCAAGAAACTTTTGTTTTTTTTTAGAAAAATTGAAAAAAGTGAGTTTCGAATGGTTATTAAACACTTATACTTAAAAGGATTAACACTGAAAGGGATCAAAGCTGAGTTGGATGAAGTTCATGGCACGTCCGCTCCTGTGTTTGCAATTATTTATAATTGGGTAAATGAGGTCAAACGTGGTCGTACATCCACAATAAATAAATATTGTTGGGGGCGTCCAGTAGAAGTGACTACTCCCGAAATAATTAACAAAATCCACGACACGGTTTTAAGTCATTGACGAATCAAAGTGCGCAAGAGAGTTGAGGCCACAGGCTTATCGCAAGGTACAGCCTTTTCAATTTTGCACGAAAAATTTGGTGTGAAAAAAAATCGGCCAGATGGGTGCCACGTTTGCTCTCAGTGGAGAATAAACAAAATCATGTGGTCGATTCTGAGGTTGTTTTAGTGCTTTTTCGTCACAATCCTGATGAGTTTCTGCGTCTTTCTGCGATACATAACTGTGGACGAATCATGGATACACTAATACACTCCAGAGACAAAGGAACAATCAAAATATTATGCGTCGTTATTGCACCTGTTGAGCGAAGAAATTAAGAAAAATCGTCCTCATTTGAAAAAGAAAAAGAAAAGAAAAATGCACGGGTGCACACCTGTACACTTTCAATGGCCAAAATCATGGAATTAAAGTTCGAATTATTGCAACATCCATCGTATTCACCGGAGTTGGATCCCAGTGACTTTTTTTCCAGAACTTAAAAAAAAATGGTTCAGCGGATAACGGTTCACATCGAACGAGGAGGTCATCGCCCAAACAAATCTATTTTAAGGACCTTCCCAAAATCATACTTTTTAGACGGCTTAAAAAAAATGGAAAAGTGTATAGAGCTAAAATGGGATTATGCTGAAAATTAAAAAAAAAATATTTAAAATAATTTGTTTTTCTATCTTTTTCTAAGGACTTATTGAACGACCCTCTTAACATAATTCATATATGTTCATCCATAAAGTGCACGAAGTGCTCTATAAGTTTGGCTCACCGAACATTGATTTTGATAATATATTTCGACAACCGAAAGTGTTGCAAGCATTGCTCTGATGTTAAATGTTCTGTGATGATTTGCCAGACTATACTAAATAATTTTCACTACAAGCTACACAAACTCACAGTTCGTTTGACAGCGACCCCTATAGGAAGTTCCAACACTCTTAGCTCACTTAGTCTGCTGTTGTTTGATATTGTAAAAATATATAGATATTTTACTATTTTTACTATTGAAAAACGGCTAGTTTTAAAAAATCGTAAATACAACGCACGTACCCCGCAAAATATTCCTAAAGGTTTTAAGAATTTAAGTATTGAATTGATGTAAAATTTCCATTCCGTTCGTTCCTTCCAACATCCATTTTTTTTGAGAATTAAAGAAAATTTGCATTTGCTAAAAAGTATGTTTAATCCATATAGTATGTGCCGTTCTGTTTGATGGCCTTTCTTCACATATCCGGTAGATGCATAATACCGCGCTCATAGAAGTTCTGAGGTTTTGGTTTAAAAAACTGATCCACGGTAATTTTTCAAGTTTTCCAAGGAGGTAAAGTTTTTCCCATCTAAGCTGTTTTGAAGCAAACTAAATAATTTGTAGTTGAAGCGCACAAGATCAGGAGAGTACGGTGTATGGATCAAAACATCCCAGTCAGGTTGTAAAAATGTGTGTCGAGTGGACAAAGGGACGTGTGGTCTAGGATTGTCTCTATTGAACCCAATGACCATTGTTTCATCCAAGTCATCTAGTTGTGAACAGTGTTTCTTCGAATTAATGATAAAGTTTTCAGGTTCGATTCCTTTTCAGTCCCATCAAACGCATAGCACAATCTTCATCGGATGTAAACTGGCTTTTGCGCTTAACATTATTATCCGCAATACACTTTTAATCACCTGTAACCATCCAGTTTAAAAATGTATCCAATTAGATGCGCTTAAATAGTGAATCCGAAGAAGAAATTCGGTCTATCAAATTTTTCGTCGTTAACTCATGCGACACCCATTCAACGATTTTGCTAACCATTTCAAGTTGACGTAGTCTCCTTGACATCGTTGACTGCTTGATTCAAAGAATTTTTCCGATCTCTCGAGTTATTCTAGCTGATCAATTAGTGCCGGTCGACGAGAACGCTAGGATTAAAATTGTTTTCACGAAACTTTCTGGATCTAGCGGAGGCCCGGACCGAGGTCATCGAAATAGTTTATTGTGCCGCGTTGGCGGTCTGCTCGGCTCTTCAGGTCATCTTCGTGATTTTTTTAAAAACGGTGAAAAAAACTCTAAAAAGATCAAGAGCATTAGCTAAAATGATCAAAGCTAAAATGATCAAAGTTCGTATGCCACCTAAGGACATTGATCAGAAAATAAAGCAAGAAAATGAATATCTCAGACAGAGAATAGAACTAGAATAGAGAGAGAATTTACTAGAATAACAATCATCTTTCAGAGTTGCAGTCCGTTTTTTAAATTTTTTTCGTATATTTGCGTTTATCTCCGAAACGGCGGGAGCTAACTTGGCGAAAATAGTGGCAGTGGATCGAACGGGGTTTCTGTGGATCGAACGCAGCGGCAGTGGATCGAACGGAATAATAAATATAAAAATAAATATTTATCATTGAAAATGGTTTTATTGTTTTTCAAAATAGTCTCCTCTCCTGTCACTTTCACATACATTTGAATCAATTTTCATAGCACTTTTCCCATTCCGATTGAGATAAATCCAAAACATACATTTTGAACGGATCAACCGCTTCTTCTGCGTTGAAAATCGTTGACTGCCTAGTTTACTAGTTGACCACCTGTTTTTCTTCACGGACAGGAACAAAAGGAAACCACTGAGTGCCAAACCAGGACTGTACTCCTGGTGGATGACTCATCAATTCTATGTTTTAACCGGTCAAATATTGAGTTGTTCGGTCCGATGTGTGAGAGCTCGCGTTGTCGTAGAACAGAATGATTCTGCGTCGCTAGTTGCTTTTTCTTATTTCTTCAAAGACTTCTGGTAGACACATGGTTGTGTACCATTAAAAATTTACCGTCCTACGATTGTCTAGTGGCACTGTATCCACATGCCCATTTATCAAAAAAAAAAAAACTTTTGTTGGGTTTGGCTCTTTTTGAAAGACCCATACAGTCGACTGCTGTTTACTTTACAAATAGATCTAAGATTATTCACCCAGGTAGATGTTATACACGGCTTTCGACGCACCACGATTTATTTTTTGAGCATTTCTTTACACCAATCGACACGAGCCTTTTTTGACCCATTGTCAAATTATGCGGAATCCAACGCGCCCCAATCTGATACACGGCAAAACGTCCATGTAAAATTTTGTGTATGCTTGTCATACTAATGCCCAGAGATGCCTCAATATCAGGGTATGTCACATGACGATCTTGCTTTATCAGTTCACGCACAGTATCGATATTTTCTGACACAACAACCGATTTTGGACAACCTTCATTAAATTGGTCTGCGAGCGAATGACGGCCACGATTGAATTCACTAAACTAGTGTATACAGTGGTTTTAGATCGTGCTTCATCGCCAAAAGTCGAAGTGAGTTGGTCGATGCACTGTTGTTGAGATAATCCACGTCGAAAGTCATAGTAAATCATCGTACAAAAATACTCACAAGTTTAATTCCATTTTTTAACATAGATGCAATTTTCAACTCACTAAAGAACACAAATAGCGTCTGTAGGACAAAACGTTGTGAGTACATATACAGTTAACAATGTCAAACTTTACGATGTATATGTCAGATGGCACCTAGCAACACCATTGTTGCCAATTCCAGATGCATAAACAGCAACCCTCGTATTTATTTCGAAGTCTTTACTCATCAACCATCAGTCAGGCGATGTGGCATCTACCTTCAGCTTCAAAGTGGTTTTAATCTAATCAAATGAGCAGCTGATTTATTCATAGAAAAGAGACACAACGATTCCTTGATATTTGTTCACTCCCACAGGTCAAGTACTCTTTAAATTATACCTGTTAAATTTTAGAACAAAACTGAATGTCACAAATCATATCAAAAGGACAAAAATAAACAAGTCTCGTTTTTTAAAAACCTTATTTATTTTCTTATATTTCCTCTTCATCAAAATCGCCCCAACTTAGGCGTAAGCGTCCTGACACATTTTTGTCCCCATAAACCCATAAGTATAAGTAATCTATTTCGGGAAATTCTGTTTACACTGCGGAGTTCGGGATAAAAAGGGCTCAGTGATTCCCATGTCTCAACCTCGACGTCCACATTATCCCGAATTCCATAATACTTAAGTTTTATCTCGGATTGTATCGATCAAGATAAAGCTCTTCGACCTCCGGGTTGGGTGATGGTCAGCTTACGGAACTGAGAGTAGTAACAATACCGGGGGTTGTTAAAATCCGCAAATTTTGAATCTACACGAAAACTTTTCAATCTAAGAGGTTTAACTTGTTTCATTTATCGAAAATATATGTTCTGCTTAACTTAAATAAAGTTATCTCATTTTGTTTCTTTTACCTTTAACTATAATTGTTCCTATTTCATTCAACTTCCCAAGATTTTCAACTTTTATCCTCATTATAGCAATATAAACGCATAAGTTACATTACTGCTAATTATTTCAACATACCATATAGTAGTAAAATATGAATATTTACATCACAACCGTACAAATACTTTTGCTACACCTTAATATAATCGTAAAGTTTATTTGTTCTAGTTATTGCAAAACTTTGTTGTGTATTTTTGTAAGAAAGAGTGCACAAAAAAGTTATAAAAAACGTAACGTGAATATAACTTACTAATAAAAAAATGTTAGATAGTTATGTACTGTAATATATATATATATATATATATATATATATATATATATATATATATATATATATATATATATATATATATATATATTATAGTTAGGCAGTTATGCACCGAAACCGCAACCGGTGGAACACATAGAACCTGCGTCTCCACCAAAATGAGAAGTCTGTTAGCTTCTTGACCGGGAGCGAGCCCCGCCCATCCCTTACACTGGAGGGCATATGTTTCGTCTGTTGGTGGTTAGGCTCATTAGGGTACCTATGCCCTCCCGCCAAGGTGACAGTACCCTGATGAGTCTAACCACCAACAGACGAAACATATGCCCTTCAATGTAAGGGATGGGTGGGGTTCGCGCCCTGTCAAGCAACTAACAGAATTCTTATTTTGGCGGAGACGCAGGTTATTGTGTGTTCCACACGAGATTGTGGAATCCAGCGGTTGGGCTGCATAACTTCCGACTACTGTTGTCTTATTGGATGTACTCCAAAGAAATAAAAAACTGCATGTATCACCTATCCGACGAGAAGTCGGCGAAAGTGTGGGTTGTTTAATTGCGAATAGAGTCTCCCATTTTTTTGGCGGGAGGGCATATGTCGGTACCCTAATGATTCTAATTACCAATATGCTCTCCAATGTAAGGGATGGGTGGGACCGGCTCCTGGTCAAACAACTAACAAAATCCTCTAATATATATATATATATATATATATATATATATATATATATATATATATATATATATATATATATATATATAAACACATATATCAAACAAAAGATAACAACATGGGCAACGGGTTGAATGGAGCAACACGTAGGTCATTTAAATCAATAAGAATATAGTTGAAATATGGAAAAGAAGATTCGTAACATGAAACTGTTGATTGTGATAACTAATAATGTAAAGACCCACATGAAATTATATAAAAAAGCAAGAAAAAGGAATACCGGCATACATCACTTATACAGGATTTTCAGTTCATTGAAATAATAATATACAAGATATATTTATATATACGAATATTAGCACTCTATGTTATAAAACAGTAACCACTGCAAAATATTTCTATGTAATACTTTTTTAAACCAGAGGCATACCGAACATTTTTGAAATATTCCTCGTATACATCTAAAAGAAAATAGCAGGATTAGTGGCTTTTTTTCTTTTTTGGCAACGCCTATTTCGAATTTTCCGTATTGTTGCCCGGGAAAATACCTGGAACATCCGTTTTTCCAGATCCCTCAATAAAGCCTCCATAAAAGATTTTTGATTGGTTGAAATTACATGATGGCTGAAGATAACTCTCCAACCATACAACAATTTCTGTTTTACAGTCCGATTCAAACGCATAAGAGACGCCAAATATGGTTATGACCAACTAAAATCGATCGTTAGTTATTGGGTGAGCAATTATGTTCAATTAATAATATTCTTATTAGAGTCTAAGACTTCTATCCTATAGAACTTATGTCAATAATATTCTACCGAATGATTATTGATCTTGATATTTTAGCATAGTTTTTGAATACAAAAAACTGATCAACAGATATTTTATTAGAGTATCAATTAAATATTTATATACAATCAACATCATTTAAATGATCATTTCAGGATAAGCTTGGTATGTATTTATATAATATAAAAAATAAAACGTACCCACTTATTTTTTTACACTTATTTTATAACATCCATAAACGCGACAAATCCAAATGGTATTAACAAATATTCGGTTTGAAAATAAGTTTGTTTTAAAATGAAATGAAATACATTTAATATTCAAAAACATACTATTTACTGTTTTATATCGCATTTCCAAAACGTCTGATGCAAAATAATGAAGCCCGATCCACCCATGTCTTTTAATACTCTCTTCATCGGTGATTTTCATTTATAGAATTCTACAACGACCGCAATAGATAATAATTCAAGGGCACCAGGTCCGGTAAATATAGGCGATAATTAATAACGTATGGAATCTGGTATTGCTGCCTTAAGAGCGCTTAAAAAGCCCTCTTGAAAAAATGAAAAATATTTGCTGTAAGTTGGTACCAATGTACTTGATTGTCACGTAGTGTTGGCGAGTTTTGGCGCGATCTGTCGGCTAGTTTGCTTACAGCCGTTGGTAAACTAGGCGACCTCAAATATGTTATACAAGTTTTAAAATGGATACAAATATGTCAAATTTTGCGTTGCCAACGAAACTTGTTGTGAAATTGAATTGTGAAACAATATTTTGTACATGAGATGGGTTACGGTACCTGTTTTGAAGGAGCAGAATTTTTTTCAAAAAGAGCAACGCTGTTTGCGTTGCTTGGTTGTTGAAAACATGTTTCAACGTGCCGATCCGAACTCAATGTTTATGAAACGAATCATCAATAGATAGATGAATATATGTGGATTCACATGGTCGAACTTCGAAATGGTGCTTCGGTAACAAGCCAAAATCTAATAGTCTAAGTCAAATTATCTCAAAAGGCAGTGTAATGTTGACTGTTTTCTTTAGCCATCGGATTACGATTTTTTGAGCAAAAACACAACGAATGTCATCAACCAACCAACGTCTTCGTCTGATATGACTTTCTTTTGTTCCACACACTGAAATTATTTCTTGGTGGAAGATGTTTCCAATCCATTGAATTCGTAAAATACAGAGCCTTCATTTAATCCCGAAACCTGCGTGATCTATAAATGTGGAAAACCAACCCGACAAGTTGGTAATGATTAACACGAAATCACTATTTTTCTTAAACTACGATACGTTATTGGTTTTTTCAGCTTTTATAAATACTCTTTTTCTTTGAATTATATACACAGTTTAGCACTAATAACGAAAATAAACATAACATTTGATCAGTCCTGTATTAAAAAAAATGTTTAAATAACTCCATTGGAGCAGATGCCATGGGAGGAAAAAAGAAACTGCTGTTGATGAAATGCAAGCAACAACAATTATTTCTTTTAAATAATCAAGTGTGTTTTAGAGGTGTTTTTAACATAATTTTTGTTGCTCAGGAAGTATAAAAATCAATACAAATCAAACCAATAAATTGAAAAAACGCAGCGAACAAATCTCAATGACAGATCTACGGGAAATTTTTGTAAAAAATGAAAATTTAAATAAATCATCTAGTCACATGGCTTATCGAATTGAATGAAGTCTCTTTAAATTCACAGAAGGAGCTGAAGGGCAAATTTAAGAGTGTCTATAAGAGGTGTTCCTACGACTAAATAATTCACTGGCATAGTTGCTGATTGGTAAATCACACTAAATGAGATCTATTTTGAAGATAACAAAATAGGTTTGGATAAATGAATCAAAAATTTATGTTTTTTATTGAACAATTCCTGGTATTTTTTTAAGAGTACCTATAAGAATTGTTCTTACGGCTATAAATAAGTCACTGGCATAGTTGCTGACTGGTGAATCGCTCCAAATGAGATTTATTTTGAAAACAACAAAATAAGTTTGGGTAATTAAATCAAAATTTTGTGTTTTATTCAACAATTCCTGGTATTTATTTGACAGAATGCAAAACCAATTTCATTCTAAAGAGAAGACTTTTTGATAATGTAAATAATCATAAAATTTGATATTTTCTGAATTTTCTTCACGCCGTTTAAATAAAAATTCACCTCATCGTGAAAAACAAAAAAGATCTTTCAACAATGACCATTTTACGACATGGTAAACTCGATGATATTTTTATGTTACGTATTTTTATTTCTCACGTTCAGATCACTTAATTTCATGTTATCTTTTTTCCAAGATAATTACCTCTTGTATCTAATTTTGGTCAATCAGAAAGCACACGTAAACACACGGTGGATCTATCGAATGCAGCCAAAAACAAAAACAGACCGCTGACTCATAATGGCGGTTAATGACGAGGAAAGAAAAAAAAACTCTCGCACACAGCTGTCTCTAGCACACACTGTGACAGGATTTAAAGTAATTATATTTGTTCTTTTTAATTAATTACAAGAAAAAGACAATTGCGTCGTAATTACAATGTTTGTAACAGCAGTTGTGCTTGGACTCTCTTTATTTTTAAATCACTATAGTTAAATGCACCTAGCAGATATTATTTTTCGATTATGAATTTGACGCGAAAGGCGAGAAGTAATTACGAAATAATGAACGTTTTAATTAAATCGTTTCAATATTTTCTCGTGTAATTTTGGTAACTCATTAATTTGGAATATGTTGATCAAAATGTTGTATGTTGAGAGAACAAGAAAAAGAATGGTTTTCCAAAGGTATTGCAGCCCTTCATCATCGATATACTCATCGGACCTTTTAAGAGATTATGTTGAAAAATTAAATTGTTATTGTTAGAGCAGATAATTAAACAATCTTCTTGTATATAATGGGTTGTCTAATAAGAAAAGTGTTAAAACTTGAGGTGCAATCATAACTAAAGGGTTATTAAACTAGCACTATAAATTTTTGTAAAACGTCATAGAAGTAATTTTGTTCTTATTCCCGCCAAAATTGACATTTGAGTTTAGTATTGTTTGGCATCATCGCGAAAAGGTATATAGTTTCACAGCGTATACAAATTGTTAAAATTTATTACAAAAAGAATGAATCTACTCAGGCTACGTTTCGTGCCTTACGTGAAATTTGTGGTCAACATAATCGACTCATAAAGTTTACTATTCGTAATTTGAATAAAAAAAATCGAATCAAATAGTACTGTTTGTGATACTAAGAATCCAATACATCAAAAACTTAAACGTATTGATTAAAACATCGATGCTGTGAACCAAAGTGTGAATGAAAATTCAGAACAATCAATTACACATCGTCCTCAAGAACTTGGGCTTTCTTATGCTTTCTTATGGCATTACATAGAATATCCTTCATAAAGATTTATATTTCAAAGCCTATAAATTTAGCTAATCCAAAAACTCAAACCAAATGACCGTTGCGTAAAAATTTTGCAGGTTGGGCTTTAAGGCTACTTGAAACAGATCCAATATTTCATCATCATCTTCATTCCAAAATCATCTTCAGCGATGAAGCTCATTTGTGGCTAAATGGCTTCGTAAATAAGCAAAATGGTCGCATTTGAAGTGAAGTAAATCCACATGTTGTTCTTGAAACAACTTTACATCCACAAATATTAATAATTTGGTGTGACTTGTGGTCCGGAAGTATAATTGGACCGTACTTATTTCAAAACAAAAACGGAAATGCGGTTACTGTCAATGGAGAACAATACAAAAACATGATTACTGATTTTTTTGTGTCATAAATTGGATGAATTGGACGTTTTGGAGAAGAATAAATTATGAATCTAACAGAGTAAGAATCAATTAAAACCGATGTATACTCTTAAAGTTATGGGAGTTCAAGCGAAAAGTAGCTCAACTAGCCACGCTCTACACTATGTAACCTCTATTGTAACTAATGTTACCTTTGAGCTGTCGCAATACAACCACTATTTTATATATTTTAATAACAAACGCACCCCTCCAATCATGTATAGTTACTAATATAGAATCACCCAAAAATATACCATTTAAAATGTTAAAAACAATAAGATATTGAAGTAAAAGTTTATTATAAAAACTTGAAAATTATATTTCACTTTCTGGGGTTTTTAATCACATTCACTTTCACAAGATAATGTCTGCTAAGTGGTTACCATGTTTGCGTTTGCCAATTGATGTTCATTTTACCTCTTTCAGCATCTTAGTTGGTGTTTCTTGACATATACTCTCTGTTTTTCGCTGAATATTGTCTTTAAGCTGATCTAGTGTTTGAAGTTTATTGGCAACGGTCTCTTTATGGTAACTCCAAAGAAAGAAGTGACGGAGGATGAGATCCAGAGATATTAGGGGCCTTCCCAGATCTAAAACTAATCGATTATAAAGTGTGATTTTCATAGTGCGCCACTAGAGATCGCTGTCAAATAGGGGTCAGTAGGGGTCGGTGTCAAATCATAATGGCAAATGTCATCATGGCAATCATCATGGAACGTTTAACATCAGAGCAACGCTTGCAAATAGTCAAAATTTATTACCAAAATCAGTGTTCTGTATGCCAAACTTAGAATATGTTTGTGTTCTGTATGCTGAATTATCGACAAATTCCGAACGCATTTCGCGCTGCTCGATATTAAAACAAAAATAAGGCAAAAAAATGGGTTCTGTCTGTTCTGAAGAAAATAATTGTTCCGAAGAAAATATCGCCGCTGTTGCGGGCTGTGTTGATGATGATCCAAATTTATCAATTCGTTAATGGGTATCGTTATAAAGCGATAGTGGTTATTTAATTCAGCATTTGAATGGTATTGATCTGGAGGAGATGTGGTTCCAACAGGACGGCTCCACATGTAATACAACCCACGTAACAATCGATTTATTGATGGACCAATTCGCTGAGAAAATTATTTCGAGGAACGGACCTGTAAATTGGTCACCAAGGTCATGTGATTTAACGCTTTTAGAGTATTTTCTTTGGGGCTTTGATGCATTTTTGGTCTATACCAATAAACCCGCAACCATTCATGCCTTGGAAGCCAACATAACTTCGACAATTGTGGACATAAGACCCCAATTGCTTAAAAAACAGGTCGGAAATTGCATTGATAAAATGTGCTTTGTTAGAAGTAGCCACGGCAGACATTTATCCGATTTTTTTTCTAACATTAATGCTATTGAATGTTATTTTACATAAAATAAATATTATCAAGGCATCTAATTGGTTGTTGTTTTATTAGTTTAAAGTTTGGATGTTCTTTCAAAAGCACCACAGTAACTTTTGCCGTATGGGTTGTAGCGCCAGTCTGTTGAAACCAATAGACCACATCGATTCCTAATTGGGACAACTAAAAATTTTCAAGCATATGGTATGACCATACTGAAAAAATCGTAAATGCCTATAACTTTTAGCAATTACGGTTTTTGCCCGTGCTTCTCGATTTTCAAAAAAGAAAGGTCCAACAATTTTTTGTGCGGAAACTGCACACAGTGTGAAATTTTTACAATGGAAAGGCATGCTTTCATTAATCAATTGTAGATTTTCCGTGTTTTAGTAACGAGTTACAAACCCATTTAGGTCAAAAGAGGCCTCATGAGACATCCAAAATATCTTGACAAAATTTTCATGTACTCTCTCATATTCTTCCTTAACTTTTCGAGTTATACTTTGGAGATATCAGTTATATCGATATCTGGGCATAAATGAATTTGAATATGTCGTGCTGGTAATGTCTTGAATTACCTCAGTAAAATCCATCGATAATCATTTATTACGTTCGCTCGCCACTGAAAAGCCTCAATATCAACACAATCCAAAAACATAACAATATGAAAGCTATACCTAACAGCTGTTAGTAACACACGCACATTCACACTCGAGGGATTTAAAGTCATTATATTTTTTTTTCTATTTTATTAAAAGAAAAAGATAGAAAATTTCACCATAATTAATACTTTGCAACAGCAGTTGTGCACAGATTCTGCTTTTTATATATTATTACAGCTGAATGATTATATTATAGATATGCAGAACAAAGGCTAGTATATTCGAAAAGTATGTTTAACGAAGCTTTATTTCCTAACTGTGTGTCAAATTAAACATTGTGGAAACATATTATACATCTAACCCATTAAATCGTTTTTTGATACTGTACAAAATTTTATTTAAAAATTAACAGTTTTAATTTACAATATGGTCTCCGTCGTTATTGGCTCCGTCGTTATGGCCCATCTTTCTAATAAACTTTCTATTCCCTTTTTGTAAAATGAGGGTGGCTTTGAAATAAATATTCTCCGAGTGCAGTTTTTGATAGAAATTTTTTCATCAGGAGAATTTGGTGGGTGAGGAAGTACTTCCTAGCCTAACTCTCCGATTTTTTTTTGGTGATTCACTGTCATACTCCATAATAACACCCTTTCGATTATCTTGGACGTTTCTGAGTATTTTAGTTATTTAGTATTTACTTATATAAACTGAATCCAAAAAAAATGATTCTTCAACTTAGGATTAATTTCTTGTGCAGCTTTAATCTGTATTGCAAAATATTTAGAATCTTCTAGGCATTACAGTAAAATAAATCCTAAAAAAAATTAATTATGAAATAACAAAGATCAATTATTATAGATTCATTGTAATGGTTCTTCATGTCGTTTTCTTAACTAATGAATATGAAGTACCACTTATACATTCAAAACAAAACTGTATATGTAACATTAATTAAATATGTAATTTCAATATCATCAAATATTATTCTGTATATCGTATTTAAAATTCTAAACCAATGATGAATATATCCCGCATATTAATACTATGCTTCCACATTAATAACTTTATGAATGAGAATATTGTAGTTGAAATTACCTGGATATAATATCAGAAGAGGGTCAATGAACAACAAAAACAACGAATTGTATAAATGAATAAATTGAATTTATAATTAGGAAACAATATATCCAAACAGCAGAAGACATTGATTTGTGAGGGTCATTCGAAAAGTTTTCAATACAGAAATGGCGTAAACACACAGTATGCTGGAAAAATAATGGAACTTTTTAAATTTAAAGAAAACTCTATATCTCTTTTATAAAATGAGATCATCATCAAATTCCATTCAATTGTCAAGTTATAGCGCTTAAAGTGACCGTATCTTTTGTCAGTTCATCGCAAAACGTAATGGAACAAATGGTTAATACTAAATTTTATTTCAGGCTCGATAAAACTTTTACAGAAACATTTGAATTGATGAAAAACGTTTATGGTGATCACTGTCTATCCCATGCACGTATGTTCGAGTAGTATAAGCGATTCCAATACGGTCGTGATGCTTTGGAAAACGACTCAAATACAGGTCGGCTAAAAAAGTGCATAAAATGATCGTCCACTATGTGAATTGAAATGTGAAATGGGTAGTGCAGGAATAAAGATACGATTCACGAAATTTTAACAAAGGAATTAAACAAACGGAAAGACTGTGCTTGATTTGTGCCTCACGTCTTAATTTACCATCTCACTAAGAGAGAAAACATGGATGTTCCGGAAAAGAATGTCATTAATAACCTCTTAGTGGGAAAATCATCTTTCCTTCACTGCACTTCAAGCTGGGCCTAAAGAAGGAGTTTGTAAAGGCTCTTAATAAGAATGGACCATGCTGTGCATATATAGGGAAAAAACAGCTTCAGTTGAGTACGGAAAAAATGTAAGCGGGCATATATGTCGGCCCATAAATAAGCCAACTCGTTAAGGATTGTGCCTTCGTAAATTCGATGAATGAGGCTGAGCGAAAAGCCTGAACTTCATTTGTTGCAGTTGTCGGAAATTTTTGGGCCAACGCAAAGCTGAAAACTACGTTGAACTGGTAAACAAATTACTTACTTTCTTTCAGATCCCTTGGGTGTAACATGAGCATTAAGGTGCACTATTTACACAGCCACTTAGACTGTTTTCCTCAAAATTTAGGAGACACCAGTGAGGAACAAGGTGCAAGAATTTACCAGGATATTAAAATTATGGAAGACCGCTATCAAGGAAAATGGGATACACACATGATGGCATAATACTGCTGGAGTTTTAAAAGGGACTATTCCAAAATACATTTAAGAATGTCACGGAAAAAAAGCTGCTGAAATGTTCAATGGCTAGTTAGTTTAATCGATGAATTTTTCCTTTATCTTTGAATATAATAATATTTGTATAACTTAATTTAAGGAAATATTTAACTTAAAGTAGTGTAATATATATTTCACTAAAATGTCATATCATATTTGAATTCAGGCCATCAAATTCATACTAAATCAGCTCCAAATACTCCGCCATCCAAAACAACTATTGGCCTATGTTATAGGCTCATCAGAAAGAGAAAAAAATTGAGCACCACAAAGCTATAACCAAATAAGAGGACAACATTGTCAGTATAATGTATATTGTTGTCGGAAATGTACGTTTAACTCCTGAGCGCACTACTGTTTATAACAATACTAAAAAAAGAATTCTGATCGCTAAACCCAAGGAAAAAATACACTTTTTTCACTTCGTCTACTCTACGTCCTCGTACGGTAGACGAGCTGAAAGTTGCCACCCCCGAAGGATTGCAACTGCTCCAGAAGGAATATTGGATGCAAACCTTTGAAGCTTATATAAAACACAGCAGTTCCTTTTGCGCCACCCATAACATTGGTGATAAAAAACTTTTGATTATACTCGAACTAGAACTCTCATATATTTTTTATACTATTTGTATTACACATTATCCGTATATGAGGTGTATAAATAAAGTAATAAGACTCATTTTCAGAACTTTTTAGAATTTTTTAGAAATTACAATTCTGCATTACCTCTTTCAAAGTAGTTACCTTGGGAATCAGCTATTGAGCGTTGGGGATGGTTTGTTCATTCATCATAGCAGTGCTAGGACTGAGATATAGGAATCGATTTCAACTGATCGGTTACCGCCATTCGAATTTTCTCCATTGTTCCAAAAAGGTTTCTTTGAGGTGAATTTTCAATATTGTGAAAAAGAAAAAGTCATAAGAATTCAAGTGTGTTAAATAAGGGGACTGCAGAGCCTCAGTGATTTCTTTACTTGCTAAAAACTCGTTAACTGAAATCATGTGTTGTTGAAATTATCGTGACATATACACGAATGGCCCTTTTTCGAAGTATTTTATGAACTTCTCGGTAAAAATATTGATTTATCGTTTGGTCTTGAAGCAAAGATTCCTTATAGACGATCCCTGGCTATCAAAACAGCAAAGCAGCACGCTTAATCTTCACAAAATCCTTGAATCTGTAGACACTTTCATCATTTGTTGCAGTTGAAGACCTTCCGTTGCAAGGTTCATCTTTTATCGAGTCTCAGCCTTCTAAGAACACTTTAAACCATCTGCAAACCTGAGCCCTTCACAAAAAAACTAATTCCATAGGCCTGCTAAAGTTTTGCAAAAGTTTCTGTCACACTGTGCTCAAGTCTGAAACAAAACTTGATAGCGCACCGTTGCTCTAAATTGTTCCCATTTTCAAAACGCACTAGAAAAATACGGTTCACGAAAATAATTGCTGCACACCACCAAGTGACTCAAGGGAGTTCAAACTCATACTAAAGATACATCAGTCCACCTGCCTCCCCTCCTAAAGGGAAGCAACAATGTTGCCAGATGCAACGCTAATGAATTTGTTAATTACTCCTATTAATTAAAAATCTCTTAAATATCTTAAAAGTTGTTTTTGAAACGTTTATTAGGTGAAACTTTTATTACAATTCTAAACAAGAAATCGAATATAGTCTATTATACATTCGAATTCGATACGTTATTTCGATACAATTCTACACTTTCCTACCTTTAGAAGGATTCACTTTAACCGATTCTGTGGGAAATAAACGTGAGACAAAGGTCCTTTAGTTCTACTAATCACAAAATCACGTATTCTATTACGCAACCCTATTCCTAACAGTAGGAAACTAAAATTTAAGCCGTACAATACCCATTAAACGGCGGTTATTAGGCCCGATAATTCTCTCGGAACTGATTATCGTTAGGGACGAGGTTCAGTTCGACCGCAAGAGATTAGATTTCGGGGTCCACCGTTTCATTCTCCTTTTCTATATGTATAAACATAAGCCCTAATTAGACGGAATTGAGCCTCTTTGACGGAGTTGCAGCCTCCGGCCTACGTACGGTCGAATCTGACCTGTCCTGATCATTTTGTTTCGTTCTTTTCCGTAATAACAGTGAATGAGCTTGGGGCTATTAGATGTTGAAAGGGTAATTTGAAAACGCGCTACGGATTTTAGTATGCAAAACCGTACGTTCAATTTCCATTAGAGGATTTTCAGTATTCAGCCAATGTAGACACTATAAAACTATGCCCATTGAAACTGCAAACCATTATTATATCTCATATACAGTATGTTGCAATGGAATAACTTCAAAAGTAGTTGTAAATAACTCAAAAATGTTACGCTAGATATTTATAGTAAGTACTGTCGATGCAGGAGGTGGAGGGAAATTTGAATTGAAAGTTAAAAATTATAAAGCTCTCGGGATATTGAAGCTTAAAACTTAGCTTATTCAGAACTATTAAAGCTTAGGGCAGTATCCAGAAAAGTAAGCAGATGCCTGCTGAGTACCAGCAGGAGTTAATTGTCCGATTCATAAGAAAGGAAATCAACTAATATGCGAAAACAATCATGGCTTATTATTGCTTTGCATAACATAAAATATTCAAATAAATAAAGTAAGGCAGAAGAATACTACCTTATATCTAAGTTTTGTTTGTAGTATCCAAAATAATGGAGAAAACAATATAATTTGATCCTTCCTTATTCCAGATATTACCAGACTTCAGGCATACGTAAGCTTATTGTATTAACCTAGATAATGAGGCTTAACTAATATATAGTAAAAATCCAACAACACAACAAGGTAGAATTCTGTAGAGATCGGAGAAGGTTTGCGACAAAGAGATGGTATGACGCCATATTCCTGATTAACATTAAACAAAGTCATCAACGAAACATATATAGACATAAATGAAACAGTGATAAAGAAAAAAATATAGTATAATATGTAAGACTTAAACATCCTTATTTGTCGATCATGATCGAAAAGATCATTAAGAGAGATCTGTGATCAAATAAACGTGAAAGCTAAAACAGTCTAGAAATAAATATTGACAATACAAAGGTGATGGAAAATAGAACTATTCCAGGAAGAAAATAGAACTATTCCAGGAAGAGAATAGAACTGGATAATTGGCGATGATTACATTGAAGGCATGAAGGAATTTACTTATTTGGGAAGCAAACAAAATGAATAGAACATCACAGCAGATAGTAAAAATTGCATTAAGAAGGGCAAAAAAACTACTTACTCTCCTGCAGTATATCCTAAAATGTTATATTTATTTTAGATACAGATTAGATTATATTAGATTAGAGATTAGAGATTATGGATTAAAGATTATAGATTATAGATTATGAATTATAGATTATATTATAGGTTATATTAGATTATTCAAAATAACACAAAAGTTAACATCTATAAAACAAACATTCGGCCAGTAGGCACCTCCATAGCTGCGAGACATTGACCTTCACAAATAAAACCGAAAAAAAGTTTGCTGTATTTGAAAGAAGAGTAGCTTTTGATGCTGAAGGGAATTTTTGATGCTGTGAATGATAATGGAAAAGGCTAGGTATATCTCTGAACACAAGCAATTATAAAAAGATCTATACTCTAGAGCCAATAATATAAATAATAATCAGTTAAACAAGCTTAAAATACTCTCATCAGCACATAATCTAAAATTATACTCTTCTAAATATAAAGTTATGTTAATTTGTATTAAATCTAACTATATTTTTTAAAGATGAATCTTTCAATATCTGTTCGCAGAAAGAAGCTTGGTTTAGTAGATTGTGGGCAAAACTGGCTGTTATTTTGGATTCGAATTTACGTTTTAAAGATAATGTATCCAAGTTAATTCGTACATCATTTATGCACCTTAAATTACTTTATGCTAATAGGCACATTTTAAATTCGGCTTTAAGAAAGCTATTATCAGAGTGGTTGGTACTTTCTTAGTTTACTTATTGCCTCGATCCTGTATACAACGGGTGCAGAATGCTTGTTCTCGACTTATCTTTGGACTTCGAAAACGGGATCATATCGCTCAAAAGAATAATCAGCTTTAGAGGCTTACTATGGATCACAGATGACAATTTCATGTGGCTAATTTCATGTATAAGGTTATCAATGCTGACAATAATTCTGAGGCCTTTAAAAGTATGTTTGTAGCTCGTTCAGCCAGTCATTCTGTGAATATTAGATATAAAAGCAAATTTACAATACCACATTAGAAAACATCGATGTTTACGAGATTATTAAATTATGAAATAGAGTCCCTAATATATTTAAAATTTTTAATATTAACGAGTTCAATATTTGCTGATAATTTTTAAGATTCTGGTTTAATGGGTATTTGAGATTCTGGCGGTGACCGGATGAATGTGTAATAATAATGTTTATTATTATATGTGTGATACATGGGAGGAAATGTTCGTAATTTTATAGGTGTTTTGTTTTTTTTTTCTGCCTAGGGATTAAGTTCGGTAGGTTGGTTGAGTGGAATAACAATTTTTGGCAGACTTCATCAACTTATAGTTCAACAAATGGAGATATTTCATTTATTTTGTTTGTTTATTTATTTTTTCTTGTCCTTAATATGATTCAATAAAGGCCTTTTATTATTTATTATTATTATTATGTTCGTTCTAAATTTAGTATATCAGCCTAGGCTGGTCGATATTATAATGCGATATTAAAATGAGAAAGCAGTTCAGCTCCTCTCACTTAGCATAAGATTTTAGGAACAATGTGGCATGTCTGCAAGAGTACTGCACGTTGTCCTACTATGGCAATCGATTTTGAGATACCAAGGTTCTTCAAGTTTTTTGAAAAGGTCTTACTTATTAGGCCTTCGGCGGATATAACAAAACGCATCTCTACCGTATGTAATTTTCACTGGTTTTTCACATCGTATGCCAGGTTTTCATACTTAGTGGTTTTCTCCAACTCTGTTTTCCTGATATTATGAGAGAGCGGCACTGCGATGTCAATTATACACGCTATTTTCTCCTTTTTACTAATCAGAACACTGTCTAGTCCATTATATTCGACCGTTCGATCTGCCTTATTATCACAAACATGATTCATCGATCATCCCAGTCTAGGCTGGTCGAGTTTACAATGCCAAGATGAAAAAGCAGTTCAGCTCCTCCCATTCAGCTTAGTACCTTACGGACCATATAGCAAGTTTGTATCGATATTAATCGATTTTGAAACACCAAGAATTTCCAGGTTTTTGGAAAAGGTTTTACCTACTAGACCTTCGGCGGATATAACAAAAGATAGCACCTGCACTTTCTAGAGTTTCAATTGATTTTTCAGATCAAATACAAGATTTTCACACTTCGTGACCTTTTCCATTTCAGATTTTCTGATGTTGTGAGAGAGTGGTATCGCAATGTTAATTATGATAGCTCTCCTCTACTCTTTGCTAATTAGAACAATATCCGGCCTATTATAGTCAACCATCCAATCTGTTGTAATTGGTCTATCCAAGTAAAGAATGGTGTCGGCTGACTCAAGTACGGGGGAAGACGTGTACTTGTAATATGGTGGAGGTATCTTATCAAATAGCGAGTGCTTTTAAGCGATTTGCTGGTGTATAATTTTCGCCAGCTGATTATGCCTGCCTAGGACTGGTTACCCCGCAATAATGTGTTCAATCGTCTCGCCCACACCACCGTACTTCCTGCACTTGTCGACAACATCCATGCGTAGTATATGTCTTTCATAATTTTTAGTTCTCACTAACTTATCTTGAATAGCTGTCGCAAAGCCTTCTGTTTCTGGATATAATAATTTATCGCTAAGCCACTTTAGGGACAAAGGTTTGTTAATGGTGTCATCCTCAAGTGATTCAGGATATCTCCCATGTAATGTCTGTTGTTTCCATTCTTGAACGACATCCTTCAGTGTTGTTCTACTGTCAACATGATTTTGTCTATTTAGATTCAGTGGGGTGAGACCCTGGTCCTTCTTTACAACCAGTTTCATTAGTCTGCTATTTGAATTAATGAAGCGTTCTCTCATCCTATTCTCCTGGCTGAGACAAAGATTCTTGATAGTCCATCGCTAAGCCACTTTAGAGACAAAGGTTGGTTAATGGAGTCATCCTCAACTGAATTAGGATATCTCCCATGAAATGTCTGTTATTTCCATTCTTGAACGACATCCTTCAGTGTTGTTCTACTGTCAACATGATTTTGTCTATTTAGATTCAGTGGGGTGAGACCTTGGTCCTTCTTTACAACCAGTTTCATTAATCGGCTGTTTTAATTATTGAAGCGTTCTCTCGTCCTATTCTCCTGGCTGAGACAAATATTCTTGATATTTACAAGCCCTTTGCCTCCCAACTTTCTTGGAATATATAGCCTTTTCGTGAATGAGTTTGGATGTAAACATCGAAACTTTGTCAATGTTCTTCGTGTCATCTATCCAGTTCGTCAAGATCTGCTTCAGACCATTTAACAATGTCGAAAGAATATGTCAGAGTTGGCGCCACCCAGCCAATGATCATTTTAATAAGGTTTCCATCATTCAATTTGATGTTTAAGAGTTTTGTAAGAGGGCCAAAAAGCGGGTAACTGAAAAAGAGGCAGACCAAAGACACGATGCAAAGATAATGAAGAATGATAAGAAAAGATGTTGAAGAAATACTGCACGTAAAATAAACGGTAAGTCTTCTGAAAAGCAATCCGGATGAAGTCGAAGGTTGAAGGTCAAAAACAAGCACTGGCGGACTGAAACACTACAACAAGAGGAAGAAGATATTTATAGTTCGTATATCCATCAATACCCAATGGCGTACGGTCATATAAGACATTATTTATTTATACAAGTCAAATTTTTAATGAAAAGTCACGCCATAAGCCTATTGATACGAAAACGTATCGAAAAACTTTGTTTTGCCACTAGTTATAGTCTTGCGAATTAATATTTTATTTAATTTTGATTAATAATTTATAGATTTCTTTCCATCGTAGAACATGAAACGTACTACGGAGCATCCTGGTATATTATTTTGAAACCATTGGATTATTTCATGATTAAATTGACTTGCTGACCCCCACATCTGAATACAATAGCTCCAAATTGGCTTAAGAATACTTTTGCTAATCAATTTATTTTCTAAATTTGGTTTAGATTTTCTTCCGATGAACCATAAGAATTGTAATTTGATTCCGAGTTGCCTCGTCTTACTGAAAGTTTGTTTTTCCCATGTAGTATTTTGGTCCTGATGTATTTGCAGATATTTTGCATTGTTGACCTATAACATTTGATGGATATTTAAGTGGATAGATGGACGAGTGTCTCTCTTCATCATTAATGTTACATATATTGCTTTATCTTCACTGCATGTGAGGACTGATATGTTAAATTAAAACTGAAGTGTCGTCAGCGAAGGTAGTAATTGTTGTCGTACTTTGTAGTAGGACAATTTACAGTGAACATCATGTACAGCACCAGGCTTAGTGGTGCGATATCGCTGATACAGCGAGGTAAACGTTGGTAAATTCTGCTTTAATTTGAAAAAAATCTGTCGGAGAGATACGATTTCAAAATGTCATATAATGGTAAAGTCTGACTAACAACTAAAAAGCTATTCAATAAATTGTTAATTGACTTGGATTATTCCATGATTTGTATATTAAAGCGATTTCCGTCGCTTTTCAGGAAACCTGGCCCAAAAATGACTGTTTGTAAGTATTGGTGATACTACAGGAACTGTAGAACTTTTGCAAAGTAAATAAAAACAGTATCTGATTTAATGAATCGCATTTCATATAATTAATTTATATAGTCACTGGCTTTTTATAAAAAGGGTTTTCCAAAAAGATTGTCAAAACTTTGAAATATAATAGTGGCAACACTGCTTGAAGTGTAAATGGCATTCATAGACTGCTATGTTCAGTACATTGTGTCAATTCATCATCGAAAGATACACGAATCAAGAGTGCGTAAAAATTATTCGTATTTACCATTAAAGAGCGATCCCCACTTTGGGGAGAACGAAACTTTTCCGACAGATCATACTTTTCTTAATGGGTTAGTGAACACTTGTTTTCTTTCAAACTTGTCATACGTCTCGCTACACCATCGATTTATTGCAAGAAAAGTGTACTGGATGCATTATTTCGCGATATAGTAATGTCAATTAGCCACCAAGAATAGGCGATCTCACTCCCTTGAAATATGTTTGTGGGATTATGTTAAATCTCTGGTTTAAAGAAATAAACCTCGAACAATTTTTGACCTTAAATGAAACATTCAAGATACAATTGAGAATATACTACGCGGTATATATGAAATAGTAATCGAGAATTGGGTCTCCAGAATACACTGCACCCGACGAACCCGATGGGGACCTTTGAAAGACATCATTTTCAAAACGTAATGACATTAACTGTTCTTCGAGATGACATAAAAATTACCGGATTGCTACTTGTAGTTATTATTGTGATTCATTTTAAAGTTCTGGCGCTCTTATTGGTTAACCCTTTATAATCAAATTTTGAAAACGTCCTAAGACATGTATATTTTAGAATAGCAGCGCAATCTGCCAAAAACTGACATTTATATTCATGTGGAAAGAATACTTTATACAGATAAATTATGTGCATATAACTAACAAAATTTTCCTTATGCATGTTCAAACGAAAGCTACCATTACGTTGAATTAAACCCCTTCCGGAAAAGCTGAACTGCTTTTCAGTCGCAGCACTGTCGAGTGTGTAATTTCCACGAAGCGGTCGTCTGGTTATCGCGAACTTTCATTCATATAAAAGAAGTCAGCGGCGACGTCAATGGTAACGGTAACGGCACCGTCTGATGCTAATTTAGGGGTGACAAACCCCTTGGAAAATTGGCTTGAATCCAATCTAAAATGCAAATAATGTTCGCTCATAAAATCCCCGAATTCAATTATATGCTTTTTATACCAACTTTGGCCGTAATTGTCGTCTTTGAAAGCGGAATCGATCGTCGATATTTCGTTATAGACTTGTTACAGAAATGTTCCTGCAGACATTTTGCGTAATCACATGATTACGCTTTGAAGCTTGAATATGAAACGCTACATCAAATAGATTTTATAATAACACTGGAAAACAAAACTGAGTTTATTGTAACTTGAACAAAACATGGTGTATCGTATGTATAGTTTACCTAAATTTAACCTCATTTAATAAAAGGCTTTTTAGTTCTTTTCCACTTTGTTATTAATATTTACCGCATTTCGCTAGCACTGTAGCTTCATCAGAAATAAATATTTTCGACGTTGGAATGGGTATAAATACAAAACTATTTTACAATAAAATAGGCGATCAGGTCTATTTGATCATTTAGAAGGGTTTTCGCATCTTTGAGGCGTTTTCTTCCTAAACTCTCCAGATGGTTTAGTTTTTTGCTTTTATGTTCTACATGTAGTATTTTGAAATCACTATTAAAACGATAATTTTCGTTTAACAAATGTGAGGTAGAATTAGAATTATGTTTCTAATTGAGAAAACATATTTCATGTTTTATAATTCTACAAATTTCTTTCATATGATTCTCTCATATCTGTTAAACGATATTGGGACTTGATGAAAGGTTGAGGGACAATTGATGAAAGGTTGAGGTGTACCAGCAATGCAAAGAAAGAATAATTAACTTTAAATTTTCAAAAAAAAACTTTGCGAAGTGTTAATTTTGCCAATCTTCAGCTATTGTAGTATGGTATATTATCCTTGTTTAGATTGTTTTACTAAGCATAAGTTACAGATAGCACAAAATAATCTAGTCAGATTCATTTGTGGAATTAGGATGTTTGATCATGTCTCACATAAGTATAAAGAATTAGCCTGGCTAAATATTGAATTATTTATGAAATACTACTATCTCGTTTTCCTGCATAAACTAATATGTTCTATATGTTCTGAGCCGGCATACTTGAGGAACAAATTGGTTTTTCGTGGTGAAATTCACAGTGTGAACATCAGACAGGTCTCAGTTTTATCAGTTCCCCGGCATAAGACTTCGCTTTTCCAGCGTAGTTTTTCATATTGTAGTCCTAAATTATACAACAGTGTTAGTAATAAATTGAAATCTTTGAGTGTCACCTCCTTCGAGCTTCATTGAACAGAATATTTTTGCAGCAATGAATACTTTTTTGTGATCGTTTCTTTCGCTTTAGAAACTGATTTTTTTTTCTGTTAGAATTGTAACTTGGTTAGGTCATTGTTTTGTTTGTTTTTCCTACTCTAAGACCTTTATAATGTAAAGCGTTCGGCGGTTGAGTATAAGAGTAGCATTTGCTAAACTTCGGCGCCTTATGCTATCTATGCAATGCACTTATTCTAAGTATTGATGCATTTCTAAATAACGACGATTAATATTATTATTAGTATTATTAAACGAAAGATATGTGATTTATTATCGATTTTGCGCTAGCACGCAATTAAAGGGTTGTCAAATAAAATTGTCAGGATTTTAAAATGAGATAATTAGTAGTGTAATTACTGATAATGATAATCCGGTAATTTTTATGATATCTTGAATAACAAAGAATGGCACTATGACTTAAAAATTTCATGTTCCCCTCGGCTTGGTTTGGTGGAATGCATTTTAGAGACACAATTTTCGATTACTCTTTCACACATATCGCCTAGTGTATTTTTCAAGATGGTCTAAATTTTTCATTTAGGATCAAGAATTGTTCGGGGTTTATTTCTGTAAAACAGAGAATTTACATAACCCCACAAAAATAATTCAAGGGCTTGAGATCAAATGGTCTTGATGGCCAGTTGACATTACCATTTCGCGCAATAACGCGCAAAGAGACTTTTCTTGCGATAAATCGAATTGCTGGCGGAAGATGTAACATACAGTGAACGCACATAGGTGTGAATTCGCACAACCTTGTTAAAAAATATACACTGTTTACACAAAATATACAAAAGTATATCACTGGGTAAAAAACAAAAAATAAAACGGAGACAAATTTCTCAGTGATTCTTTTTCTGTAATGAATTTGCCTAAAGAACAAAATTTTAAAAAATACAAAAATTTTCTAAAATAAATACAAACTTTTGAACGGTAACGATTCGGGAGGTCTTCTCCTCCCATTTTCAAAACGAATCTAAAAAATAAATTATATTAATTTCTACATATACTGAAAAGATAGGAAGTAAATCTATTTTGTGTATATGCCAATGATACTTACATTGACAATAACAGTTTTTAATGACAGTGACTACTACCAAAAAAATATATAGGTGAGGTTTACGGTGTGATTATTGTGTACTGAAATACTTAAACGTTTTTAATTGTATTCTTTAGCCGGTCGCTTTGGTGCGGCGGTAAGAGCGCCTGCTTTGCCAAATCCGCGCTGAGCGGTAGCTGGTTCGATTCCAGCGCTCGGATGGTTATTTTTCTTTCTTCTGTCCATATATCTTTCCTAAATGTTTGTGATTGTTTCTAGACAAGAGTGTAAAATCCAACTACGAATTACCCCTCAGTCACGCCAGTTAAAGGCTGGGTAAGGCCGGATGCCTTCTGAGAAGTGTTCTACGTTGGTCACTCGCCAGTCGGTAGGTTTCCTGATAGACTTATAGGTAGGCACATAACCAAAGGTTTATAGCCCGAGGGGGGTGCTGGCCTGGGTTTGTCGGAAGCTGATGACCGTGGTTCGGAACCCACGTTAAGCTGTAGGTTCAGTCGCTAAATAGCCTAGTTGCTGATGCGCCTCTAACCCAAACACTTTACTTTTTTACTTTTTGTATTCTTTAGAATCGGAAACCATATTGAATTTAAATCTACCGAAGTCATAGCAATACAGTTATTTATATTTAAATTAATTATAGAGGTTTCTTTTAATGTTCTATATTTTGTTACCGATTCTTTTAAAAACTTTTTCGAATTATTCCAATTAGTTTTATGTCCCGATTTCCATGCGTGTTGTATTCCAGATTTATTAAAATCGCCCTTTCTAAAAAAAAAAGAAAATTTATTACAGAAAAAGAATCAATGAGAAATTTGTCTCTGTTTTGTTTTTTACCCAGTGGACAGATATTTTTTATATTTTTTTGAGTTATCAGTTCAGGCCAAATATATTAAATATATTCTATTAGCAGATTCCTATAGCGTTCTCCATTAATTGTAACATGATCATCTTCTTCTCTATGGCTTGACACCGCATCAAGCGCCTTTGCCTCATCCTAGTGTTCTAGGTCTAAGTTTTTTTTACATGGATCGATGACCACCCATTTCAATAACCTCTATGATCTAGAGGAGAAGTTTCCATAATCATCTTCAAAAAAATAAGGTCCTATCACTCCTTCCGCCCAAAAACCGCACCAAATAGTGACTTTTTGAGGATGAGGAGGTAACCCCTGAATCGTTTGAGGATTTTTATCGGCAGAAATTTGTTCATAACCCCATTAAGCCAGAAGTGCGCTTCATCGAAAAATACTATTTTTTCCCCAAAATGTGGGCCTGCTGTGGAGTTAATAGTCGATGCAAATGATGATCAACTAGCTTTCGTTGTTGAATCAATTGAACTTGATTCTTCTTGATAAACCTTACAACCTTTCTTATCTTGATAAACCTTACAACGAAAATTATCATGTAAAATCCTCCACGTGGTCGTCTCAGAAAGATTGAGTGTCTGAGAACATTGAATTGAAGTCTGAGAAAAAAATCGGATCTTCTCTTACACTTCATCTTACTGCAGAGATGTTCTCTTTCTCCAACGATCGGGGAATTCAACGACGCACTGCTACTGACTCATCTGCAACTGAGCCACTTCAAGTATATCGTTCAAGTTTTTTGACGTAACGATAACTTAGCCGGTCGTTTAGTTGATAATGTTGACGATAAATTTCAAGTAACGCTCGAAAAATCTGGCTAACTGAACACATATTTTTATGGTAGATACGAATACTTTCTAAGCGTTGTTGAATCGTGTATCTTTCCTTGGTGAATTTACACAATGTACTCAATATAGCTAACTATGAGTAACATTTACATTTCAAATAGTATTGTCAATATTTCGTTTCAAAGTTCTGACACTCTAATTGGAAAAATCTTTACATTATTTTAAATATACTGAGTAACATGGCTTGAAGCCTGAAGAGCCTGAACTTGTCCTAAAGAGCTAAAATATATGTTAAATCGAGTAATATCTACAAAACAGATTAAACAAAACTCTGATTCGGTGAAATCATTGTAGTTTTAATTTCTAATTCCCAAATAAATAATTTTACAACATTATAGAAAACTATAAAGGATTTGTATGTATATATATATATATATATATATATATATATATATATATATATATATATATATATATATATATATATATATATATCGAAATTTTTATTAAACGAATAGCGACAATATTTTACTTTGGCCCTCTTCCAATTTCAAATCCATGTTGATCTTGAAATCGGTTTTCACAAAGGCACATGGAATATTTTATCCCTTGTCGAATAAAGAAGCATATGGTAAATATATCTAAAAGGGTCTTTAAAAACAATTTTTGGCATTGCGTAATATGAAAATATAGAGTCAATTGTCAACTAGCGCGAAAAAAAGAAGTATAACTGTTCGAGGATTAATCAAAAAGATCTCGACTTGACGAAAATCAAAAAGAAAACTTATTTTTTTTATTTTTCAATGTAATATATTCAGACCATGGCCGTTCCCAATTATGAATACTCTCAGTATATTACGATGTATTCAATTCTGCAAAATAATCTACTGCCTCAGCTTTGATCATATAATTTAAAGTAAATATTCATCCAATGAGCCCTTATTTCAGGTCTGGGAAGAGGCAGTAGTTCGCTGGGAGCCAAATCCTGTGAATTCGGCTGATGTGGAAGCAGTTTCAACCGTATATCGTGGAGTTTTGCAGCCTAACAGCCTAGACGAATTTACAGGCGTGTTCGTGAAGAAAAAATCGTTCTGTTTGGGTGGATGTGAACATTTACCCTAAATAGTAAAAAAAAATTAATTTCATCTCAGTCAAAAATGGAATTAACTCGTGAGAATTTTCGTGCGATGATTTATTAAGATTTTCGACTGAAATACCATCTAAAACCACAGTATATCACTGGTTTAATACATTCAATGGTGGCCGTCGTTCGCTCACGGATGAATTTAAAGAAGATCGTCGAAAATCGGTTGTTGTACCAGAAAATCGTCAACATAGAAAATATCGTCATGTGATACACCGTGAGATTGAAGCATATCTGGGCATTAGTATGACAAGCATACACAAGATTTTGCATGAACATTTAGCCGTAAAAAATATTTGTGCGCGTTGGATTCCGCAAAATTGACAACCGCTCAAAAAAAGCTCGTATCGATTGATGTAAAGAAATGCTCAAAAAATTCAATCGTGGTGCGCCAAAAGCCGCCAAAAACAACCTCTACACAGGTGATGCGATGCATCTTGGATCTATGCGTATGAACCCAAAAGTAAAAAGCAGTCGATCGAAATGAGCCAAATCCAATAAAAGTTATTCGCGCAAGAAGCACTTCGAATCAAATGGTCGCCTGTTTTTTTGGAGAGAAATGTTGGTCAGAATTTTTTGAAGAAATAAGAAAAAACAACCAGCGACGCAGGATCATTCTTCACCATGACAATGCGAGCTCTCACACATCGGACCGAATAACTCAATATTTGACCGGTCAAAACATCGAATTGATAGGTTATCCGCCGTACAATCCTGATTTGGCACCCAATGATTTCTTTCTGTTCCCGTCCGTGAAGAAAAAAACTACGGGGTCAACGATTTTCGAAGCAGGAAGAAGCGTTTGATGCGTTCAACATGCATCTATTAGAAATACCTCAATAATGAAAATTGGTACAAAAAACGCAGAGAAAAATAATAAAACCTCTTTCAATGATAAATAATTGTTTTTATTTATTATTCCGCATACATAAATAGCAACTCTCGTAATTGATTCATTGTCACACAGATAACTAGGCCCGATGAGGCCGGATGCTTCCAGCGGGCACTAAGCTAAAAATAATTCATGAAGTAAATGGTATATTTTAACTATTATGTTTCCGTATACTTATTTTTAGCATAACAAACAGAAGGTGTAAGCTTATCTCCCATCAATTATACCTTCTAATGAAAAGTGATACAAATAGAAGATATGATTGATATGAGGCTGTAAAGTATGAAACTACTGCAATCGAAAAGAAGATAAAGATAATGGACTGCTTGTGGTTCAATATAACGTTGGAAGCGATATAAAAATAGCTGAAGCACTTCTTGTTCTAGTTTTTGGAAATTGTCCCTAGAATAGGAAACAATGTATTTATTTATTTATTCATATGGCAACATGCATCATATAAACATATAGTATAATAATTGTATACAAAAGAAAGAGAAACAAAAAAAACAAACAATGCACAAACAACGCTCAGACGAACTAAATATTAATATCTAGGTTTCCTATCCATCCCATCGTTGCAGCGTCGGTTCCAGCTCTCCTGATAGGATCGTAGGTGGCACTCCCCACTAATATGTCTGGTGGATTATTTCACTGCACCACAGTCACAACTCGGAGACTCCGCTATATCCCATTTATAGAGTGAGTAAACACATCGACCATATCCAGTGATTCTATTTAATGTGACCAACCGTTTTCTGTTAAGTTCGACATCCACAGTATACCAGTTGTATTTCTCAAACCATTCAAGCTCTTGGTGATTTTCAATGTTTCTACAATTTGGGTTCCAAAGATCTCTTGCTTTTTTATGCATACAGTAGTGGCGATTTCTTGATCGAAGTCTATTTTATCGTAGGATTAGTATATCGTAATGAACGGGTAGTTCCCGGTTCTCTTATATAAGGCGCTATTCTCTAAGCAGAGCCTCGGTTTTACGAATCAGAGGTGGATAGATATTACTTAGCAAGTGAAGCCAGTAGGTAGGAGTTGGTCTGATTTTTTTCCTTCGTATTTGTATTTTAAAAGCATGATGCTTAAGATGTTATTAAAAGATAATCCTATTTTCTATTGTAATTTAATTTAGAAACAGTTTTGCATTTGATAAATCAACAAAAATTGTAATTTCTGCTTGACAAAAGAATGCTTAGGATAAGTTCCATATATTTGCAATATAATATATGTAGGAATTGATTGACTGACATTTTAACATACAGTATAAATATGTTAGCTATATTTTTTTCGTGGTTATATTAGATTAGAGCCCATTGAGAATTACATGTTTCAGTTAGGTTTTGAAAAAGTTTTAATGGCAAAAATGTTTCAACTTTTTTATAAAACAAATTTCATTGTTATTTTATAACAAAATTACAACTTTTTTTAAGCTGAAAACCTTTTTATCTAATATAATCCAATGATGATTATATATTCTATGAGCCATATGGATGAGCTTACGATATAATATTTATAAATAATCTATTATTAAGCCACTAGAAACGATCTAACTTGTAATAAGTCTTGAAATTTTTTGGCCGTTTTTATAAGTTTGTCTTTAAATTACTTTATTTCGTAAAAATTATAGTATGTTACAAATTATATATTTCATTTATTCAGAATTGTGTATCCTTTTGAGCCAGACAACCAACTTACACTGTCCACCGAATCATGTTACAAATCATAATAAATGCTGAGACTTATTTGTATACATCATTTTACTGATAATCCAAGATTTAAAAAAAATATGGAAAGCATTTCTAACTGGTCTAAAGCTGACTCAGCATAAAACACATTTCAATGAATAGAAGTAGTGTGCACAGATTTCTACAGAAATATAGAAGTAATAAAAAGAATTTAGCTAGAAAGATAAAACTTTAGAAGCAGGAAATATTCGTTATTATTAGACAAAAAAAGTCTGAAATAATATCTAATCAAAGAATAATCCACTGATCATAATAAGTAAATCTAGGCAAAACAAATTCTATGTTGAAGGCACTATATTTTATTACTATAGCATTCATTCATGCAAACAAATATTTCCTTAAAATCAAAACTTAAGCCATTACTTTCATATTTATAAAACAATCATTCAAGAGACAAATCTTTCACTCACACAAACAAATTTTCACTCAAAATCCACGTAGGTGCTCTGTGGGTTCCAATTCCATCACCAGCAGATGCTAAAATGTTTAGTTACCAAAAAGGAAAAAAACCCTAAACACAAGCGAAACATATGAATGTAGTTGGAACTGTAGTTGGAAATTAGTTACAACAGTTAGACTGTAGTTGGAATCTTCAGTTCCACAAAAAAACAAAAATCACGATGAGTTTGCAGAAAAGTGCGTGAAATAATCGCCTACGACGCGAATTCGACTGTGAGATGGATAACAGAGGAATTAAATGCGACCAAAGATATGATTTAAGAAATTTTAACAAAGGATCTAAACAAACAGAAAGTCTGTGCTCGATTTATTCCTCACGTCTTAAATGAGGACCAAGAAATTGCTTGCCTTGCATATTGCAAGAACCTTATTAAAAGGATTTATCTCCGTGTGACTGTTTCTTGTCCTCGAAATTCAACGTGACCTTGACAGGAACGTTTTATGACAGTGTTACACAAGTCTAAGAACCCGTGACGAGACTCATTGAGGTGATTCCGAAAAACGACATAAAAACTTATACTAGAATTGGTTGAATGTGCCCAGCGGTGTATTGATGCGGAAGGAATGTACTTTAAATAAAAATAAACAATTTTGGCAAAATAACTAATTGTTTTTATTTTTTTTTAAAGTTCCGTTATTTTTCCGACATACTGTGAATACTCTAGTCTTAGGCTTATTGACTGCAAGGTTATCTCCAATAGCATATAATAAAGCATTCAACTAAACTGTCGACTAGAAAAGAATTAACATAATAATTAGTTTGAATTAACCTAAACAGAATAATTAAACAAGCCTTACCTTATCAAGCTAGAAAATCAAAGAATGTCTAAAATTCATTAATATATTATAAGAAGTATTATAAGAAGTATCAACATATTATAAGAAGAAAAGAGTATTTTCCAATAACTCAAGGTTTTAGATTTTTAATATAAGAATGTTGTAAATTCAATCAATTATTAGAAAAATTATATTGTTATTTACGAAATTACAGAAATAAAATACAAAATTCTAGAGAAAACTTTAGGACAACGAGCTACTGAAGAAAAATTTATTTTGAATTTATATAGCGGCTGCAAGGAGAAATTGTCTTCATCCCCCGAACAAAGTAAACAAGATCACTTTGGCCAAATCTGATTTAAATTTGTAAGTAAAAATTGTTTCCAAATACACTGTTTATGTTTAATTGCATAATGTTCTATTCTTGAAACATGAAAACAAAAACCTGAGAGCACAGCAGACAAACGGGAAATATTCAATATCCAATTTCCCGCGCATCTCTAGAGTAGGAATAAAACAACTTCCTTACTATATTTAACGCATTATAGCATTAGTAATCATGAATCGGTATGCATCAGCGTACCTTTACTATTTATATTTATTTCATAACCAGTTTATTTTTTTATGAACCCTCTAATTTATTTTTTAAAAGAAAATCTCCAGGTAGAAAAATAACTATACACCTGCAAACAAAGATAGAGTCAAAGCTGTTGTTTCATGTAATCTACGTATCCACGATGCAATCCTGCTCATCCTCATGTAATTTCACCGAACATTTGGACATTAGTTTACGACTTATCTTGCATCAAGATTTATAGTTTCTCCAATATAAAATCCATTACCCTCATACAGAGTTTTATATTCAATCACATGTTATTTTGGACGAAAACTAAATCTGTATTAACAATTTGTGAAGTTTGTGTCATGAAATACATTTTCACCTAATACATTTCACAGAGATTTTGTGAATAATATAATTTTCGATATTGGTTTAATAAAAATCCTCACCAATTATACTAGAAACAGTACAAAGTTTACAGTACAAAGATCCCAGTGTGCTATGCAATCACCCCACTATGTTTACATGTTCGAGACGTTTTTGACAAAAAAATTATCTAGGTTTCTTCTTGTTAATGATATCACATTGTTTCAGGAAGATGTGGAGACTAGTCATACTAGGATATCGTTTAAGGCTGTTAGACGTTTGTTTCCCAACCTTGGTCATTAAGATCCTCAGACTTCACAGCATCTGATTTTTCTATAGCCTGTACCTTTGAACTCACAATTCAAAAGAATACCTTAAATTTCAATATAAATGTTAAATATAAAATGTCTAATTGATATTGAGTGTTTGGAAAGAGACGAAAGTTACTGCTCAGGTGTTATCTTGAAAAAATCAAATGATTTTTTTCTTCTGTAAACTGGTATATTTCTAATTATTTAAAAGTATTTCTGTTAGTTTCTGAGTTTGTGTAATGATCCATTTCATTACCATTCTCAGTGCAAAGTAACGGGTCTCTCATAATATTAATCGTTTTTGTTTTGACTGTTACCTGTCAAACACCGACAGCGGGAGGAGGGGAGTGGTGCCAAACGCTTAACGGGCTTTTTAAGTTTAGTAGCGATGGATCGTTTCATGGGACTACAGCGCGTATTTTGCGTGCGAGCGTTTTATAAAAGCAACGATTCCTACACTATTGTTCGACGTCTGTCCAGTACACATTTTAATTTAACCATAAGAAATGTGCCTTGTGCTAATTTAATCAAGCATTGGGTGAACAAGTGTGAAGAGACCGGAAACACAATGCCGGATAAATCAACTAGACGCAAAAGAATATCAAGGACGGGCACGAATGTTGACCGCGTTGGCCAATTAGTGATCCACTACAGTCTCTACGACTCCGCTAATTTTTTCCTATGGGGCTACTTAAAAAGTAAGGTTTTCAACCCATTACCCAAACTTAAATGTTTTAAAGCAAAAAATAACAGACGAAATTTACGTGATTCCAAGAGCGATCATTCAGCGAATGATTGAAAATTTCAGTTTCAAGCTTAATGAGTGTAAGACTATTCTGTAATTTAACAACAATTAAACAAGTTTGAATTAATTATGTTGTTTTATTTTTTAAGTATCAAAAACGAAAAATATTCTGAGACACCCTTTATTATACTGTTTATTTATCCTATTTTGTAACAATTCCTGTTGTGATTCCAAACTTTTGGATGAGAGTGTAAATATAATAATCTAATCGTAATCGTGTAAACATAATAAATCGAGTTTCACCTTTTAACCTGATATTGCTTGGAATCACACTCTTCATTTTCAACATTAATCATCACATATTCATATACAAATATTTATTTCAGTTTTAATGGATCCATTTTTTTGTCTGTCACAATCTAACAGCCATCCAGTGATATTTTCAATATAAAACTGCAGCTATAACTCAAATTTATTTCACCATTTCGATAAAAATAAATCTAAGTATCGTTCCCATCCAATAATCCGAATCACGTTCATCAAAAATATTGACACTGCTTCTGTGGTAAAAATAAAGTTCTATATTTAAAAATAATTTTCTAGTTCAACGATTGCGAATGGTTTCGTAAAACCAAGGAATGACGTTACATTTTAGCCAACATAATTTTTAATTTTATTTTATTTTAAATGCTTTGCTATCATTTTGGTGGTCCATTTCAAGTTTTTTATGATATTTTAGAAATAGTTTCAAACTGATATTCAATCCTGATCGTTTAGACGTTTCGTAATTATTTTCTTTATGGCAAACAGCACTAACAGATCAAAAAAATACCAATAAGTTTAATTTATATAGCGGTTTAAATTAACATATTCTGCGAAAAAATTGAATTATCGCGAAAACGTTTTCGTATCCTGTTAAACGATTTAAAACGTAATTTAACTCAATTGCAATGCATGCAACGTGTTCATTTTGGGTGATAAAACACCATCCTACAGAGTTAATTTGTATACTATACGAGTCGATGAACAAGACTCCGTGACGAATTTCATAAAGATTTATAACAGTTACACCCATAAGCAATGTCGTTTTTTTGATACTGTACAAAAATGTACTTTGTTTAAGAGTTAATCCAGTTCTAATCTATAATATAATCTCTATGGTTATTGAGAATTGTCGTTCATCTCTCTAACTAACCTTCCAATCCCTTTTTGTAAAGTGAAGACAATTTTGTAAAAATAAAATATTCTTCCAGTGCAGGTTTCATGGGTGCCGTAGTAGATTTTTTTTCCACGAGGAAAATAGTATTCAGCACTTACGGTTTCAGCAGGATTCAGAATTTTATAGTGAATAACTCGTGTAAAATCCCACGATACTGTCAGCAAAACTTTTTTAGGATAAAGACCTAATTTTTGAGTAGACAAATGTGGTTGTCCTTGTATTAACTACTGTTTTATGTTATGTGGATTACTCTCAGTGGCGGCTCGTGAGGGATGGCGTCAGGGCGCCACCCCTCTAGCATTTATCACATTAAACAATTTTTCAGAGCCAAACACCATATTCTATTTCCGTTCAGTTTCCTTTAACTAATTTTACTGGTTCACCTTCTGTACAGGGCTTCAATTGCACGAAAACTAAAAAAGAGGAAGGGGAAGCAAAAAAATCTTCAGCAGCACTATTTTCTTCTACACCCTCCCACTTTAGAATGCACTTCTCATCTCCCTAACAATTTTTTAAAAATGATCTGTGCTTAACCTGAGCAAAGGTACACTGCATATAGTTACACATTGAATTTTGTTTTCAAGTGGAAGACGATTAAGCATCCACATTTCTTCTATTTGAATTGCATACGGTTGTTTTAAACACCGTTTTATTGCTGACCATAAAGTTTAAAGCAAAAACATATCCTTATCAAACTCAACCAGATTCTTCCAGATTGTAAAATGTTGAAAAGAGTGAGATCACCGTTTGTAAGTTTTTTAAACCAACGTTGACGTCTGCTATCCAAGGCACCATGATAAAAGCATTAATGGCTTTTGAGGCATTAGTGGTATTATTATGCTTTGAAAGCCATACAGTATGAAATACCTAATATGAAACGTATTCATACTTTGCTCTTTAAATTTAAAAATAAGCACACTAAATATCCAATATATTTAACAAAAATATAGGTTATGTTATATTAAATTAAATTATTGATAGATGGCAATATTTTCAAGAAAATTTAACACAAAACGACATTACTTACACCTAATAGTTAAAAGAAAAATCGCCATTTTAAGAGAAATAATAGGAATCGATCAATGGAATGTGACATACAGTGAAATTATCAAAATCAACAAAAATTGTTCTTTTACTCAGGATTTCAAAAATATTGTATGGTTCTACCGATTTTTTGGTCAAGCGGTTAGAACGAATGTAAAGAATCTAAGAACTGTCAATACTGATTGATCTAGAATAATTTTTCGAAGAAAATCATCAGTAATTTTTCATAAATCATAAATCAGAAATTAAATCATGGCATTGCCTTTTATCACGACAATCACAGCTCTTATACAGCTGTTCAAAACAATCGACTATTTGAAGAAAAATAACGTCGACTTTATGGTACTGATTTATTTTTGTTTCTGCATATCAAGAATAAAGTACGGCGCGGTAACGGCGTTCGGCGCGGTTAACGGCGTACGGCGCGGTTAACGGCGTACGGCGCGGTTAACGGCGTACGGCGCGGTTAACGGCGTACGGCGCGATTAACGGCGTAGCGCGATATATAAAATAATCGCCGAGTCAAGGCAATAGAGCCTGCTGACATTGTAAAAGTCTCGATAGGCCGAATCTGCTGGATTTTACGCGATGTTTTGGATATGGATCGACGAGGGCAGCATTTTTTAACAGTTCATCAAAAACGCCTTCCAATGAACACATCTCAGTAGTAGTTGTGGCCTGTGGGCTTATTTAAATACTATTCTGCTGATTCTCTTCGACATTTTATAATAGTAGATAAAATATGGATTTAACATGACACGCCAGAGATGAAGCAGTAGTTCAAAAAGTAGATGAGAGTTCAAGTAAAAACTCGTCGAAGAAAACGAGTGATCTTCTGGGATTATCGTTGTGTGGCAGTCACACACTACCTGGCGAAAGGTAGGACCATCACCGGAGAGTATTACGCTGCACTACCAAACCAACTGAAAGGTGCTATTTAGGCTATAAAAGTCCACAGCTGAAAAAAAAGCTGAAGCTAAAAAAAATCACTCATTCCCTACGATAATGAGTCTGCACACATCTATCAGGTTATGTGTAAAACTCGATGATCTACGCTTCAAAGTATTTTCATGTTTACCGTATTCACTAGATTTTCTGGCTTTCGGTGATTATTTCCTCTTCTTAAGCCTTAAAAAATGGCTCGTTGGATGAAGATTCACTCTAAATAATGTGGCAAAGCTGAGACATCCAGTTATTTTACAGAATTGGATAAATCACATAATACTGAGAATATTAAAAACATAGAACATCGTTGGTGATTATGTATTGAATTGCAAGGAGACTTGTGAATTCGAGAATTTTTCGAAATACCCTCGTACACATACACTTCTTGCATTTTTTAGACTAGATATTTGACGCTAATTTGCATATTCTAAATATTTCATATTGGTCTGAATGCATTAAATTGTAGGTGTTAGGCGGAGAATGGTTTAAATAACCCTATCATGTCAAATTCGAGAGATCGCTTGTTCTGAATGACAGAAGAAGAGTTTCTACAGATTCATAAGGATTTTCAGAAGACCAACTAGAATAATGTTTCTCATCTATGTAACTGGATAGATAAAAAAAGCCTAGTCTGAGAAAAACGTTATGTTTATAGAATCATTAGTATTTAGATTATGGTAGGTAGTATACAAAAGAACTGCAAAACAAAAAAATTAACAACTTTTATTTTATATGGCTTCGTTTTCTATGTGTTTTTAAGGATTTTCTGGCAAGTTCCAAATAATATCGTAGTTTCCTGGGAATGCCTCCGAATCGAATTCTATTTTATTTCTGCCATTCTTGCCCGGACATCCTTCAAAACCACTATCAGGTTTTAGTGTAATAACCCCGCATTCACAGAATTTTTCAATAGATGAGTGGATTTATTACACTATACTTACATAAGATGATCTATTTTATTTTTATTTAGATTAGATGAGACGCATAGATAACAAGAAGTTTAGCGAGCACATTCATAATTATATATATATATATATATATATATATATATATATATATATATATATATATATATATATGCCCACAAGGTAGCGTAACGGAACCGTGGAGGGAAATATTACAGAAATCTTTCACCCTTTCTCCACGTGGTGCCACCGATCGCCTTCGCCGAACTGTCTGTCAACCATGCGACGTCACGTGGAGAAAGGGTGAAAGATTTCTGTAATATTTCCCTCCACGGTTCCGTTAAGCTACCTTGTGGGCATACCTGGTACTATACCCGAGGTTCCAGGCAGAATGTTACGAGCGGTCCTGACTGCTTCGAGCATTCGCCGTATGATGGCGTGAGTTGTGTTGCGTGAGTGTGCTTGCGTTCGTCTAGAGCTCGGCTGATGACGGCTGAAAGGCTAGAAACCGGTCCCGAGGGACACGTGACGTCGCATGGTTGACAGTTCGGCGAAGGCGATCGGTGGCACCACGTGGAGAAAGGGTGAAAGATTTCTGTAATTCCCGGATTCCCAGGATTCGAACCCGGATTCCCAGGATTCGAACCCGGGAGCCCTCGGTTCCCAGGCGGGTAATTAACCCACGTGACTGCCACGGTCGGTAAAGATGCATTCAAATCGAGAAATGCTCCCCGAAAATCTTCCACACAAGTTCTAAAGCTTCTTACAATAGTGATCAAAAACCTAAGGGTTCCCGAGAAAAAAAATGCAAAGTTATTAAATCAGCAATCGAAAAGCTGTGAGATGAATTAATATTTTAAGCAAATATGTGTAAAAGCATATTTAACACATATTAATTGGTTATTACTTCAGAAATAACCTACGAATAAACTAATGAACATTATTAAAATATTTTTTTAATTAAGATTCACGTCATACAGCAGCCAACATCGATGCGGTAATGTGGATGCGGTAATGTGGTATTTTATCCGCAAAGAATCAGCATCAATATTGCGACAAAAATATTTCAATGTATGCTAGTGCGAGTATTTAAGTGCGATTTTAAAACCAAAAATGTATTATGTTTTATTACGGACGGAGCTCTCCAAAATTCAGAGTGGCTCACCAAAATTCCAAAAAGGCTCTCCCAAAAAAAGACGCTCTCGAAAATTCAAACAGCTGCTTCCAGCTCGGCAGACATTTATAAAAGCTTCTCAAGGACTTTTGTATATGGGTAGTATGGTTCTAAAAGTTCACGAATATGGGTGGCAGGATGAGATCGGTCCTGAAGTCGAAGAACAAACTTTACATCTTGTTGAAGAGAATTCTACCAGTTAGTACTGAAGTGTTGGGCGACAAGTCAGAGTTTTCCATTGAATTTTCCCATTAAAGTGCATTGAATACTAAAGAGCAATTACTCCAACCTTGTCGTGTACAAAAAGTACAAGCACTTTTACTAGCAGATTATACTTTTATCCGCACTAAATTATATTAATATGACATGATTGCCAATACAGTGGTTTCATGGGGTTTTCAGTATAAACTCAAACTCTATTATCCAAAATTAAAAGCATCCTTTTTTTCAATATTTTAGCGATTTTCTTTTCACTATTTTAGATTAACTTCATTAGTGCACAAATTTATTAACAGGCTTTGGATATTGGATTTGGCAAATCGTGTCAAATAAATTATAGGTAAGTTATTTTTTAAAGTTCCTGTTCATGGTTCTTTCGCGGTTTTCCAGATAAAAAATAATAAATAACATAAAAACCTTAAGAAGGTGAAGAACGATATTTAAGATGAAGAAATATTTATGTATTTATTTATTAAAGTTAATGGGCACTTTAGGATGTTACTCAAAATAGAGTACATTTTTGAAATCTAGATTTCGACGATAATCAATGTAACTTTCCGAATGATGATAAGAACGGCCTTAATTTCCTTCATTTTATACATTAAACGCTAATAGGGAGAACGAGGAAACCAAACTTCCACACGGCAACCCCTGTGAATCATCGCCATCTTTTAGCTTGACGATGTAATTAATTACAAGCACTCTAATAACCCTTTAAAGCATTAGCGTCGATAACAGGCTTTTTTTAGGTAATTTAGTTTTTCGAACTTGACTTTTCCATTAACGAAGCTTACGGAGTTGAACAGATGAAATAAAATATTAATAAATGAAAAGTTAAATGGACTGCGTTTTATAAAAAAAACTCATTATATTGAATGTTTCGAAAACCAACAATGTTTTTACATGTGGACATCATTAGTTGTAATTATAAGTATCTTCACCGTAGCGCTTATTAATTGAAAATGATTTAACATCTCGTAAAATACAACAGACTTAACGAATACTTTTACTTACGTTTTATTAACAAGGTTTTTTAATAAGATAACATAAAAACAATCAATATACCCAGTCCATCAAGATATTCTTTGTCAACTCTCTCGAATTTAACGACCTTTTCTCGTCCGGTAAATCAGATGCTGTACTCTACACGGTACGTAATTCCAACTATTTAAATTTTAACATAACAGCCTTGAGCAACAATCTACATGCGCAATAAGGAAATTTTACATGTCCGAATTCTCATCAGTATATATTCAATTAACGCCAGTAATATAATTTTTTTAAACTTTTCCTCTGCATAGCATTTGGCATATAATTTTAGACATTCCTCTAAAAAATTATTGATTATAAGAATTGTTAATTAGAGGAAGTTTAAATGTAGCAAATTATGTCACTGAAATATTGTAGCCAGTCATTAACACATTCTTGGATGCTCGTCTACAATAAATCTTATCTTTCAGCAAGATAACGACATAAAGCGTACAGTTCATCAAACAGTGCAGTTTTTAGCAGTTTGTGATAGCGACACTGGATTGGTCGACAAGTTTCCACATTTATTATCAATAGAATATGAATGGGATTCCATTGGTCGAACACTTGAACGATTGCCCCGGCAATCATAACTTTAAATGAAATTGATTAAAAGGCATGTGAAATACTGTAGCGTTTACAAATTATCGGCCGCCACAGGTAAGATCATTTTGCGCGAGTTTTATTTAAGAGCGCACAGGTATCATTGAGGACAAGGCCGGGATAGTCTAACTTCACATCTCGAGCTGTACAGACGTCTCCAAGCAGTATTCTTCCGACTGAGGTATGTAGATTAGCTGGCCAAGCCATGCTCAGACTAATTTTTTTGGTATTCTTGTAAAGGATTTTATGGCCCGGAGGTTATAGAAAACAGCCATTTTATGACCCTGTAATTAGAGAACCCGGTCAATTAGAGACCAAGCCGTTATAGAACTAGTTATTTCGGAGCCCAGTCATTACCAAAACCAGACTTTTTGGGGCCATTTTGTGCAGTACCCGATCAATACAGATTCCAGACCTTTTAGAGATCCTCGCATTACGGACACATAATTACCAGTAGGTGAACTTATTGGTACTTGGATAGCCCAGTGGCTGGATAAACAGGCGGCGTGACAAAGGAAAAAAAAGCCAGATAACAACTTTTATTATATATCTTTTAATTGAGTTAATATTCCACGATTATTTTACATCGACTGCCAACTTATCTGACCATCATCAGGAAATAGGTAGTATACAGTTCGATCGGGTTTATTTCAGTTTAGTTTAGTATATCTTAATTGATTCCAGTTGATTACCGTTAATCTAATTTCATTTAATTAATATAGTTTAAGTATACTAAGTATAACCTATTTAAAATCATTGCGAACTAAGCGTGAGGTCGTTTAAGTGAGGAAAACTTATTAGAATGTTTCTCTTTTCTTTTTTTTGATGTCAACATTAGTAAAGTATTACTGAACCACACAACTAAACCCCCTTGTGATTTTTTACTATTTATTGTTTTTATTATTTTCAACTGTGTTGTTTTTTTTGAGATTGTGCTGGTGTTCATTAAATATAGAAAATAATTTGAGAGTTTTTATCTAAGACAGACCCTTTCCCAGTTTTAGGGTCTATTAATACTTCAAATAATTCAACGAACTGGGTGGCGCCCTTCTTGAGTGCCGCATCAACTCGTCCGGAATCTACGCCTAAATGCCCCCGGCGAACGGCTATCGTCAGTGTAGCCAGAATTTTTCAGATTAATGGGCTAAAAGGAAAATTTTGGTCACAATACCTTACCTCAATCAGACTTTTATCATTACATTATACCGTCATAATATATATAAACGATTACCGTGAATTATAAAAACAAATCATATACATGATTTGATTGGTTTAACTTTTTGTCAATGGAAATATTTCCAAGCCCATGGAATCATAAAGCTAAAATGTTTGATTAACGATAGATTTTTAATTCTTCGAAAATGACATACAAAATCATAAACTCAACATCCAATATTTAGGGCCGACTTTTTTTCACGCCACTCCTGTATTACTTTTTCTAGAACACAGTTAAATAAGAGTGGCGAGAGTCCATCCCCTTGTCTCACTCCAGTTTTAATTTCGAAGGGCTCTGAGATCTCACCCATGAATTTAACTTTTGACTTTGTGTTAGTTAACGTTGCTTTAATAATTGCCAGCGTTTTCAGATCTAGTTCTTGTTCTTTCAAGATTCGGAATAAAGATTCGCGGTCAATAGAATCATATGCTTTTTTGAAATCCACAAATGTACAGACGAGATATTTATTGTTCAGTTTTTGATGTCTTAGAATCAACTTCAGATTCAGGATCTGTTCAGGGCAGGATATGCCCGGTCGAAAACCTGATTGATATTCACCAATGTTAGGTTCTAACTGTCCCTGTGCTCTGTCTAGTAGACATTGAGATAGAATCTTGTAACAAACTGGGAGAAGAGATATCCCTCTATAGTTGTTTACATCCGTTCTATCTCCTTTCTTATGTAGTGGATGGATTAGAGCATCTTTCCAATCTTCCGGAATCCGTTCGGTTCGCCAAACTTCTTGTAGAATTTTGGTTATTTCCTTGATTGTACCTGGACCAGCGGATTTCAAAAGTTCAGCAGTGATTCCATCTTCACCAGAAGCCTTGTCATTTTTAAGGCGCTTGATTTGCTTAATTATTTCATCTTCATTCGGTGGTAATGAATCTGGGTTTGTTTGTTTAGGTTTTAGTGTTGCTAATTTGGTTAAGGGCTCAGGACAGTTTAGTATTTGTTCAAAATATTTCGCAAGTTCTTTGCAATTGTCTTGGTTATTTAGAGCTAATTGTCCGTTTTCCTTTTGGAAGCAAAAACTGCGGTTGATAGCCTGTTAATTTAGTTTTAAATGTTTTGTAAAAGTTTCGGGTGTTATTTTTTTGGAAATCTTTTTCTATTTCATTAAGTTGATTGTTTTCATATTTTCTTTTAATTCGTCTAATTAGCTTCGATGTTTCTTTTCTTCCTTCCAAAAAGATGTTATAGTTTATTGCTGTTTTTTGACTGTTCCAATCTTTGAATGCTTTACTTCGGCTTAATACTGCTTGCTCGCAAACTTGATCCCACCACGGATGTTTTCTACGTTTCTGTAAAGGGACCAACTTTAAGGCCGTTTTAATAATTTTTTATTTCAATTCTTGCCAGTTCTGTGCTGTTTGTTTATCAAGCTCTTCTATTAGGGCTGGTTTTATTTGGTTGTACCAGCAAAGCTGGCTCTGGTTGTACCAGCAAAGCTGGCAGAAGATTGTCTACCTCCTGGGGTAATTTTGTAATTACTAGAACGCTTCATCTAATGGAACTTTCACTATCCACCACCCGTGACCCGTCCAATACCTTAGGCGAGGTATACTGGACTCGGATATATATATATATATATATATATATATATATATATATATATATATATATATATATATATATATATATATATCGCCATTCTTCTCGGTCTTCGGCCGTTCATATGCAGTGATATACAGATATATTTGTCAGCCCTGAGATTTGGTCAATCTAACGTGTTCAACGTTCAACGTATGTTTGAACAACGTAACGGTGTTCTTCCACGAGGCCTTTTTTCCTTTTCCCTCTACGACCAGCTTTTCAAGGGAATCATTCTCTCTTCGCTTGATGTGACCAAATACTTCAGTATGGATTCTTGAATTGTTTTGCTGAGTTTTTCAGTGATTTTAAGTTCGGCCTAAATGGATTCATTAGTACATTTCTCGGTCCACGAATCCTGAGCATATCCATGAGCCTCCATGTGAACATTGTATTGCGTATTATGTGAAAGAGAGAGTTAGAGAATTTTGGAATTTGGATCGCATCGATATCGGGATCATTTAGCGACCGACACATGAGTTATATCACAGATGTAGCTATCACATAAATATAGACTAGTATGCTTATATTAAAATCACCGATAATGAAGCGATTTTCGCTATGAATACCTAGATCTTAGTGAGATAGATGTTTTCCTTCAGGTAAGCAAATGTGTTTAGCATGTTTGTAAAGCAAAGATGTTGAAGAAGGTCCTGACTCAGATCAAAGAAAAATGTAGGGGGGATAAAGCGGTCCAATCGGTAAGGATATGTTTAACAAATAATAGTTCACTGCAAAATTCGCAGAGCGGACGGTTTTTTCGTTTCAGAAGAAATTCGAGAATTCGAGAATTTAGAAGAATGAGAGAATCTGCAATGGCCAATCAAATGCTAAATGAACGGTCGCTAAATGATCCCGATATCGATGCGACTCAAATTCCAAAATTCTCTAGCCCTCTCTTTCACATAATACGCAATACAATGTTCACATGGAGGCGTCCATTTATCTGTAGTATTTCGACCTAGTACACATTCTGGGAGAGGTTGGAAAAATAAGGGTTAAAGGACTCTTAGTTTGTTAGGTTTCGCAGAGTCGTCCCAATAAGGTTGCATTAACATTTGAGAGTATTTTTTCGCGAAAATGAGTTGGCCTTTCGATGAAAACTGCGCATGAGAACACCGTGCTGTATTGCGTGCAACCTTGCGATCTGCTTTCTCATTACCCTTAATGTCCTAATGACCAGGATCGGCAGTTTAAATCCTTAGGAGGTTCTACCGTATACAAAGCTGAGAGTGAGTTTGGAGTAATATGTTTATATTGAATTTATATATAGAGGTATGTGTAGATTCCTTATCATATCTTAGTAGGGAAACGTCTACCTGAATGGGCTGTTGTAACCAAAGAGGAGTAAGAGTAGTATGAAATGGAAGTGGAACGTGCCGTTGGATGTTGAACTCCTCTGATAATTGCCGGAAGTGGAGTCTCAGATCAAGGGCTACGTTGTAAGGGGACGGGAATGGAAGGATTGGTGGGGGTTGGAAAAAAGGCTGATAGCTGGGAATGAATAATCTGTGACAGAGATCCGTGCCCTGATTTAAGAGAAGATGGGAACTTGTAAGTTAGAACTGTAGGCATGATCTTTTTAGATCATGTTTAGAAGCGTAACGTAATAGAGTGTAAGCGGAGCCAATTACGTCTTCTGCAGAAATGAAGTGAGGATTTTTCGGAGGATAGAAAGTCGAAAAATGTGGAACGCTTCACGATTTTACGTGTCATCCTTGCGCAGGGGCCATGCTAATATTATTTGTATCGTTCCAAGTGAGTACAGTATGGGAAAGACTGCTATCGTTGATATGTCGTTACTTACTGAAATATTACTTTTCATGAAACTAATAGCGTAATAACAGCAGAAAAGCGGTAAGAAAGAATTTCTTTAAGAAAACTATTCTTAAACAAAAAAAAAATAAGGTTAAACGATTAACTTGGGCAGAAAGAAAAAAGATATTTTGAATTGATGAATCGAAATTAGAAATATTTTGTTCAAAGAAAAGGGCTTTAATCAATGGTGGAACGATTGCTCGAATTATTTGCCGTACTCTCAATTGATCATAGAAGAGGTTCAACTATGGTTTGGCGTTGTTTATTCGATACATTTTTAAACACTCTCGGAGTCTAGTCAGGAAAAATAGAGAATAATCAGGAAAAACTTTGTGTTCCGACAGGATAATGATGCGAAATACACCCCAAAGTGAGCGAAAATTATAATAATGAAGTCCGAATCTCAATCGAACAAAGCTTCTGTGGAAGCAGCTCCACCGACCCGTATAACAATCTGCTCCAATATCAAAAGGAATACTCTGCGAGAAACCAGAATCTGCTGAGGATGCGAAAAGAGCGGGTGAGGCCGATAAAGCAAAATCTGATAAGAATAAAATAATATTCGTTTTTAAGTTAGAATAACCCGACTTTGGAATATTTCAAATATTTTTATTTAATACAAAAAAAAATCTGTAATTATTCAATGTGTGTTTTAGTAGTTTATGTATTTTTTGAGGACCGCTATACACTTTCCACCGCCGCCTCTGTTATTCAAACATTAATTACTAGTAATTAAGTCTCCGATAGAAGATCTAGAAAATTAATAAGCAACGACTGGATGGTAAAAAATTGTAATTTAAGAGTTACAACTTAGAAGAGGTCCCTTCACTGGTGACGGAGGCAGTTTAAGCCTGACGTAAACATTAATGCGAGTTGCCGCGTCTCTTCTACCAGATAATAAATCCATGCTTTTACCTTGACGAGTCTTTCCGCATTTCATGTTGTTTCCGGCGCTGATTCCAAATTAATACCATTAGTTAATTATTGTCGAGTTAAGCCATTATCGTTCAGATAATTTGAATTCACACTGACATTTTTGATTAAATTGGATGGGTTTGAAAGCAATGAAATTCTAATACATCTAAAGAGCTTCCTAAAGCTAATATTAAAACATCGAAATAATAATGTTTAGTTTAGTTCGTTTTTTAGTTATTAATTTTTTTTAACACTTCAAAGAAAGATCTAATATATGCGCAAAAAAGTATAAAATGCAGCAATATTTAGGAAAACTAAATATACAAAGACGGTTCACGAATCATTGTGCCTAGTGTAGTAAGTAGCCTTGGCCTAATATAGTAAGCAGTCCTTTCAGCTCATCCGTCCGTACTCAGCCTCAAACTGGTGTTATTGAGGGGCGATTTCTTGTCGAATTTTACACTCTTGCCCGTTGGAATACCTACCGCAAGGCACGCTATTGTGTCTTCAATTTTCTTTTGGCTTGTAAGATGAAAAAAGTTTTCGTTTCGAATCTTGTCCGACAGAATACGCGGAGTATTTTATGCGCAAACATTTATTTGTGAAGACCTGAAGTTTATTTGTTATTGTTGTTGTTATTTTCTACGTTTATATTGATTTTTAATAGTTGTGAATTTTTCACTGAACATTTTGTTTTCTCATTATTTTTATTAATTTTGAAATGTATTTAAAGCTCATTACTGGAGATCGTTTTCACACAACACTTTGTTTTGGATACTTCAATTAGTATTTGAATATTATGCTAAAATACTTTATTCTATTATTTCTATTTCATTTGCTTACAGAATGCCGTTCTGATTATTGGTAAATATACTATTCAACTAAACCTGTACCTGTTCATTTTAAAAAAATATTTCTAATTTAATGTTTAATTAATATTAAATGATTTCTATTTAAGCGAAATTTAAACATTCTGAGTATGATTTGTAATTTAATAAATATTGAGAGATATCCATGGTATTTTTTCTCCTTTAATTGGGTTTTTCGCCACTGTCTAAAACTCAAAAAATATCAAAAATACCTGTTCTTATTTAAAGAAAGAATCACTGGGTAAAAACAAAAAACCAAACGGAGACAAATTTCTGAGTGATTCTTTTTTGTAATAAATTTGCCTAACGAACAAAATTTTAAAGATATAAAAATGTTAAAAAAAAAATCACAAACTTTTAACGTTAACGTTTCGGAAGGTAATCTCCCCCCGTTTTCAAAACTGAACTAAAAATAAATTATATTAATTTGTTATATATAGAGTAACGAGTGAAAGTAAATAAATGTTTTGTATGTCAACGATACTTACATTGACAACAATGGATTTTCATGACAGTGACATACTACCAAAAAATATATATAGGTAATATGTATAGGTTCAATGTTTTTAATTGTATTCTTTAGAATCGGGAACCATATTGAATTTTAATCTACCGAAGGCATAGCAATGCAGAAGAAAAAAAAGAACAGGTATTTTTGATATTTTTTGAGTTTTAGACAGTGGCGAAAACCCCAAATAAAGGAGAAAAAATATATGAACACACCACAATCATTCAGACATTATCCATGGTGTTGTCGCGCAGTTTTCCTTTTAATACCATGAAGTACGTAAATACTGTTTTGCTTTTCTAGTATCTGAAGCGGGTACATTGCACGTTCTCCCTTTGTACCTATTGCACAACTCAGTACTAGACGTTACACCGTAAGGTGTGGTTGGATATCCATTATGTTTTGTTAGCTCTGTGAGTGGGTATCTCATGCGGTTTTTCCTAGTTCCGACCCGGAGCTGGCACTCGACTCGTTCAGACCCGGAGCTGGCACTGTTGTGCGTTCTCCCCTCAGTGTCAGGAAGAGTACCCAGTTTGATAATGTCATTATTGGCTTATAATGTTATCATTTTTGAAGTTATGTAGAGTATCCCTATTTGAATGTATGTTAATTGCTATTATTGCTATTATTATTGGTGTTACAACGAGTACCTCTTGTTGAGTATCTGAAAACCCTGGTATTAAAGTGTGAATTGTATCTATCTGAAAATTTTAAAGTATTACCTTATTATTCTCTATAATAAGCAAATACCAATTTGATGGATTCGGAGTGTTCAGGGTCACTTTTAATTCCAGGTAGTTAAGCTACAAGAATTGGAAGCCGCCACCATGCTCGTCAAACTCATGACCCAACTAGTCATTCAAAAGTCAAATGTCATTCATTATTGCTTTTTTACACATTCTTATTACAAAACTTGTTTGCCTGAAAATCTCAACAGTATTTAAAAGAATTATCTAGTTTGTTAAATCCGACGGAAGTTAAATAAAACAAATAAAATGCGAAGTTCAAGGCCGCCTCAGGCATAAACAGAAAAACATTTCCAAGCACGTGCCACACAGTTACGCCATGGCTTTGAGGAAAATCGAAGTCATTTTTATTAAATAATATTAGCAAACGGCTCAATAAAAGCACCAATTCCTCATGTAAAGTTTTTTTTGTTGACGTGATGCTATTTAACGCACGAATCGCTATATTTCCATATTACGCAACGCTAAAAATGGTATTTAAATAACGTCTAAGATATATCTAAGATATATTTACCATAAGCTTCTTTATTCGATATAGGATAAAACATTTCATGGGTCTTTGTGAAAGCCGATTTTAAGATCAGCGCGGATTTGAAATTAGAATATTTAAATCGATATTTTGTCAAATCCGCTCCAACTCCATTGGTGCTGAAGTGAAAACTTCAGTATTCAATTATTAACTGATAATGTTTTGGTTGCGTTAACGTAATCAGATAGCCGAAGATATATTCTCGGAACCAATGATTCTTAAGTTACAAATATATACAGTGTGCCCGAAACTCCACATCAAGCGGGTGCCAGACAAAGGCAAGGTTATACCAGTTCTGGCAAAAATAAAAAACCGTATTAAGTGATAATAGACATATTTTTGAAAATCTTGAAATTCCACACCCTAGGCTATGTGTTTAAGTACTGTGATCACAAATTTCCCAATTTTTCATTGTTATTTTTTATACCGTGATCCTAAATAACCATGCTATAAATCGCAGTCACAAATCACAAAGTCACAAATTGATTAAGTCGTTGTTTAAAAACAATGTGAGCTAACTTTGACACTTCATCTTTTAAAAAAATATATCACACTACTCTAGGCAAGTTATTTTAAAAGATGGCCCATTTAATTTAGATTTCAAAATAGTGCAACAATTAGCACTTTTCTTTCCACAAAAAATATTATTACTTATTTTTTTGCGAAAGGACCACATTTCGAAAAAATTCCTACCATTACAAAAATACTTTTGTGTGATTAAAAATGGACTTCACCAGAGCGAAGTGAGAAGGATAGATGTGATAGAGTGAGATAGATAGTGACGCTGTTCGACGATGAATTAGAAAGAGGCAGATTGACATTCAACTTTAAGATGGCCCATTTAGTAAAAATTTCAAAATGATACAATTGGCCTTTTTCTTTCCACAAAAAATATTATTTCCTTTTTTTGCAAAAGAACCTTATTTCTAAAAAACTCAACCCAAAGGCAATATGTGTGAGTCAAATTATTAATTGGTCTATTATTTTATTAAAATAAAACTTAATCAAAATGAAATGAAAGGATTTATTGTAAGACATATTTATCACAATTTTTGTCTTTAAAACTAAAGTAAATGCTCAAATTGTTTGTCTTCGACACGAATACATGCTTTGCATCGCCTCAGAAAAGATATTTTCGCCAGTCGTGCGAATCTTCTTGTTTTTATTTCTTCTGCTGTTTCAACAATTCTGTGACGCAGTTCGGCTAGATTTTGTATTAGTTTTTGAATACACTTTTTCTTGCAGACCCAGTAAAAGAAGTCAAGAGGGTTTAAGTCCGGAAAACCTGGGTGTCACTCAATTGAACCGCGGTACCCAATCCACCTTTCGGGATAATCTCTGGTCATAATCCTGTACAGGACGAGTATAATGCGCTCGATGGATCTCTGTAGATATTGGGTGGTACAGCCTCTATCAAAGTTTGCAAATCGTTTTGGAGAAAATCCAAATAGTTGGCGCCATTGAAAGTGTCAGGCAACTGAAATTGTCCAATTATTTGTCTGTTTAAAATTCCAATCCACATGCTAACTATAAATTAATAGTGAGACCGGTCTTCACGCGTTAAATGCCGATTTTCCGTATGCCAACTATGTAAGCTATGCAAGTTTAAATAACCATCTTTTTTAAACGTCGATTCGTCAGTCCATAAAATTTTGTTTAGAAATTGCGGATCTTTTTTTCGTCAGCATTGTTCTGTAAAAATCGATTATGGGAGTGTAGTCACGATGTAGCAAACTTTGAACACGTTGTACATAATACCTACTTGCACTGGTCTCACTTACACAGGTGAAGTCCATTTTTGAGCACACAAAAGTATTTTTTATCATGGTATGAGTTTTTTGAAATGTGGTCTTTTTACAAAAAAATTAGCAATAATATTTTTTGTGGAAAGAAAAGTGCCAATTGTTGTACCATTTGAAATCTTGACTAAATGGGCCATCTTTTGAAATAACTTTCCACGGGTAGTGTAATTACTTTTTTTTGTTTTAAGATGAAATGTCAAAGTTGACTGACATAATTTTTTTAAACCACGACTCAATCAAACTTTTTTTTTTTACTAAATTAACAACGTTCATTGTTTGATTTGTTACTGCGATTAATAGCCTAGTTATTTAAGATCACGTAAAAAAAATAACACAGGAAAATTGGGATATTGGGATATAGGGAATATTGGGGATATAGGGGATATTGGGAAAAATTGGGATATAGCCTAGGGTGTCGAATTTCAAGATTTTCAAAAATATACCTATTATCACTTAATACAAAAATAAGAGTGTTTAGAAATAGCACGCACAAAAAAAGAAAAAAGTAGCCTTTATTTTGCAAAACTGCGGCACATCGTCTAGACATGGAATCTATAGGATTGCGGAAAACTTCAACAGAAATGGAGAAACAGGTTTCTTGAACAGTTCCCATAATTTTTTGGCATTTGATGTTTTCCTTAAAGTTACACGCGTCTTCAAAATTTTCCACAAATTTTCTATAGGATTCATATCCGGGGACTGTGATGGCCAAGGTAAACAAACAATATTGTGGGTGTCCAACATTTTTTGCACTTTTGGCGGTGTGTTTCGGATCATTGTCGTACTGAAAGTCCCACTGTAATGGTTTATGTTTCTTGGTATAAGGCAATATAATATTCTGTAAGGTGTTTAAGTAAATTTCTTTGGTCGTGTTTTGTTTTATCCAATAAATTCGACCAACTGCGGCATATGAAGATGAACCCAAATTTTAATATTGCCACCAAAATGTTTGATGCTACAATAACATTTTTTGGATTCAAATGTTCATTCATTCGACACCAAACACGTGTTCTTCAATACCAAATCAATACAAAATAAATTTATTTTAGTTTCGTCGGAATTTTTTTTTCCAAAGTTCTCTATTTAAATTATTTCATCCAAAATTCTTACCTCGTTTTAAGTGTTTTTTATTCACATTACAACTTTGCTTGAAATTTTGCCATTAAAGCCAAATTGTTGAAAACGTCTCTTAATACTTGTCGTACTGATTGATAACTGCAATTCCCATTTGGCAACCGTCGGATTTTTATACACTTCGCGAATTAAACGAGCATCTTCTCGACCAGAAGTTTTTCGTTTCTGGCTTTGGAACTTTGGGTTTTGCCCCATGTTTTCTTTTTCCTTTAATACTATTGAAACAACGCAAGGAGATCCTCTCAAAGTTTGACAAATAAATTTAGAACATCTTTTGTGTTCTCGCCGGTGTTCTTCGTCAGTACAATGTTTAATACGACCGATTTTTTTTAAAATGGTTGTATATACACATAACTTACACTGACAACGCCAGTCAAACAATAAAAACCAATTTCTGATAAAATGTGATTTAAAGTTATCAATATACTTCAACACTCTTTTGATCACATTATTTTTTAAATCACATTCACGAATTTATTTTACAATGCGATTATTTTTTGTTTAAAATATTTATCAAGACCGCGAATGGTAAGAAAAGTATTCTTGTAGCAGTTGCATTTTACTTTAAGAAATCCAAAACATTTTATTACTAGTAATTACTTATTTTCTAAATAGTACTCTTATTGTTTTGGCCATAACCAAATATATATATATATATATATATATATATATATATATATATATATGCATATTTTTTTTTCAGGGTGTCCCATAACTTATCCGCCATAGAGCTACAAGTGGGATAGTAGATATCAAAATAAGAGGACTTAGTCAATAAATGTGTTGGCAAATGTTAGTTATTAAAAAGATACAGGGTGTTGAAAGTGAAACTAAGTTTTCGAAAATTGAGATAATTTAAAAACGGTTGAAAATATTAGATTCAAAATCGAGGTAGTTGGGTTTTCAAAGCTGACAAATCCGAATTTGATACTAGTTTGAGCCTAGTTCCTAAACGGTGCTTGCTACCTACTTTGTGACGAATTAACTCGCTCATTTTTTTTCCCTATAAAGGTGGGAATATTTTGACTTCAAAATAGAGAAGAGTTATAATCCCACGTAAAAAGGTACTCTTGGTCAATATCGATATCTCACGCCGTTTGCAAGATATTTGTGTTCAAATATTCAATTATACATCTTGTTGATGGCTGAAAAATTCACAGTGTGTCTTGAATACGAGGAAAAAAACATTAAGATGTCAAAAATACAACAGACTTTATTTAAAATAACAATTTGTTTAGGTTAGGTTGAATAGGTGTTAAAAGTGTCGACCGTTTACCTCAATACATTTTCGCAGGCTCTTTGTTAAGTGACGCTTCACATTGGAAAAGATATTTTCTTCATTTCTAATAACATTGGCCGCTTGTTGAATTTATTGTTAAAGTTCGTCTTCTGTATTGATTTCATCATGGTAAACTAAAGACTATATGACTCCACAAATAAAAGTCTAACGGATTAATGCCTGGGTCTACGAGGTGGCCAAGGAAACTCATCACTGCCCCAATCCATCGATGTGGAAAACGTTGATTCAAATGATTTCGCATTGCAACAGTAAAATGCGGTGGTGCCCCATCTTGCATGATGTAATAAATTTTGGGCGACAGGCGAAAAATGGTAAAGAAACCATTTTTCTTTATAGAGAACTCTTGAAAGTAGATAGTAGATAGACTTGTTAATTCCTGTAGATGCCTCCAAACGCCAAGAGCTTAGTTCAGGATTTTTCCGCGATACTAACCAAAATGTCCCCCTTCCGTTATACGTGTCGGTCGTCCACCAGGATTGTTGTAATTAAACGAACCTGTTTAGCCTAACTGATTGAAAATTCTTTGAAAAATTTGTCAATCTGGGATGATTCTGGTTGGGTACAGCTCTTCATACCTTCTTACTGCAGCGCGGCTATTGTAATTTGCTTATGCATAAACGCAGAGCATATCCCTTAAATCACGGTTAGGAAACTGATTAAGTCTGGGCAATTTTTACAAATTATTTAATACCAACTCAAGATTGGAGAAACTTGTTTCTACCTAAGTTTAATAGGAGAGATAGAAAACAATGACAGTTGTCATCGAGACGTAATAATTTGTACACAACATTCAAGGCATATTTTTTAAATTGCATATTTTTCAGCCATCACCAAGATGTGCAATAGAATATTCAAACACGAATATCTCCCGACCAAGGGTACCTTTTTTACCCGTAAATTGACTCTTCTCTATTTTAAAGTTAAAATATTCCCAGCTTTATAGGCTAAAGAAATATGAGCGAGTTAATATCTCACAAAGTTAGAAACCGTTTTACTCGCCGAGAGTGGCGAGTATGAGTGGGTACCCTTACCCATAAGTAATGCCATTTCTTTAAAAACATAGTCATTTATTGGAAACAATTTTACATCATAAAACATAACCTGACCTATATTTTAGTTACATTTATCCTGGCCCCTTGAATTGCAAAACATGTCGGCGTAGGATAAACAAATTATGAATGATGATTTCAATCTTTTTATGGTATAAAGTCTGGAAGATCTGTTGTGTTTGATAAGAATTTGTAGATGGTTGAAATTGAAGCTAATCCGAATCAAACCATTCAGGAATTAGCCACAAAGCTGGAAACGTCATGGTCCACAATACAACGATGTTTGAAACAACCCAAGAAAGTGTAAAGAGAAGGAATGTTGGGTGTCATATCAACTTTCAGTTGAAAACAAAATTCATCGTGTAACCCTCTGCAGTGCACTTTTGAAGTTAAGCAGAGATTAATTCGTTCAATATTTCTTCAGTCAGTCTTCGCTCTACAAAGTGCTAGAATTACCCAAGAAAAAATCTAAGAGTTAGGCTGGAAAGTACTTCCTCACCCACCCTATTCTTCTGATACTGCACCATCAGATTACCATCTTTTTAGGTCTATAGAACATTTTCTTCATAAACAATACTGACTTAATGTCAATAACAATGGCGATTATATTAAAGATCAAAAGCGTATTAACTCTTAAATATAACATTTTTGTAGTCTCAAAAAACGACATTACATATTCTATCGGCGATATCAACCATTCGAGTGTAACTACTGCAAAATGATCAAAAAACTGCACTATTTGATAAGATGTATGGCGTAATTTTGCTAAAATATAACATTTGACGTGTTTGAAGATCTGACCAAACAACGAACTATAATATTTGTATTACAAACTTCCCATTCATATCGATGCAAAAGTTAAATTTCGCCTTTCACCCCGAAAACGTTCAACTTTCCGACATTCATCACGACCACCTGAACAAAATCTAAACTCGTCATTAAAATTGAGCACCATTCTAAACTATATGTCGTGTGGTTATTTGTGGAGAATCACCCAATAAGAACGATAAACACTCATCTCCATCGCAAATAAATGTGGTATTTAGCTTTGATATTGAATTTTTGAACAACCCTCGTACATTTTGCGAAACGTATATTGGCAATTATTCTTTAGAATTTGTAAAAACTGAGATTAGGCTATGTATATTTAAAAATACTTATATATATATATATATATATATATATATATATATATATATATATATATATATATATATATATATATATATATATATATCTTTTGAAATATTTTCATATATTTAAAGCATTTGATACAACTAACGCCACCTACCTGAATTTGTAAAAACTCGTCGTTGTCCGTCTGCAACCCTCTCGTTACCGTCACCCTGCCGGTATTTGCGATGGCGTTCGCTGGGGGCGGCACTGGCTCCTCTTCTTGTTTCACGAACTGAATTCGACCCGCCTCAACGCAAATATTCGGCGCTAGAGGGAGACACCTGCAACAAAATTACATAATCGATTGAGCCACATTGAAATTTTTGTCAATATTTAGAATGTCAGTTTTATACAACAAAAATACTAATCCTTATAATCTTAAAAGGGAAAATATATAGATCATTTAGTCACATAGAACTTAAAAAAAGCCTCATAGAAGTAAATATCTTATCAAGTATCATTTAGTGTGTAAAATTACAATGCAAGTCATATATTTCCTCATGAATATTTCTTTATTTAAAACGCTAAAACTTATATCAGTGAAGAATATCAATCCTTTTGAATGAAATAATAAAAACAAATCTCCAAAAATGTAAAGGGAAATTTTGATAGAGAAATTAATATATTGATAGAAATGGAATTACATTCCATATTTTTAATACTTCAAGAAACTACACATATTATTACTTTTAACACTGAAGAGTAAATAATGCGATCAAGCTTTAAGGAACATTGATATAGAGTGAAAATTAATTTGTTTGCAGATTATACTATACTTCGTCATAATTCTAAAGAAGGTGGAGGGTTAGAAAAACACGTCACACAACTAAATATAATAAATTGAAAATTAGAGAAGAAATAGTTTTAGTAAACATTTTCGAAGAGAGCCTGAAAAATTTCCAGCCTCAACATGAAGATGGCGCTATTCATCAGAAATATTCTGGTAATATAATTGCGCATACGTTGAAAGATAACCGTGAAAATTTAGATGCTCACCAAACCATATTAGATGCTCAGTTGTTGTTTAACAATTATTTATTCAGTCGATGTTAGTGTTTCAGTAAAAATGGAATAGTCAAATATCCAGCCGTCATTAAATGCTTGCATATGAAAGGCAATACATCTACACAAATTAAAGATGGATGGATTTCATCTTTTGTAACCGTGAAAGCTGTGGGCAGTTGAAATTAAGCCGTGCTCGTATCAGCTTGGTTGACGATTAATGTTCGGGACGACCAAAACTGCATCCACTACCGATAACATTAAAAAAAACAAATACTACATAATATATTATTTATTTGTATTATATGTTTATAGTGTTTATAGTTAGTGTTTCTGTAAAAATGGAAAAAACCGAATATCGAAGCGATATTAAATTCTTGCATTTGAAAGGCAATACGCTTACGCAAATTAAAACCGAATGAAATTTGGACCAGCTAAATTTAATCGTGCTCGTACCAGTTTGGTTCACGATGATGGTTCGGGATGGCCAACTCACTGCAACCACTACCGATAACATCGAAGAAAACAAATACAACATAATATTATATTTATTATAAAACATAATATTATATTTATTATAAAACATAATATTATATTTATTATAGAACATACGAAGTACCTGGCATTTTTTATGAATTATTATTCGAAATATTCTCCTCTGGTTTCGATATATGTGTTATATCTATTCAATAGTGATTCAAAGGCGTGCTCCAGCTCATTTTGTGGAATAGCTTCCAAAGCACGCATCGAAGCTGTTTGGACGATCTGAATGTCTTCAAAAAAAACACCCTTTCAACTTTAATTTTAACTTTGGGAACAAGAAGTCATAGGGGGCTAAATCTGGTGAATACGGGGGGTGGTTGATCATACCGACTTGGTTTCGGGCCAAAAATTGATGCACAATTAACGATGTGTGACTTGGCGCATTATCGTGCAACAAACTCAAGCAACAAAAAAGTAGTACTGCCCAATAACAGCTTAACCAATTGGAACGAAGTTAATGAACATTGTCCTGATTTTTGAAGGGGGTTTTCGTGTTTTTTTTTGCCTGTGGTGAGTCTTTGGACTTTCACTCCACACTTTCGCACTTAGTTTCTAGATCGTATTGAAAGCACCATGTTTCATCTCCCGTAACAATTGATTTCAGGAAGTATTGATCATTTCTGGCGGCTGCGACGACCTCTCTGGAATGATTGACACGAAGTGATTTCTGCTCCTCTGTCAACATGTGTGAACAAACTTTGCACACACCTTTGTTTTACGTTTTGTTTAAATGTGTTTCACTACTTATATGGCAGGTAGTATCGAATTATTTGAAAATAGAGGTCAGTTCTCTCCAGAACTTTCATCACAGGCATCCGTGTTTTAATGCGCCCAACTGAATGCAACTAACCTTTCATCATCATTTTTAAAGAAGAAACATATGAGATCTCAATAATATTAAGGGATAATCGTTCATTTTATTTAATTATAAAAAATTTAAATCTAGAATTTAACTACAAACGTTAACCAAACCACAACTAGGATCAAAATTGTGAAAAAATAATTAAGAAAACTCTGAAAAGGCGTTTTGCTGCGGCAGCACAATGCCCTCGACCACAGTTCTCAAACTGCTCTGAAAAAATGAGTGAAATCACCTTCGAAAATGACGATCATTATATTATATTATCCGGATTTAGCCCCATGTGATTAATGACCCAAAAAAGTATTGTAATGGCGAAAATACAGGATCAAGAATCCTGTATGTATGTTGTAATATGATTACTTGCAGAACAGGATAACATTTTTATTAGATCAGAATACTTTTCGATTTTCGAAAAATTGGTGCCGCCAAGACTTAAACGTAATTTTAAAATACAGCGTCTAGCAACACTCTCAGTACAGTTTTTAATCTACTCGCATTGATAATATTTTTTTCTCAGATGCCATTTAACTTGTTTATTTTTGTTTTTGTTTAATTAAAAAAGTTAGTAAATAAAACCTGGAAGATATCATTCTCAAAACGGTCGACTTAAATGACCTGAACACTTTTTGTAATGTTTGTATACTTGTATACTAGCTACGTATACAGTGAAAAATTTTCGAAAACCTATATCTGAATTTGTACAAAATGCGTATTTCGCATAATTTAACTTGAAAATCAAAGACGTTAGTAAACCATGGATTCCAAACAATGTTTGCAAAATGTGTAGTGAACATTAAATGTTCATTTGTTAATGAATGGTAAAAGGCAATGGACGAATGGTAAAAGAAGTTAATTCACGTTTGGTGTGCCTATAATTTTGAGGAAACCAAAAAATCATTACGATGACTGTTATTTTTGCTTAGTCAAGGTACATGGTATTAAACTAAAAAAAAAACCTATCCCGATCGGGTATCTGTCCTTGTTCTAACTTTTCGTGGCCTGTCTGATCTTTCAGATCATCAGATGATAGGCAAGCTTATACTAGCGAAGAATGTGACAATTTTGAAGCTACGTCATTAAAACCACTACTTTTTACTCAAAACGCTTTAAGTGACCTTATAGGAGACCTCGACCTTTCAAAAGAAAGATCAGGACTGTTGGCATCCGAACTCAAAGAGAGGAATTTACTTTCTCGAGGTACTTAAATTACATATTATCGTACTCAAGAAAAAGAAATCTTCCGTTTTTTTTTTGCTCAGAAAATGATGTTGTTTTTTTATGTCGGTGGCCTTTTACCAAAAATGGGTTTCTTGAACTACCAGCCATATAAATGGACTTTTTATAGACTCTTCCAAGCGGGATTTGAAATGTGTTTTGCTACATAATGGCAATAAGCATGGTGCGGTTCCCATTGATCATTCCACCAAATTAAAGAAGGAGTATGAAACCATATCTCTTCTGTTGGCAAAACTCAACTACCATAATCATAAGTGGATTATATGCGTTGATTAAAAAATTATTAACTTTTTATTGGGCCATTGAAGCGACTACACGAAATTTCCATGTTTTCTGTGTTTGTGGGATAGCAGGGCTGAAAGCGAGCATTGGATTAAAATAAAATGACCTGAAAGAAAATACTTGACAGTTGAGAAACAAAATATAAATACAGCGTTCGTTACTAAAAAGAAAATAATTTTGCCTCCATTGTTTAGAAATGGGGACTAATGAAACAGTATATCTAAGTATTGGATAAAAATGATTCCTGTTTTAATTATATATCAAGGAAATTTCCTGATTTGAGCAAGGAGAAACTTAAGGCTGGCATTTTCGATGGACCGCCAATTAGGATTTTGATGAAAGATAACAATTTCGTGCATTCAATGGATGATATAGAATCATTAGCCTAGTTCTCTTACGTCAGTATTGTAACAAATTTCCTAGGGAATTATAAGTCTGAAAATTATGGCGAATTAGTACGAAACATACTGATAATTTTCAGAAAGCTTGAATGCAACATTAGCATAAAAGTTCACTACCTCCACAATCATTTGAATAAATTTCCGAAAAGCATTGGCGCTTGTAGTGAGGAACAAGGGAAGCAATTTCATCAGGACCTAAAAAATATGGAAGAAAGGTACCAGGGTCGATGTTATGAACACATGATGGCTGATTACTACTGAAGTATCGTGCGTGAGTGCCTGGAAAGAACTCACTCGAAGAAATCACGAAAAAGAAGATTTTTCCATGTTCAATGATGACACCTATCATATCTCAAAAACTACACGTATATTTCAAAAAATACATGTACCGTTAGAACCAGCATATTCGAAAACAGTTTTAGTTTTTCCGGTACCAAATCCTCCTGTGTTACTATATAAAGTGGATGAAAAGATAATTTTGTTGAATAAAATTGTAAAAGTTCTTTTGCTTAAGTCAATTATTTATCAACATCTCTCAATAAAAGCGACAAACTTAAACAAAGCAAATAAATGTTGGCAACGATACACACTGTAAGATAAAGCATGTACGCACCGTATTCCGAATTTGTTTCCAATGGTTTACTTAACTGAACCAAACTTATAGATTATAATCATATAAATAAATTCATTTTTGGACTTTCTGAATTGAATTGAAATTGATCGGGTTCGACGATTCGATTAGCAATGAACATTACCAACTTCTAGATAAATATTTCAAAATGTTTAATGCAGATATCAAAAAGTTTAACAAACATTACGATAATTAGTAACTCACCTTTGAGGCGGTGGTGGTGGAGATGTATCAGCGCGTTCAGTTTTCTCGTAGCCCACCAGGTGTCGCGCATCGAGTACCGGATGGACCTGGTGGGCTGATCGGGGCTTGTCGCCATCCAACGAATTGGAGTCGCAGGGAATTCGAGAGTTCGTACTGGACCTAAAACAAAAAACAAACTTAAATAAGTTATTCGGTATTCTCCATAATTTAAATCCTGATAATTGTTTTCCTTAACTAAAAACCAGTTTGCAATAAACTTACATAATCTTTAATACATGTTTTTTTTTCCTGCAGAACAATCTCACGCAAAAATCATACCTCTTATTCAAAAAGTTCTAGATCTAATAAAGAAATCACAAGATTTTTAAGATTTTTTTTCACGTAGTCACCTTACTTAATCCATTTAGATCAACGAAGTTCCAACTTTTTAATACTCTCATTATAATACTATTTGTTGAACTGTGCAGAATATGCGGTTACAAAATTTGGGCTGTGAAGCACCCTTAAACTGGTCCAGTTATAAAATGCAATACTCACCGGTGATGGTTTTGTGTTTTGCCAGGTGGATTATTGAGCACAATACCACGGGAAACTTCGTAGACGTTAATTTTTCTGTAAATGACAATTTTCGTTTACTTTCGCGTATTTTTACGTGTTACCAAAGACTGTTTAGATTGCTGCTTCATTTCTGGCGTGTAATGCTGAATCGATGTTTCATCTTCTCATAAAATGACATAGAAATTCAGCAGAATCGTCTTTAAATCAATCTAAATACCATTAAAAAGTATTCGTTCGAATGCAACTGTAGTCAATTTTAAACAAGCTGAGTAACTACCGAGAGATTTTTTTTCACACTCAAAATGTCGGGTAAAATATAGTAAACACGGTTTATCGAAATATTTATGCCAGTCGACTAACGTGCGCTCGCGGTCGGTACCTTCAGTGGGCGATCATTTCATACAATACTGTGGATTTTTGTGATTTTGTCGGCAGCGTTTTTTTTGGTAGTCTTGGAACGTTCATTATCTTTAATGGATGTACAACCACGTTTAAACAAAAGAAAATCGTTTTAAAATAAATTTAGATTAATTAATTTATATTTTGTATTTTATGCATTAGTATAATGATGGGCCCTCTAAACTGTAACTTCTAAAACTAGGTAGAAAGATCAGTATAATCAACGCTGTAATTTATGCAATATATCATTCTGAAATATTTACTAACTAGAAATGGATTGCTAAAATTATTTTCAGTCTAACTCCAAAACTTGCATTAATTAACTGGTCTGAGAAGTTTTAATAACAGTTCCTTGTTGAAAAGTTCCAATCTATATTAAACTATTAATATTTAATTTTGAAGCTAAGATGGATTGTATTCTCAGTTTATCGAGTGGAACGATTAATGTTAATTATTACAAATGACTGAATGAAATGAATAGTTTGTATAAAATGTATACTCAAGCCGGACGATAGTAAATTTGTTGAATAAGTTTTATTGACCCTTTTTTCGTTAAAATATTTCAACTTATTTTAGTATTATTTCTTCTGATAAAAATTACATTTTTTTGATATGTGATTCTGATACTATGGTGGGCTGAATTCTGAACTTTTAAAGCTGGCTGTAATTGGTGTGATCAATTATATCTAAAATATCTATCTACTGACTAGCAAAAGTTTAAAAATATTTTCCATACCCCAAACCCTGCGTTAGTAAATCTATCTAAAAAGCTTCTTTGACATTCTTCTTGAGAAGCTTCTTCTTGTTAGAATTCTTTGGATTGCGTCCAAACCTATAACGAATACCGACATATGCTCTCTCGTCAAGAATAGGGAGACCCTATCCATAGCCAACAATCCATACTTTCGCCGACCTCTTGTCAGTTGGCCTATATAGTGTTAGAATTTCTTGGACTGCGTCCAATGACACCACAGTGCTGATCCGACCTGCCGTCGGATGACGTATATATACAGTGTTAGAATTCTTTAGACTGAGTCCGTTGAGACTACAGTGCTGAGTGTAATCATATACCCAACTTTGTTCAAAAGTTCAATAAGACATGATATGGTTCTGATTAAAGCTAAAATCTTTATTATTTAATTTTAAAGCTAATATGACCTGTATTATGATCTTTTAAAATAGAGGAAATCACCATTACTGATCAATGCCGACCTATGACAAATACCGACATATGCTCTCTCTTCAAGAATTGGGAGACTCTATCCACAATCAACAATTCATACTTTCGCCGACCTCCCGTCGGATAGCCTATTTATGCAGTGTTAGAATTATTTGGACTGCGTCCAATGAGATCACAGTGCTGAGCTGACCTTCTGTAGGATGGCGTATATATGCTTGTTAGAATTCTTTGGACTGCGTCCATTGAGACCACAGTGCTGAGTGTAATCATACATCCAACTGCTTCCACAATCGCATGTGGAACACACAACACGCGTCCCACCTAAATAGGCATTTTACTGATTGCTTGACTGTGGGCGGGCCCCAGATTGACAATATGGCAATCCAATTTCCAATCACTTTTTCAAACAACTGAGGACTTATGTCCGCAATTGTCCGATTTACGTTGCCTTCTAAGTAAGTTGGTACCAAACCCAAAGAAAATAATCTAAAAAGACTAAATTACATGACTTTAGTGGCCAATTAACAGTTTTTTTTACATTTGCGATATTTTCGACATCTTTTGGACATTTTTTCGACATTTTCGACATCTTTTGAACATTTTTTCGATATTTTCAACAATTCCTAAGCGTTGCTCTAACGTTAAACGTTCAATGATGACCAGACTATACTGAATAATTATTTTGGCAATAATTTTGACACGAGAGACGCGCAAAGTCACAGTTCGTTTGACACCGATCGCTGTCGGAAATTTGGACACAGTAAAAACACCACCTCTCTCTCCCGCTTAAAAACTGTTGAAGATATCAGGTTCAAAATCGGGGTAGTTAAGTTTTCAAAGGTGACAAATCCGAATTTGGTACTATTTTGAGCCTAGTTCCTAGAGGGCGCTTCCTACCTACTTCCTACTACAAAAATATTTGGATAAAAAATATATAAATATATAAAAAATATATAAAAAATATATAAAAAATATATAAAAAATATATAAAAAATATATAAAAAATATATAAAAAATATATAAAATATAAAAAATATATAAAAATATATAAATATATAAAATATATAAAAAAAATATTTTGACTTTAAAACAGAGATCATAATTCCCACGTAAAAAAGGTACCCTTGGTCAATATCGATATTCAGCCTTTTGTGAGATATTCGTGTTCGAATATTCCACTGCACATTTTGTCGATTCTTTGTTTTGTTTAATAATTTGATTTCTATATTTATGTTACAAATAGTTCTCTATATTAACAATTAAGATTTGCTTGATTTGATTATATTAAGCTTCATATTTGAGACTAATTAAATACTATACTCCCATTTCAAATACGAGCATTAAATGAGCTCTCATTTCCCGAAGTATAGGGTAATAAGAGCGAATTACTTTCTTTGGAAAATCTCTTATTTTACCAGAAGGTACAACTATAATTGAAATAAACTATGATTATCTGATACTCAATAAAAAAGGTTTATGTTCCTAACTAAAAGTTACAATAGTTGAAACAAATGTGACTTTTATTATCAATTTTCCTTAATAGGCTCCAATTCCTCCGTGCTGCCCTACTAGATTAGCTAAAGAAAAACTTCTAGTTAAACTACTCTGTACCAAACACAAGATATTAAATTTCTTTTTGCTTAAAGCAAGCTAGTATATATTTAAATTCAAAGTGCACAATCACGTAATACCGGTTAGTTCATTTCCAATTAAATCTGATGAGAAAACGAGATATTTCACCCACCGGAATTAAACAGACCAGTATTCAACCGTTTATTCGCCTAATGTTGGCCTAAAGCATTTTTGTTTTCAATTCTGATTGCCGTAATAAATATTGAACGTTTTTGCGTTCTTCTCATTATCGATTTAATTATCTGGTAGGCGGTCAACAATAATAAAAATCATTAAAATCACCTTATTTAGAAAGTTAATGCTCACTTTCAGCAAGTTAGATTAGAACAGCTGCCCGTTTGGCTTACATAGTTGTTGTTTGCGTTTTTTGTTTGCTGCAATAATGTAGGAAGTAATTGACGAACACTATAAACTGACAGTCTTGCAATTTGCCAAGTTGCGTGATTGTCGGTAATTGGAGATCAGAAAACGGCTTTAATTCAACAAAGCCAACAGCTGTTTTCCAACAAAGAAAGACATCTCGTTCATTTAGTTTTATTTCGAAATATTTCTGTTTGGTTGCTTCAAACAAGATACAAATTTCGTTATTCACAATAACAGCTGGTTATCTCATGCAATGTCTAACATATGTACGTTTAATTATTTTCAGACAATATTTAATAAATGTTTTATTTTTTTTCCTAAAATAAATAATACTATAATGTAAGTGATACTGTAACTCACTGTCAAAATATTAGACACGCCATAGAAATAAAAAAAATCACTACAATTAAGTTTTATTATTCTTTTTACCAGTGTTTTTTTTATTTGTTTCAAATACAAGTTAAAATATTGGACAAGGAAAAAAGTTTGATCAATATATAAAACAATTATTAGCAAAAAGTTACTTTTCTTTGGCCTCAAAATGTTAGACACACTTGTTTATTCTTAAGATTTCTTAAAACAAACACAAATATACATGTAATAAATATATAAACATTAGTTTACATATTATAATCTGCTGTAATATATTATCCTAGTTGGGGAAAGTTTTATTATGTATAAGTAATGTCCGAATGATTGTGGCGTGTTCATATATTTTTTTCTTTATTTGGGTTTTTTTCGCCACGATCTAAAACTCAAAAAATATCAAAAATATCTGTTCTTATGTAAATAAACAATCAGTGGGTACCTTTGTCACGCATTACTCAACTAAATGAATAATCAACAATATTTTATTTTGCACTTAACCAACAATTATTTTGACAGGATATATACGAATAGAAGTCATTGACAGTACTGACGAGAAAACACTTTAGAATTCGTTCGTAGTCACGATTTTTTTTTAATTGTATAAATTTTAATTAATTTATAATTGTAACAAGTTTTTAAAAAGTTTTTCGCATCGATTACCAATATTATTAATGATAAAGTTATAAAATAAAGTAAAAAAATCGATAATTATTTTTTATTCAAAAACCCAATTGATGCCGTAGACAGAATAACGATCTTGAAGTGGAACTGGGCGGGTCATGTTGTGAAAATGGTTGATAAAAGGTGGACAAAACGAATCCTCGAATAAAGACCAAGATCGGAAGCCTTCGGAAACAAAGGAAGTCCCCCCCACCAGATGGACGATGAAGTAAAACGCATCAAAACAAACTGGATGCAGCCGGCGCAGGACCGAACACAGTGGAAGCTCTTAACCCTTCATTACTAACGTAACGGTGTCAGAGACCGATCAAAATAAATTTTACCGATAAATATCGAGTAGGTTAAATGCGCGCGCAATGTATTTAGGAACCTTCCTACGTTAGTAGAGTTTTCACACATAATGTGTTAACAGCGTTTGTTAGTAAAACACCTTTATCGAGTTATAAGTATTATTGGTCTGTAAGACCAAAGTTAGTATCCATGAAACCAAAAAATTTAGTGCACTAGTTTTTACTACTGCTTTTTAGAAGCAGTAGTTTTTACTACTGCTGCTGCTGCTACATTTTTATTTTTGAATTAATACACTTACAGAATTAGTAAAATGGTCAGTGGGTATTATGAGAAACAACAGGAGAGTTATAGGACAATTATTTGATGAAGTAGAAACAGTTTCAGATGTCGACGATAATGACGAAAGTTTAGAAGATGATCAGATGGAAACTATCGACGAGAATACCGCATCTGAAGAAGATTTTTCTGACAATAAAACTATATCAACAGATAGACCTAGCCATAAGACTCGTGTTTTATGGGAAAAGACGGAATTACTAGGTGGAGAAAGCATGCAACTTTCCAAAGAGCTGTCCGCACTCGCGCTCAAAATATTTTAACGCAAGTACCAGGAGTCAAAGAAATTGCTCGTCAGAAGAACTATTATAAATTTGGAGTTTGTTTTTTACTGACAGTATGTTGGAAAGTATAGTTCAGCATACGAATAAGTATATAGAAACGAAGAATTGTGACCAGGCTTGGAGAACTGCTAAGAAAACTGATGTAACTGAAAAAGCTCTCTTTGGATTATTATATGTCTCAGGAGCAACAAAAAGCAGTCACCATCAAAATGCCAAGGATTTGTTTAGAACAAACGGAACGTCCATGGAGATATATATCCTCACCATGTCATTGGAGAGATTTCGTCTGCGAAATATACGTTTCGATGATGAATCAACACGGAAGAATCGAGCATAATTTGATAAAATGGCTGCTATATGAGTATTTTTTGAGAGCTTTACTACCACTTTACCAAAATACTATTCAATATCTCATTTTGCTTTAAGATTTCCGGGGTAAATGGAGTTTTAAGGTTTATATGCCAAATAACAGTGGCGGCTCGTGGGTTTTTAAAGTGGGAAGTCGTAGAAGAAAATAATGCAACTGAAGATTTTTTTGCTTTCCCCTTCCTCCTTTTTACTTTTTGTACTATTGAAACGCTATACAGGAGGTGGACCAGGAAAATGAGTTAAAAGCAGGAAACTGAACGGAAATAAAATATGGTGTTTTGCTCTGAAAAATTGTTTACTGTGATAAATGCAACGCCCTCTCTCACGAGCCGTCACTGCAATAAGTCTCGTAGATATGGTAGTTTGTTTTTTGTTTGTTTTACCTGAAATCAAAGTTTATGCCTTAGAGGATACATCAAATATGGCATATTTCCACGGTTATGTCAACCAATATGGGAAGCAAAGAGAATATGGATAACTTTTTACAAGCATAAAATTGGCAAATAAATCTGAATGATCACGGTGACCATAGAAGGAACACTTAGAAAACATAATAAACAAATTCCACCATTTTTATTAAATCTGAAGCGTCCATAAAACACGGATATGTTTGCATTTCAAGATCAGGAAACTCTTATTTCATATGTTCCCTGGAATAATAAAAATATGGTGCTTCTATCTACTATGAATTCCTCAGATACCATCGACAAAGTGAGTGGTAAGCCAGATATTATTACTGATGATAATAAAACCAAAGGAGGCTTTGGCGTGGTTGACAAATTTAGTGAAACTGTGACACAGCGATGTATCGTTGGTCGATGGTTTTGTTTTATTGCACAATTAATGTAGTAGGCATAAATGCATATACCATTTACAACGGCAATAAAAAAGTGAATCAGATCATTCCCAGACAAGTTTTTTTAGATAAGCTTGGATTTGATCCAGTGAATGAACATATAAGGAAACGAAGTATGTCAGGAAATATGCAGGAAATCAATTCGTCTTAGACCAGTAGAAATATGTGGAGTTCAAAATAAAAATAAGTTGCCCAGCAAAATACTTATAGTAACTATAGTTACAGGTCCCAATTTATGTGTCTAGAACATTTGACGCCTATATGTAAAGAATGCAGTAGGACTAGACATTGCATAAAATTCACTACTCAACGTACCGCTGTGGGAACTAAATTTTTGTTTAAATATAATTGTTTCCTGTAGTCTGTACTTTGTTCAGTTGGTATTTGTGGGATTATATGAAAAAGAGAGACTTTAGATTTTTCTGTATATTTTTTTTGTTTGTGTTATATTAAAAATGTATCACTTTCATTTAGTTTCATAATATTTTTTTGCTTTGGAGAATAAAATGCGTCAAATTGGTAAAAAATAATGTGTTTTCCTAAAAAACTGCAAGGCGCAGTTTGATAGTTTACATTTTAAAACCAACTCGGCCCCTTTTAAAATAATGATCTCATAGCCCGATATTAGTAACAATAGCCTATAAATCCGTGTTAGTTAAGGAGGGTTGTGCAGCAGAGGACTTCAGTAGCCTGATAATGTATGGATACAAAAAAAAATGTGAAGCTATTTAATTACAAATGTAGACTTGTAAACTCTATGCCCAAAAGATGCGCCGAAATAATAAAACATAAAGGTCATTAAACTAGGATTAAATGTTCAAAAAATGTTTATGTATTATTTAGAGTTACTTATTTTGTACTTTTATTAACTATTAATTAAATTTAATTTAACTGTTAGTTAATTTAATTAAAAATAGTATGTATTGGTATGTATTGTTCATTGTTGGATGGCTCTATTTTTATGATCAAATTTTCATGTTTTATCTCTAAATTTTTGTTAGATATATAAATAATAATATATTTACAGTATTTTTTTAAAACTAAATTTGATATTACGTTTTTCCTTTTTTGTTATTTATTTACATTATACAGTTATTGTACTAATTATGCATGCTAGTCCAACTTCATTTGCTAAACAGTGTCCTTTATTGAAACCGCTCTATATATCTGGCCATAACTTGTGCTAACATCAAAAATACACATGGAATACCGTTTACACCGTGATGGTATAGTTAAAACTGTAGTTAGAATCTTTAAATCAGGCTTATCAATGAATAAAATTTATTTTCCTTTTTTTAATATATCTGCACTATAAATAGATTATCCAAATCTCCGGTTTTTTTATGGTTATACTTAGATATTTTAATGTTGGTAATAACCTTAAATTGCTTTACCACTCAGTTATGAAGCTAAAGCAATTTTGTATAGCTTAAATTTGGTTGGTGATCTGTTGGACTATCAAAAGTAGATGAATTGAATATTAGTATTTTTAATGCCATTATGGGATAGTATTCTGAAATATTATATTATTATGAAATATTATGAATTATTATAAAATATTTTAATCAATTTATCTAAATTATTCTTTAGAAAATGATCATCGGAGATGTTAAAGATTATATTTTTTGGTTTAACGGATTATTGGTATACTAATACAAATATTTGCTTGAGGATGTAGGTTTTCTTTTGGATATCAATTTAATATAATGTTATCTCCTGATCTTATAACTAATGTGTCCAAAAAAGGGTTATTAAAATTATCTTCTGTTCAGCGCATTATACAGATATAAGCCGAAGATAACATGCCTTTACAGTGGATCTGCCAATACGACAATGATCCCAAACGTACGGCTCATGAGGTGAAGCAGTGGTTCGAGAGGAAACATATTATAATGTTTCAGTGACCTTCACAGTCCCCGAATCTAAATCCGACCGAGAAGCTTTCGAAAGAGTTAAAATGCTTGGTAAAAAATTACAAACAAGAAGACATTGAAGGCAAGATATTCAGATAGCTGGATTTTCAGTACCTGAAGAAGCAAGCCAACATCTAATTGACTCCATCCCACGAAAAAGACAATAAGTAGTAAAAATAAGGCCCATGTTACAAAGTACTAAATATAATATTGACTAAACAGTTTTAGAAAATTACACCTTTTAGTTTTTTTATGATTTGTAATAAAAATTACTGTAATTTCTTTAACCACGTAATTTTTTTCTAATTATCACATCAACGTATAATTATGAAGAAAACAATTATTTATATTCAGACTAATACCTTGCTAGCCTTTTGAATAATTGGTAAATTAATTTTGGAAAATTTATATTGTCTTAGAAAATGAGAATAAGGCTTCGCTACTGTTATTTTATTGGCCACCACTGTGTATATATATTAGGTCTACAAAAAATGTTGAGCCATTTTTACAAAAAATTATTATTTGCCAAACAACATACATGTCAGTCTTGAAAATAATCTCCATCTCTTTCGATACATTTTTGCCATTTCTTGGGCAGTTGGCGAATCCCTACTCGGAAAACCGATTGTAGTTTTGATTTCATAAATTCGGTAATAAAATTTTAATCTTCTTCGATTGTGCGAAAGTGCATATCAACAAGGTGGTGTTGAAGAGAACGAAAGAGGTGGAAATCTAAAAGGGTCATATCTGGAGAATAGGCCGCATGAGGGAAAACTTCCCAGCTCAAAATATCGATAAGTTGTTTGGTTGCTGCTGCCGCATAGGGCCGTGCGTTATCATGCAAGAATATCACTTGCAGAGTTACCTATCCAGTATATGGTCGTTTTTGTTCAATTTTGTCACATAAAGTACCAATTGTTCTTGATAACGCTCAGAAGTTACAGTTTTTCCAGGTTTTACCAACTCAAAGTATAGCCCATCTGTCCTATTCTATCAAACACATAGCAATACTTTTTTCGTATAAATATTCGGCTTTGTAGTTGATGTTGACGGTTCTCCGGGAAAAACCCATTTTATCCCCCCATTTATCTTTTTAGGGTTATCGTATAGAACCCACCACTTTCACGATTTTAAACAGAAAATCCTTCTGTTTAAATCATCACAGCAGACAACCTGCAGTGTCGTAGCGTCTGGCTTTATTTTCAGGGCTAAGCACGTGCGGAACCGAACGATCAGCCTTCCGAATTTTTCCCAGCTTCTGCAACCGATGGGAAATCGTTTGTTGAATGATACCCTATTATTCTGCAAGCTCCTTTTGTGTTTAACACATATTTTCTTGCAACAGCTGATCCCATTGCTCGTCTTCAACTTTTTTTTGGTGCTCCCGAACGATGTTGATCGGAAAGATCGGAGTAACCCGTCCGAAACATTCGGCACCATATTTTGCACGTACTCTCAGACACCGCATTTTTCCCCACGGCAGAGTAAATCATTTAATTCGCTTCGAGAACACTTTCTAGTTGAAAAGCAAACAGAAAACAGTGCCTGACGTGACATTTGTGAGGTTATGTCGTGTAGCAAAGTTTTCATATGTAGTTTTTTTTTAAGTTGATGATTGGTACTGGTTAAGTTAAGGATTAGCAACAGGAAAAAGACTGATACTACAAATATAATAAATAAAGTAAAGTTATAGTTGAATCCGGAGAGGTCAGAACTTATTTGTATGTGTAATATATATATATATATATATATATATATATATATATATATATATATATATATATATATATATATATATATATATATATATATATATATATATAATTAAACCATTTTGACAGACATACAGATGTATATTGAAACATATAGATGTTATTATAAATAATCATTATTGTGAGTGCACGGATGGTTATTTAAATATTTCAACAAAAATGCAATTATCCTATTCAAGTTATGCTAAATATACAACGACAATGGTACGTTCAAACATTGTAAAGTTATTGTTTTGTATGCGTTAATGACCATTCACAGTTCGATGTACTTCAATAAATACCCCAAAAAAAAAAAACAGAAACAAAACCCATATATGTTCATTATTAAACGAAACACACGAGAATATTTCTTCGAATTTCACATTGGTTATATACATACAACATTACAAAGGTGGTTCGAAATGATTTTAACCTCGATAATTTCACTATAATGATAATTATTGTTCTGTGTTGAAGTAATGTCTGAAAGAAATGTTTAGTATCTACGTTTTTGTGTGTAATACACATGATCGAAAAGAAGTGCTTTCGGGTCTTGTAATTCTTCACGATCCATCCGAATTACTCCGTTCAAAAAAAAATGATTTGTAGAATTTCGCAATATAGTTCTCTATTTCGGTGATGACCTCTTCAGTTGATGTAAATTGTTTTCGAGCTAACCATTTCTTTATGCTTTGAAAGAGAAAGAAGTCGGAGAGGGGCAAGCCCGAAGAATAGAGCGGATGTGGCTTCAATATATAACACAAATTAACTAATTTCGATGTTACAACGGCTGAGGATGTATTGTCCTGATGAACCAGCAATTTTTTCTTTACTAAATGGGGGTATTTTTATCAACTCTTGGTGAAATTTAATCTATAATGCAGCATAAAACTCATTTGTGATCGTCTTCCCCATTGTCAAATACTCGATGAAGCCTTACAAATCTCAGAAAACAGTGCTCATTGCATTTTCGGCCTATGGTAGCATAATCACCATATTCAGAACACGTTTGCAAGGTAAATGCCACAGCTTTGACTGCTCTTTCGTTTCTCTCATTTCCTCATTAGTGGCTTCAACAGGTGCTGGTTCGACCACATCGAAACTCATTAAACCACTTATGAACCATGACACGTGAAGGAGCAGAGTTGCCATAATAACTTTTAAACTATCCTAGGGTTTGCGCAAAAAAGTAGTGTTTAATCAATACACTAAATTCGCCTTTTTTCAACGATAACAAAAATATCAAACTTCATTCTAATTCATTTATCTGATTTCGAAGACAAACAAAACAAAACAAAAAATCATTTTGAGTTGAAATTCATGAAATGTTACTAGTAAACAAACTACTTTTCAGAAATACAATAACCTTTGCGATCGGACCACCATCTAGCGGAAAAGTATCTGATTTTAAAATGCCTTAGAAATCTAATATACGACTGTTATTTTTTTCAACTTAAATTATATACCTAAATTATAAAAACTAAATTATAAAAAATTAAAAACCCAAAACTTTAACCCAAAATTAATTACAATGTGCATCGTATAGTCTGACTGAAACAATTATTTCTGTAAAAAAAAACTTCTTCTGTCACCGTGAAAGTCGCGTTGAATCATTGCTTGAACTGAACTCAAGAAAGGCTATATTTAAAAATAGAAGTAGTTTTAAAATATCAATGTGGTTCTTTGTTACATAAAAAGAAACGTTTCTAAACACCCTTGGTATACCACTAGGCCGTGATCGTCTTCGAAATCCGTTATGTATTATTATTACTCAGACAGATTACTGATACAAAAGCAATAACGATGTCCAGACAGAACGCAAATTGCATAACGAACGAATCGTACTGAAATACACACCTGATATTGCATTGCGATTACAAATTCAGAAAGTTCTATTAAAAGCGCGGGTCGTAATATAGAGCGGATAACAATGAAACTGATCCAGATACGATCTGCCATTGACGTACAATACGCTTTGCTTGAAGTACCATCAATTTTCTTTATTGACGTTTCCTATTTTATAATTCCGAACTGTTGTTGAACGATGTTGATAATCATCAAATATGTATTATAGAAAAAAATCCAATACTTTTAAAACCATGGTGATAAAAACGAAAAAATTTTTTTTATAAAATCGGTGAAAATTAATAATTTCTAAAATTTGTATGATATGCTTAATGTTAACTTTTAATAATGCAAATTAAAAAGAAAACGAAATTTCTTAATTCCGCCAAAATAATACAGAAATGTAAAAACATTCATACTATTATGATCAAAAGGTAAGGTGATTTTTTAAATAAGACTAAAAGTATGTATTTAACCGTCGTAATTTATTTTATCTCCTTGAAACTAATTCCTTCTTACTATAATATAGTTTTTCCAGTCTGGGACTGGACTCCTGGTACTTGCTTCAAAGCAGCCAGCGAACTCTCTTGAATGACTTTTCTGAACTCAAAATGGTGAACTCGAAGTGATTTCTTCAATCCAAGGATCAGAAAAAAACCGCACCGTGCATTTGGTGAACATTTTGAGCTTGTAAAATGGTGTTTGTGTGATTTTTATTGAACAATTGACAGATAAGACAGGCCAACAGTTGTTTTGGTGCAGGGGTATTTGGAGCTGATTTTATACTGATTTGATGCCCAGTACGTTTTAGGTTAACTTTATAACAACTCTTTACACTAAACATAAATATCACGCGAGGCCTACTTCGATATACCCTGGACAGCAAGAACAAACTAACTTCAACCCTAGTTCAAGCATTGAAGGTCACTTCAGATACCGGAAATACAATGTTTATGCCATCTAGTGAATTTTCCTGAAACTAACTCAACGGCAGACTGACAATAGGGCAAATATGCAGGAACCAATCCTTGGATAATAATTTTAGAATACCCATATTTGAATGTATTTAATTGAAGAAAATATTGATGGATAAGAGGATGTATCTAAAAATGTATATTTAACGCCACAAATATAGCTAAAATCAATTCTAAAATCGTAGGTACCAAAAAACATTTTTTTCCTTGTAGGTCTGTGTAATTATTGTAGGGTGAGATGAACCACTATGTTGTTCTTCAAAATTGATATAATTGATCCAGATGATATTCTAATAATATCTACAATGTCTCTAATACTTAATTTGCAACTAATCAATACAAAACCCTTGATTATGGTTATGTTTTCTTCATTGGTTGACGTGAAAGATCTTCCTGAACAAGGTGCTTCTATAACTTCTTCTCTGTCATGACTCAAGTCCTTGTACCAGTTCCAGACATTGTTTTTTTTGACACAACTTTGTTGCCAAATTAGAAATTTCGTTTTTCAGATTAAATTTAATGCAAATCATTTGATCGATAAATTTATCCGTTTTAAAAAACCGCCGACATTTGTTTTTAACAATTACAAAATACGGTATAATTTCTAACTTCACAATCAAAATGATATGAAATTTCCTTCATACATCAGGGATAGTAATATCAACTTAAAACACAAATAGTTGAATTGATACGTAAAGGCGTAAATTTTAAAAAGAAAACTCATCTTGCATTTATTCGATGGGTACTGCGAACCACGAAAACTTATTTCCTGGTTCCCTGTATTTTTCTTGAAACCCTTATTTCTGATGCAATTATTAGTCTTTATATTAATCTATTAATAATGAACATCCATGGATCTCTCTCGGATAACAGTGTTAAAATCACAATTTATTTGGACCACTTGCGCCTTGGCATCCCTAAATATGTCTCTTCATTTTCCTACTTTATATGTATATTATATTTTACATAAATATGTATTTTATGATTGACTTCACCCTCTTCTTTATCTTTTTTTCAGTTATAATTCCCAAATATTTGAAGCATTTTACTTGTCTGATTTTATGTTCTTTCAAAATAATGTCCATTTGGTCAGATATTGTTATTGTCATAAATTTGGTATTTTGCACATTTTTGTTCATGCGGATTTTTTCAATGAAGCATGTAAGAACTGGTCTTAAGGTCAAGTATAGGACAACATATCTTAAGTGGACATAATGGTAGATGGAGTAAAAATATTGGAGAAAATAACATGTTTAATAAGAATAAACAAATATGGAGTGGGAGTGTTGAAAAAGAAGAATAGCCTAAAATTCTTAAAGGAAAAAATCTTTATAAATGATGATTTAGCGACCAATGAAAAAGTGATTAAAAAGGGAATTAGAGAAAGGGCAAAAACATTACGAGAAGGAGCCACGTTAGCCGGGGTGTCTAAGGCGTCAGCTTGACGGTACGGCAGTTAGCGTGGAGCGGATTCGATTCCCGTACTAGCCATTAAAGTTTTTCTAAAACTCTTATGAATATTTCTAGGTAAGAGTGTAAAATCTGACAAGGAATCACCCCTCAGTCACGCCAGTTCGAGGCTGGGTAAGGCTGGATGCCTTCTGAGACGTCTTCTACGTTGGTCACTCCCCAGTCGGTAGGCTTCTCGAGATACTTTCGATTAAGCACAAAACCAAGGGTTAATAGCCCGAGGGGGGTGCTGACCGGGGTTTTTGGTAGCTGATGACCGTGGTTCGAAACCCACATTAAGCTGTAGATCCAGTCGCTAAATAGCCTTCTCAGTTACTGATAACCCCAGTTGTGCCTCTAACCCCAAAACTTTACTTTGTTGTGCATTACCAAATCAAGGTAAAAATGGGGCACAAAAAACTTAAGGTGGAAGGAATTTTTGGTCGTGAAATGAATAAAAGCTAGAGGAGGAGAATGGGTATAAAAGAGCAAGTATAAAGGATAACAAAGGTATAAAAGAGCTGACTGGTATAGGTGCAAGCAGAATTATAAGGGCAATAGAAAAGCAACGAATGAGTGTATACGAAAAGAAATAACAAAACCAAAAGAAACAAGAATAATGTGGGTGGAGGACTGTGGGAACGTGAAATGTAAGAGGAACATCTAAAACATCTGCCACAAGAATTGAAGAAATACAAATTTGATTTCGTAGCATTATAAGAAACTAAACAATCTGGAAATGGCATAAGGGAGATGGAGGGATATATACTTTTTAAAAGTGGGGGAAATGACTGAAGACTGGGGACAGGTTTCATAATGACAGATGGGAGAGACAAACAAACTAGTAATTAAAAGAGGTTTTTCAGGAACCAGATATCATAGGAATTGTGCAATCCGAAAGATTTAAATGACTAAGAGATATTTTTCGAAAATTACTGGAAAGTAGTATAGGGGGCAAGCGGAGGAGAAGCAAATCAAGATCAAGATGGAGGGAAGAGAGGGAAAGATACCTACAGAGGATGAAAATTTTTGACTGGAAAAGGGAAGCCACGAAAAAAGAAACATTACGATAATTAATCCAAGGGCCTATGTCTATAGAGCGGTGGTATATATATGTATATATATATATATATATATATATATATATATATATATATATATATATATATATATATATATATAAATATATATATATATATATATATATATATATATATATATATATATATATATATATATATATATATATATATATATATATATATATATATATATATATGAAATTGGCAATATTTTTCATCGAGCCTGTAAGTATATAAAAATAAGATTTATTTTAGGAGCAAATCTAATTATTCAATTTATCTTAAAAACTTTTAGCATTCAACACCCCCGGTTGACCCTATAAACAACTCAATTGTCTCGTCCGTTTTGTACGATAGCCGAGGTTGCTACAAATTCTCGCTTCCTGTTCCATTATCACCGACTTTGATGCTTTTGTGCCGAGGTCAGGATTATCTTGTTCACGATTTTCCCATAAAACTTCCGTGATTTATGGTCGCCACCAGAGATACTTATTTCTCGGTTATTTAACCATAAATCTTGTAGAAAACCGCTAAACAATTGATGTAAAATGTAATAACTATGTTGGATTTAATGGATGTGGTTAGAGCTTTTATTAGTTTTCGAGAAAGTGTTGAGGAAAAAAACGAAATAAATATAAGAATAGATGATCATAAATTTTTCTCAGTTACAGCCTGTACTACTGAAAAGGAAATTGGAGGAAAAATTGGAGCTCACATATTTAAAAATCTATTTTGACTAGGATTATTATTGGCATAAGGATTACCTAGATTTGCGTCGTAGATTACGTCGAAAACTGGCTGTGCAGGTGCATGTAAACTTTTTCTATACCTGGGGATTTGATTTTCAGAGCAGAACCAGTTTTTTAATTATTAACCCATGATTTAATATTGGGTTGATGCAAAAATTCGTCCTCTTTTTTTATAAAAAATAAATAAAAATTTATTTATTAAAAATTACTTTTATTCAAAATACTATTTCATAGTATATGCCATTCTATTCAATGACCTTTCTCTATCTCTACGGTAGCTGCACAATCCCACACTCATAGAAGTTTCTGGCTAAAGAACTAATCCAAGTGATTTTTTAAAGTCTTCCTAGGAAGTAAATTTTCTACTATCTAAGCTACTTTAAAGCTATCTTTATAAATGGTAGTTGTAGAGCGCAAAGTCGGGAGAGTACGATGGATGGACTAAAACATCCAGTTGTAAAAGTTTGACTCGGGTGGCCAAAGACACATATGGTCCTGCATTGTCTCGATGGAACGCAATGCCTCTTTTACTGACTAAGTCGGGTTGGTTCTGGTCAATTGCTCGCTTTAATGCACTATGTTGTGAACTGTATTTCTCCGAATGATCTGGTTTTCAAGTAAGAGCTCATAATAAATATTCCCTTCCAATTCCACCAAATGCATAGTATAACCTTCTTCAAATGTAAACCGGACTTTGTACTGGTTGAATGGATATCTTCGCGCGTATACAATGATCCTTTAAGTTTAACGTCATTATACAGAATAAATTTTTCATCAGTTGAACCATCCGGTTTAAAAATAGATCGGTTTCGTTGTGCTTTAATAGAGAATCGCAAAGCTGCAAATCAAATTTTTCTCCCATAACTCGTGCGCCGTCGATATCAGCCTTGTTAAAGATTCCAAGTCGATGTAATTGACTTAATACTATTCGTATGAAATAAAAACAAAACATAATATGTCGAATAGGTTCCTTATTTTCTTCTTAACAACATTATCGGACAAGACAATGTTTGACATTGCAATGTCATCTAGCACCAATAAAGGGACGAAGTTTTGCATCAACCCAAGAGCGTGACTAGACGATTGAGTTGGTAAGGAAATAACCGTTGAACTGTATCAATACAATTATTATTTTTATAACATACCTTGCCAGTGAACGCATATTGTGAATCGTTCCCTTAATTTTATGGTTACTAATGAAATGATGCTGTAAATACAATAAACGTAGTCTATAGTCTACTAGTCTACTCTATTCATAGAATAGGCAGGCATTTTATTAGCATTAATTTTAATTCTTTTAATTTCACGGTAACTGTTAGAAAGAGTGTAATATTTTTCAAAATTAATAAAACATTTTAATAATCACATATTTTTCTTTCGTTGCAAAAATATTTACTAACATAAAAATAATCACTGTAACAGGACATGTTCCAAACTTTAAGTACAGTTTGAGATTCAGCAGTTCCAGGTTGAGTCCAGCTCCTTCGAAAGAAAGTGGAGTATTTGGATTGTGTAGTGGGCTCTGGTTCAATTTAACTCACCATTGTTGACAAACATACGGTGAGCAAACACACGGTGCTGTTGAATTCACAGGGATATGATGAATACTAAACAGCATTGTAGGGAGAGTTGATAGGCATCTTCCGCTGATCCCCTCACCCTCTATTAATCGAGTACTACCAATTCCAAAAATGCCTTTTTTCCGTGGATCGCCTTATATATGTGAAAATTTATTTGATGTTCAGAAATAAATTTGTGCAAAAATATTCATACATGTAAATTAATAACATTTTTTTCTGGTATAAACAATTCTATGGAGTGCTGCTTTTGTTAACAACTGTAAATTTTTAATAATGGTTATTGGATGCCATGGTGCATCAGAAAGCAAAAATCAGCAGTATTTATATTTTCTATAATGAAAATATTGAGATTCTCCTGAAAAATGTTATATTATGGAATTAGAATTAGCCAGAACTAAACAATTACTAGGGTGTAACAAAAGCATTTGCGTTTTTGAGGTTTTTAGTTATTCACTGTTATGTTTTTAGTTATTCACTGTATCTGGTTCTTGTATTTCTCTAAATATACGCGGTGTAGATATTAAATAACGAGACTGATGCTGCTAAAGAAGAAGTAGTCCTCCGTTCTCATTAGAGTTGTTTTTTTGTTTCGCCAGAAAAATGTTAAGTGTAACAATAGAGCAACGAATTGTTGTAAAATTTCACTTGAAAATGGAAAAACCGCTAATGAAACTTATAATTCATTGAAAGAAGCGAATTTCAAGAAGACCAAGAAGTTGAAGATTATCCACGCCCCGGTCGCCCGTCTACGTCAAAAACGGATGACAATATCGAAAAAATCGGTAATTTGGTTCGATCTGACTGTCGGTTAAGTATTGGAGCGATTGCTGAAACTGTAGGAATTGTCAAAGAATACGTACGGCAAATTTTACATAACAATTTTAACATGCAAAAAGTGTGCGCCAAAATGGTGCCTAAAATTCTCACGTTTGAACTACAAGAAGCTCGCAAAAAAAATTGTACTGACACATTGAATTTCATTGAAAATGACCCACACTTATTGGAAACGATAATAAAATGTGACGAATCGTGGTTTTTTACTTATGATCCTGAAACGAAGCGTCAATCCATGCACTGGAAGAGCCCAAATTCATCGAGAGCTAAAAAAGTTCGAATGAGCAAATCAAAATTCAAAGCGATGATTATTATTTTTATCGTTATTCATGGGATTATGTACCTTCACTGGGTACTTGAAGGTCAAACTTCTGAAGGTCAAACTATCAATCAACATTACTATATTCACGCTCTTGCCGAACTTCGTGAAATAATAAGGAAAAAACAACCCGAATTGTGGAAGGATAAGCCATGGATTCTCCACGAAGACAATGTGCCGGCTCATTCCGCATTGTCTGTCAAGAGGTTTCTAGCCAAGTACAGTATCTCAGTGTTAGACCACACGCCTTATTCGCCGGATCTTGCGCCGTGTGACTTCAATCTGTTTCCTAAGGTGGAATCTGCATTAAAAGGAACACAATTTGAGTCCGTTGAAGCCGTGAAAGACAAAGCGGCCCGCGTTCTGAAGGAGCTGGCAGAAGAAGACTTCCAGCAGATATAGGAAGGGGTGTATATTGAAGGTGACAATAAGTAAATATGTATTAAATCAAAATAAAATGTGTTACAGCATCAGTCTCGTTATAGAATAGTCACACCTCGTAAACCGTTGTTTTCGATGACCTTAACCTATTTTTCAGCCAATAACTCTAATCCTCTTGGGTATCACGATGAGTCTTCGAAGATGCAGCCAGTTTGATCTCTTCTTCAATTCTATTTATTTTTCCTCACAAAAAGTGAGCCATGAACCGAAACAAGTAGTGATAAGATAGAGCGAGGTCCGTGCTGTATGCTGAATGAGGAAAAAATTTAAAGTTCAATACGATCATTTTTGAGGTGGTCAAATATGCAGTGTGTGGTATTGCGTTGTCTTACTGCAGAAGGACCTTTTTACCGTTGACCAAAGCTGGATATGTCTCTGGCAGAACAGTGTGTACTCGCTCAACTTGAGCTGACTAGAGTTCTGAATTTATCTCCCTCCCGGAAATGTTTTAACTAGAGCGGAGCTGTGAGGATTGATACAGCACTTTCCCCCTCTACTTCGCAAATCTTACGAATGCCGTCAGTCGTTTTGATGCCTTTTTGAAAATAATGTCTTAAAATTGCCTTAAATAAGCGACTTATTTCGCCCATTTTAACGTTTTTGTTCAAAACCATCGACTAGATATTTTGCAGTGGAATCACTTTAATACTGAAGAAAGAATGTTTATTTGTCGGAGCAAAAATTTGATATCGAATTAACCCTCTGAGTAATGAAGTATAATTCTTTATTTATAGATAAAGAAAAAAAGCAAATACTTTTGTTATACCCTAGCATATTTCTTCGAATGTTTTCAAAATTTGATTATATAAAAGCTCAGTAAGTATATTAATTCATTAGATGAAATGCTTTTTGCCACCTGACAACCACCTGACTTGCCACCTGGAAAGCAATCTAGTCTACAATGGTCGACTTTTAATAAAATTTACAATCTTCTGACAGAACGTTTTGCAAATTATCTGGCATTTTTTTGTAGCAAGCGCATTTCTGTGAAGAAAGCAGTGCGTCCATTCCATATGTGGCATAATGTCTTATAATTTTACTATCACACCACTGTTCTTCCCCGTTATCGCTTTTGCGCCTTAGTACTTACCGCAATGCATTTATTAAAGTTTTCGTTTTGTATTGCATCAATGAAAACTTTAAAGAGTTCTCTGCCAGTTGCACGACCAGGAATTGATTTAAAAAATAGCATATTTTCTTTAATTAACCCCTCGCATTCGTATCGGATAAAACACAAAAATTGCGCCAACTACGACACGTCTGTTGACTCGTCGAACTAAATAGAAAAAATTCACTTAATTATAATTTTCAATTATTTGTCCGTGAACATCATTGGCCATTTCATGAATAAATTATTGTGTCATTTAAAAGTGGTATAGTTTTCAACCTCTTTGCTTCTTCCGGACTTATCATCACATTGACCATATCAATGGGGTTTTTCCGTAATCGTGTGGGGCTTAGACGAGTTTTTGGCTATTGCGTCGCGATACTAAAAAGATTGAGAAAGGAAAGGTTCTAAGGAATTAAATATAATTATTTATTTACAAACAAAAAAGCAAATACACCCGATTATTAAAAGGTCTTTAATCTGGTCGGCAGTGTAAAATAAAGTATAAAACTATCGAGCGGTTAACTGATAATAAGAATAAAGGTGCTTTCTGTGACAGTCAAACGTGCTTAATATAAAAATGCCATTTAAATTCGACGAATGACAAAAAAATACAATTAAACTGTTTTGAAATCGTGTAAGAATCTATGTTCTAGCATAATATCTAAAATTAATTACTGCTTTCATACGACCACTTGGTGAACGAACAAGTTCAATTAGTCAAAACAATACCGGCTCTATTACATTTCCCGTCCGTTGACCATATTCAGAAGAGTGTATTTGTTGAACACAGTGTCAATTACTGTTAAAGCAATTAATTTTAAGTGTGCGCAACTGTGTATCGACTACGAAAACGGAAACGGCATTGATTAGTAGAAACCGCACGATTATATTCAGCTCACGTTATTCTAACGTCGAAGTTATATTATTCGACATAAATTCGTTACTTAAAATTTACATGTTTAGGAATTAGAAATGTTAGAATCAATGACCTAGTATAAGTTGGAAAGTTTCTAACTCTAAACAAGCCGTTTTGTGCAAATTTTAACTTGGTATGCTCGTACTTCATGACAAAAAGAATTAAGGTGGAATGTTGAATATTATACGAATAAAAACAAATCGTGTGAATTAAACCTAAAAAGAAGAAAAAAAAATCATATAATATTTAATGAAGAAATGGTCTACAAACAATGATAATACACCCTTTTAATTTCATCTATACGAATACGAATTTTTACAATAAAAATCACCTTATTTTTTGATCATCATATATCATTGCTACAAATATATTATCAATGGTATTGATATATAATAATAAGATCCAGGAAAGATAAACTGTTACCGAATCAGATCAAGGAAATAAAATAAATTAGCAAAGGTTAAAATATCTTTTCAGCCTAAAAATTAAAGTGCTGTATGGGGAATTCTATTGTGTATCAACATCCAGCTTCTTTAAACTCGATTCATCGGTAATATACATAAGATATCGTTTCAAGATCTCTAAATTATCCTTCACCTTAACAGTTAAAAAAATTCGTAACAATATCTTTGAAATATTAATTCCTTCATGCAATATTTCAATAGGCTAAACTATTTCGCAATCTCCATACACTATTATGCTAGAGTAATATAATCCTTTCGATGAAGATATTTCCTTCTTTGTTTCCCAGTAATGATTAAAAGACTAATTCTAATCCATATTACGGCCGTACCGTTGAAAATATAGAATTTTCGATTATACTTATATGGCTTGATTAATATTAGGTGCACCCATAAGTAATGTCCAGTTTTAATCTAGAGTATAATCTCCATCGCTATTGACAATCTTCAACATCTTTTTGTTCAACTTCGTATTCTCTTTTAATAAAATGAGGATGATTTTAAAGTAAAATATTTTTCCAATGTAGTTTTGATAGCTGTCGCAGTTGAATTTTTTCAACGAAAAAAATGTTCTGTCTATCTGAAAAAATGGTGTGCACCTGACATTATCAGAAGATTACGACGAGGAAGTAATGTAACTATTTGACTTTGGATAAATCTGGCACTATGAAATCTTCCATTTTCATGTTGTAGAATAATACGAGGGTGGTTCAACAAGTCATTAGAAAAGACAGAAAAACAAATTATTTTTAGCAGATTTTTTAAATTTTTCATAACATAATCTTCTTTTAGCTCTTTCCCCCTCCTTCGTCCACCCCACCCCCTCATACACCCATTTCCCTCACTTCCCCACTGACTTCAATCGCTTCTAACAAAAACATAAAAACACGTAAAGCGAAACCTAACTCCAGAAGCAGCTCCAAGTCCTCGACGGGTTCCATCGAGGACTTGATGGAAATAGACAATACGACCTCCGGACCCCCCAAGGGTCAACCTAATAAAAAGGACCTAAAACTAAAAAGATAAACCTTCTTTCTCACGGACTGACCTATCTCCCCTACTACCATTTTCTTTCGTTCCGCAATACAGTGGAATGTTAACGGAATAATACTACGACTCCCAGAACTCAAGTCCATCACAGCTACATTCAGTCCAGCTTGCCTGATACTTCAAGAGACTAACCTAAAACCGTCCGACAATTTTAACTTCAGGCACTATCAAACATTCAGAAAGGACAGAGATGGAGCTGCCAGAGCATCTGGTGGAGTTGCAGTACTCATTCACGAATCATTAGACTGCCACCAACTGGCTCTCAACTCGCCTCTGGAGGTTGTAGCTGTCAGAACATGCCTAGAACTCCCCGTCACCATATGCAATCTATATCTTTCCCCAAATATTAACTTCACCCTCAAGCAACTCGAGGACTTACTTCTCCAACTTCCTCCTCCCATCATTCTTGGAGGGGATTTTAATGCCCACAGTCCCACCTGGGGGTCTACTCATCAGGACTCCAGGGGAGATACGATTATGAACCTGGTACAGTCGAAAGGCCTCATTATTATGAATTCAGGTGCCTCCACACACATTTCCATGTCGTCAGGTACCTTTTCAGCCATCGATCTAACCATATGCTCCCCAACCATACAGCCACTTTTCACTTGGAGCGTTATCGGCGATCCACACGGCAGCGATCATCTACCTATTGCTATCATTCCGGCTGGATTGTCTAACGCTACCTCGACCAGGAAGATCTGGAATACCTCTAAAGCAGACTGGCAACTTTATGCTTATATTTTTGAAAACCCCCACCTCCTTCCCGGCCAGTTTCAAAGAAATCTTAACTCCTTAACTAATTCCATTAACAACGCTTCCAACACCTCCATCCCAACCTCAACATTTATGACTAAACATAGCTGCGTTCCATGGTGGAACGATGACTGCGCCGAGGCCGTGAGAAAAAGGAAATCATCTCTAAATAAATTTAAACACTGCCAAAATCAGGCCAATTTCATTATTTTCAAGAGATGCCAAGCTTCTGCCAAGAGGATCATTCTTGAGGCTAAAAGAGCTTCCTGGGCTAAATTCATCAGCTCCTTGGATCACAGATCCACATGCTCTGATTTTTGGAGCAAGGTAAGGAGGCTCAGGGGCATTCCTAACAAACACATTAATAACATCCTCGACAACGGGGTCTGGCTGACGGACAGGGAAGATATAGTTGAGTGTTTTGCAAAATTTTTCCATGACATGTCCAGCGACGACAATCTTGATCCTCTATTTAAACTACATAAAAACCGACACGAACTTGCACTACAACTCGAGGAGGATACACCATCCCCGATCAACATCCCTTTTTCTTATAACGAATTCAGAACAGCTCTTGCCAGATGTCGCTCAGGTGCGCCTGGCCCAGATAACATCCTGATCCCACAAATTAGAAACATGCCGGAATCCGCTCAGCGCACCCTACTTGACATATACAACGACATCTGGCGCGGGAGAGGTTTTCCTCCCTCCTGGGGAGAGTCTCTTCTTATTCCTATCCACAAAAGGAACAAAGCCTGTTCATCTGTTGAAAGTTATCGCCCAATATCTCTTACAAATCATCTTTGTAAAATCATGGAGAGGATGATACACCGACGACTCTCATGGCACCTGGAGCGACATCGCCTCATTGACATTAATCAACACGGTTTTAGACCGGGCCGATCGACAAACGATCATCTGATCGGCCTGGAAATTGATATCTGGGAAACCTTTGAAAGAGGACACCATCTCCTGGCTGTATCTCTTGACTTAAAACGCGCTTTTGACACGGTCTGGCGATACAACATAATAAAATCCCTACACGACCTAGGCTTCAGAGGCAACTTCCTACACTTTATCAAAAATTTCTTATCAAACAGATACTTTCGTGTAAGGCTTGGCGACACTATCTCCAGGAGTTTTCCACTGGCCAATGGGGTTCCTCAAGGTTCCGTACTAAGCCCCTTACTTTTTAACATCGCTATTAATGGAATAGGGCAGTACATCGGAACTGACGTGAAATACAGACTATACGCAGATGATCTTTTAATATACTTCTCTTCCGCAACACCTAGGGTGGCTGAAAGAAAGATACAAGGCTGCCTTAGAAGACTCGAAGAATGGTCCCGTCTTACTGGCTTCATATTCTCTCCTCAGAAATCCACTTCAGTTCATTTCTGCAGAAAAATGCACTGCCCTCGCTTACACACCCTGTCCATGTCTGGAACTCCTATTGTATCAGCACCTTGCCTCCGCTTTCTAGGTCTCACTTTTGATGCTAGACTTTCATGGAGGGATCACATCACCCGACTTAGGTCGGAGTGTGATCGATCCCTGAGAATCCTCAAATGGGCTTCACATCCAAGATGGGGATCATCCATTCCCACCCTTTTACATCTATACAAGTCACTAATAAGATCTAAACTAGATTATGGCTGCGTTGCATATTCGTCTGCTCCTGCATCCTATATCAAGCAGTTGGACGTTGTTCAGAACTCTGCCATCAGACTCTCACTAGGCTCCTTCAGATCGAGTCCTACCACTAGCCTACACTGCCTTGCTGAGTTAGAACCCCTAGAAGATTGGCGCCACTTTCTCCTCTTCAAATACGTATCTTCATTAAAGTTTAGACAAAACTTTCATCTGCGCGACAAATTCTTAATATATACGAATCTTAACAACACAGGAACACACAATCGAAACTGCGGCGCCAATCACCGTTTCGCTCGCCTATCTGCTAATTACGATTTACATCTTCCCAATTTCGAAGCGTTAGTCATTCCTCCGTCCCCACCCTGGCTACTTACACAAGTAAATGTCGATTGCTCCCTACTTCGATATAACAAATATAATTACGCTCACTCCTCCATTAGATCCCTTTTCTCTGAGCGATTGAATAAATACCTAGACTATCAGATCGTTTACACTGACGGCTCTAAATCCACAGATGGGGTGGGGAGTGGCTTTGTTCACAATGACACCGAGCGATACTTCAGACTCCTTCCTTTTTGTTCAATTCTCACGGCCGAGTTGCATGCTATTAGGGAAGCCTTGAGGATTATCCAGAATTCCTCCTTTCCCCGATGGCTAATATGTTGTGACTCACTAGGAGCACTACGGAGCTTGGAACATGACACTTCTCACATACCCTTGGTGTCAGGTATACTACTGGTCCTTCAAGAATTGCTCTCGCGACAAGTTACTGTTGATTTCCTCTGGATCCCTAGCCACGTAGGCATCAAAGGAAACGAGCGCGCCGATGTTCTTGCAGTCCGGGGTTCCTCATCTGGCACTCCGATTCCCAAAACATTCTGCTACAAAGATATCTGCAGGGACATTTCGACAAAGATTAGAGCCAAAATCCAATCTAATTGGGATCTGGGAGCCACAAACGGTAACAAATTGTGGACTGTAAAACGAGAATTCTTTTCTGGTTCGCTCTCCACCCTCTCCAACAGATCTGACTGCGTTAAATGGCACCGACTGAGAATAGGTCACTGTCTTTTTTCTCATGGTCACCTGATGAACAGGGACGTTCCCCCGACGTGCCACAGATGCGATGTTCCAATCACAGTTAGACACATCCTCCTGGAGTGCGATGAACTAAACGCCCTCAGAGCCTCCCATCATCTCGGTGGGAATCTGGAGGAGATTCTGTCGATAAACAATTTTGGACACCTGAAGAATTTCCTTAAATCCCTGAACCTTTTCTACAAGATTTGACACAATTCTCATACCATACTTGTCCCAACTAGTCATTAATTATACCTCTTTTATTTATTTATTTATTTTTATTTCTACACCGTCTTTTCAATATACAACTTTCTGTCTATACTATCCACACGTTTTATCCTATGTCTCGTCTATATACATACACCACTGTTTTATTTATACAACTATCTGTCATGTATTGTTTGCTCTCAGCACGTTCGTCGATTCAAGCGTTCCATATATACTCGTATTATTCCAGTCAGTAGTTTTATATGATCATCCTCCATATCTGGTTCTTGTATGTTCCCTAACATACCTCTAACGAGAATGGCCGCGAAATGACCTTAGATGTCGGGTCGGCCTTACATCCGAATTCTCTCTCTCTCTCTTTTAGCTCTATACACTTTTCCAAGCGTTTCTCCAACTTTTTTAAGTCATCTAAAAAGTAAGATTTCGGAAGGTCCTCAAAATAGGCATAAGTTTGGGCGATGACCTCCTCGTTCGATGTAAACCGTTGTCCGCTGAGCCATTTTTTAAGTTCGGAAATAAAAAGTCACTGGGGGCCAAATCCGGTGAATACGCCGGATGTTATAATAATTCGAACTTTAGTTCCATGATTTTGATATTGGAACTGTACAGGTGTGCGCACCAGTCCTTTTTCTTGATGGAAGAGGATCTTTTTCTTTTTCAAATGATGACGATTTTTATAGTGTAATAACGATGCATAATACTCTCCAGTTGTTGTTTTTCATTTTTCCAAGTAATCGATGTAAATAATTCCGCGTGTGTCCCAAAAAACTGTGGTCGTAACCTTGCCGGCCGATTTCACCGTCTTGGCCTTCTTTGAACCCCGTTCGCCTTAAAAAATCTACTGTTTTGATTGTCCCTTTGTCTCTAGATCCATGTTATCCATCTGAATCTAAGTGTATCCATGTTTCATCCACAGTTTATGCGTTTTATTGACGCATAAACTCATCAGAATTGCGACGAAAAAGCGCCAAAAGAGCCTCAGAGTCGACTACACGATTGCGTTTATTCTCCACTGAGAGCAAACGCGGCACCCATCTTTCCGAATTTTTTTTCACACCCAATTTTTCGAGCAAAATTGAAAACACTGTGCCTTGCGATAAGCCTGTGGCCTCAACTATATCACACACTTTGATTCGTCGCTCACTTAAAACCATGTCGTGAATTTTCTAAATCATTTCGGGAGTAATCCAAACTTTTAAAGTGGTTGGTGGTAGTTTAAACTCATTTACCAAATCATAAATAGTAGCAAACACAGGAGCAGACGTGCAATGAACTTCATCCAATTCAGCTTTGATCTCTTTTGGTGTTAATCCTTTTAAATATGTGTTTAATCACCACTCGAAACTCACTTTTTTCCATTTTTCTAAATAAACAAAAGTTTCTTGCTTCAATCCACAATAAAAATAAAACCATATAAAGAATATAACTGCGACTTTGACAGCTATCTGGTGAATAATGATGCTTACTAAAAACAAACCATTTCTAATGCTAAGAGTGCCATCTCTTGGATTTTCTAAGGTCCTATTGAATGACCCTCGTACCTTTTCAATTAATTAATCTTGGACGTTTTTGAATCAAAGCCATCTTTAATCTAAAAAGCCTAAACATAACAAAAAAGTAAAATATCACCATACTAGCAGTAACCTTTCTCTGGGTGAAGGATTAGTTTTGAAGTGAAGAAAAATATATCTGCCTAACCTGGACTAAAGTGCACTGGAAATAGTTACACTTTGACTTTTGCTTCCAACTAAAAGTTGATACGACATTTACATACCTTACTATTCGAATGTTGTTCAATTGTTTTGTAAACAGTTATACACCGTTGTATTGTGAAACATGCAGTTTTCAGCTTTGTAGCTAATTTCTGGATAGTTTGATTGGGATCGGCTTCAATTTCAGCCAACAAACGATCAGATCCTTATCAAAGTCAAGAGCTCTTCCAGATTTTGTACCATCGAAAGGAACGGAAATTGTCATTTTGTGAATTAGCTAGATAATTGAACATAGCTGCTTCTAGCGTTACGAGGTCATGGACAAGATGATTTGAGGCACCAGTTTGATATACTGGTGTTTCTAGACCATGCTATTGTTACATCTGCAAGTCAGACTGTTTCGAAGATGATTGACAATTGACATTTCTTTGCAAGGGCTATGCCACTTTTTCTCCTTTGGATGGTTTCTTCTACAGCGCACCGCAAGACTCGTTTGTTAGAATTGAATGGGACCTGAAAAGGTCCCATAATATCACACTCTGCTATCCACCCCATGCCACCGCACACCATTGGGCCACTTAGGCAGTGTTTAAAATTATCAGAATATAACAACCATTTCCACCATTTAATTACAAATAAAAAAAAACATTATCAAATAAAATGATGTAACCGAACAGAGTTAACAGCTTAAAAACATAAATTTTCCTATTGCAGTACATAATTCCTAGCATTAGAACAACGATTGTCACCTACCTGTTCAGGTCGTCGATATTTATGCGATTCATAGCTTCAGATTATAATTTCGATAACAAATTGATGCGCAGCGAAAACGCCCGTGGCAGATACAACGACCAACGTGAAGCGATATCTACTCAGATAACCACAGTCGCCAACAACGCACCGTTCAACTAAAGGTGTGTCAACTAAAGATTCGTGTATTTCGCGTCCATTTTACTCATTTATGGTATAAGGGCGTTTTTTTGATTTAAGAAAAACCTAGAAACAGATGATTAGTTTTAAACTGATAGTTGAACAGTTTTATGTTCAGTTAACGTCTATAAAATAATACAGAATAAAGCGTGTAGTACAACTACGTTCTAGTCCCCAAGTAAAATTCAGTTAAGTTCTCAAAACAGTATGACTTTGGGGAAACAGCGACATCGCCTTATTAACGGTGGTTCCAGTGGCAGTTCGTGGGGGAAAAACAGGTGGGGCACGTATAATCAAATTTTGAAATGGGGATAGGGAAATGCCTCGCAACCAAAAATTTTACATGTCTTAGTATCATACACACACTTTGCTGTATAGAAATACGAGTGTATCTGCCAGACATCAACTTTTCAAATAGTACCTAGATAATAAAATTTTGCTAAACTTACCATAGGACCATGACCATTAAATCTGTTTGTAATTGAAATCATTCCTCCTAAATTTCTGAGCAGCAAAGTGACTGACTTGATCATTAAAATTTGAAATTGACTTTTAATAGATATCATTGCTAACGCGCACAGCTATTTCTGGCCCATAGTTTTTCTTAGAAATGTTTTGATTCGTTTGAGGCTTGAGAAACATCTTTCGATTTCCACAGTCGTCATGTTTTTCAGTTTCAAATAAATTTGCAACAGTTAGGTATACATCGAAACAAAAACGTTCATGAACCTGTATGATTAAGGTATCACAGATTTCCTTGCATATCCTAACATTCAGATTGGAGTCATCCTTGTCAGTAAATTTCCGTTTCTTTCATGATCGTTGTAGATCCGTCACCAGTTAAGTAACCAAATTCTTGATTAATTTGTATTTCTATATTGTTTCTAATATTTTGAATGGCTATTGAAAAAGTAACCAAATTCTTCTTAATTTTAAGTGCATCTAGTTGCCTGCTTTGCAGTTGATCAAACAGAATGTCGCAGTGAGGCATTATTTTATGGAAGAAAAACAACCAAAATTTAAAATTATCATCCACCAAATAATTTATTAACCCCTGAGCTTGATTAATAGAACTTTTATCCGACTCGGCATCCATAATTTCTTTAAAGCATGTTTGCAATTCTTCTTTGTAAATGTAAACAGTATTCATACATTTAGACGAAAAGTTCCATCTGGTAGGGGCCGCACGGTAGGGAGGCACGGGACGTTTTTTCACGACGCAATTCAGAACAGTTGTCCTTTTGGATGATCGAGAAAAGAAAGCGGGAAATGCAGACAGATTTGCAAAAAAACAGCTTTACACCTTTTACTATTGTACAACTTTCAATTATTAGATTTAATTGGTGATTTTTGATGACAATTCGGTCCCCAAATGTTAATGTGACATTATTTCTATTCATATATTGCACTGAATTCATCTTCACTATTGTAATTGTTCAAAACATTCACTTTTCAACTTTCAACTTCAACAACTTTTCAACCACTCGAAATGTCGAAAAGCGCGATGGCGAAAAACACCTGACTATTGAGAACCAGGTAGCGCCTAAGATATGACGTTTTAAATGCGTTTAATCTCAGGGTTACTGGCAAAGCGATGCATTACTGTCTTTGTTTTTCGAACGCGATAGTAAAGAAAACAATAGCGGCACAAACCTGTCTGTGCCCAAAGCACGTGTTCTTTAATCGATGCGCTTCGGCAAAGCACGACCTATTTCGTTACCG